>JBBDGP010000957.1:600000-1122500 GCA_037952835.1 Lithobates septentrionalis | reverse complement strand
TTATTTGTGGACATTTGTTTTTTTCAGTTGTTTTCTTGATTGAAGACTTTTGGCACCATTTATGCGCTACTTTTTATTTCATTTTTATTATATTAACAATACAGAAGTTGACCAAAGGGTGACGGTAAAGAGCTGAAAAACCACGTGATTTGGTGAAAGTTGGATGAAAAAGTCCTGCCGTGTGTATGCTTAGTTTACGGCCGACGCCCTTTGTACAAAAATCCACGGGAAAGTTTGCACAAAGTCCTATCGTGTGTGTATAGGCCTTTACAGTGATCAGTCCTAAAAATATGCACCGTCACTGTACCAACACTGGCTGTGAAGGGGTTAAACATCTAGGGTGACCAAAGTGTTAACTGTGTGCCTAGCCAGTGTTGTGTATACAGTGTGGTGCTTTCACTAGGGGAAGACACCTATCCTAGTGTCTGCCTTGCAGAGACACAGGGTCGATCCCTTCCCCCCTGTCAGAACCGAGATATGCCTTGTTTATATTAGGCATATCTCAGTTCTCTGCGTTTTACCAGCAATCTGTGGGTGCCGGAGGACATGGAGTCCCCAGGACCCACAAATGAGCTTGTGTTGTGAATAGCAGGAGCGCCACGCACGCGCCCCTTGCAGGGACAAATACAGAATCACGTATATATACGCGATTTTGCCCACAGCTGCCGCCCTGGAGTGGTAAAAATACTTGACGATCAGCAAGTGGTTAAGGTAAAAAATGTTTAGGCATTAGTATCCCCCCACCCCACATTTCACTTGCCATTCTTCATTCTATCCAGCTCTGTGCCTGTCTGCAGCTCTTCTCTCCCTTTTATCAGGAAGTGGAAGAAATTGGCTCCCACTGCCGTCTATAAAAAACAGTGACGAGGGAGCAGGGGGTGAGGCCAATTCTTGCTGTCTGTGTCAATAGAAGCAGAGAGCCCACATAAGTACTCCCATAGAAAGCTGCTTCTATGGCGGTAAGGGGGAGGGGGTGGAGTCAGGAGTGATGCCTGGGGACCTAAGAGGAGGATCAGGGCTGCTCTGTGCATGACAGGGGGGCCAAAGGCGGAACAGTGGTATAGTGGGTAGCACTCTCGCCTAGCAGTAAAAAGGGTCACTGGTTCGAAACCCAACCACGACACTACATGCCTGGAGTTTGCATGTTCTCCCTGTGCTTGCGTGGGTTTCCTCTGGGTACTCTGGTTTCCGCCCACACTCCAAAGACATGCTGGTAGGTTATTAGGCTTCTTTCCAAAATTGGCGCTGGTATATGAATGCGAGTTGGGGACCTTGGTTTGTGGGCTTCTTGAGGGTAGGAACCAATGTGAGTGTGCGATGTATGTGTGGAGCGCTGCGTAAAACTGACGGCGCTATATGGGTACCTTAAATAAAATGGGGATAATTGTAGACATGCACCCACACTCACTCAGATTGAACAGGATGGACTGGTGTCTTTATTCAACCTTACTATGTAACTGAATCATGAGACTGGACCGGAGTGGATTGAAATAGGATTTTTATAACAGCTTACTTGTAAAATCCTTTTCTTTGCAGTACATCACGGGACACAGAGCCATAGTAGTTACTATGTGGGTTATAGGTCACCTTCAGGTGATGGACACTGGCACGCCGTAAGACAAAAAGTGCCCTCCCTATATATCCCCTCCCACTACTGGGAGTACCTCCGTTTTGTAGCCAAGCAATACACGTGTATACCAAAGAAGGGAGGGACCTCTGTGTCCCCTGATGTACTTCAAAGAAAAGGATTTTACAGGTAAGCGGTTATAAAAATCCTATTTTCTCATTTTACATCACGGGACACAAAGCCATAGTAGTTACTATGTGGGATGTCACATAACAATGGCAACTGAAGGGAGGGAGACAACAAAAAAGTAGGGCATTAAGAGACTAGAGTACTCATACTGCAGTCTGCAGTACACTGCGCCCAAAGGCGATAATCCTCATGACCTTTTACATTCATTTGATAAAATCTGGTAAATGTATGGACTGAAGACCAAGTTGCGGCCTTGCAGATCTGAGCCATGAAGGCCTGGTGATGCACTGCAAAAGAAGCACTAACAGCCCTGGTGGAGTGCGCTTTAACATGAAAAAGGAGGAATTTTCCTCTTTAGACCATAAGCTTGAACAATCAATTGACGAATCCATTTGGAAATAGTAGATTTTGATGCGGCCTGTCCTCTTTTAGGACCTTCTGGCAATACAAACTAAACATTTGTTTTGCAAATCAGCTTTAAATAGACCTTGACCGCTCTCACTACATCAAGAGAATGTAGTGACCTCTTTCACAGACTGAGGTTCTGGAAAAAAAAAAAGGCAGAACAATATCCTGGTTTAAATGAAAACCTGTCACTACCTTCGGTAGGAATTTAGGATGAGGCCGCAATACCACCTTATCCTTATGAATAATCAAATATGGCTCTTTACAAGAAAGAGCCGCCAATCCCGATACTCTTCTGACAGAGGATATGGCAACCAAAAAAATTATCTTCCTCGTCAAAAGAACCAAGGGAATATCCCGTAACAGGCTCAAAAGGCCATTTCTGTAAAGCCAAGACTAAATTCAAATCCCAAGGGTTCAGGGGTGTCCTGACGGGAGGATTAATCCAGGTTACCCCTGAATAGAGAGTGAAAAGCAAGGAGGCCGTGGAAACAATACTGACAAGCCGGAGACCTGGCCCTTGATAGTACTCAAGGCCAGCTTAATTTCTAAATCCCATCTGCAGGAATTCAAGGATCCTATCTATGACATACTTTCTGGGGTGCCAACCCCTGGATTCACACCAGGAGACATATGCCTTCCAAACGCTATAGTATATGACTCTGGAGGCCAGCTTTCTAGAATTAACCAAAGTAGACACTACTGAAGGAGACAACCCACGGTCCTTTAGAATATGGGTTTCAATTTAGCGTTTGTAAGGTAGGATGGAAAACCGGACCTTGTGCGAGAAGGTCTGGCCACAGCGGCGGGGTCCAAAAGGTCCCCTACTGCCATCTTTATTATCTTGGCAAACCAAGATCTTCTGGGCCACGCTGGGGCCACCAAAAACACCTCCTTCCCTTCCTGCTTGATCCTGCGAAGAAGGCGCGGAAGCAGCAGAACCTGAGGAAACACATAGATCAGTGAAAACTGATCCCATGGAAAGACCAATGCGTCTGTTCCACATGCCAGCGGATCCCTTGTCCTTGACACAAAGTTGTCGACCTTGTTGTTGAATCTGGACACAAACAGATCCACGTCCGGAACACCCCATCTTTGACATATCGACAGAAAGATGTCGGGGTGAAGAGACCATTCTCCCAGAAACAATTGTTAGCAACTCAAGTAGTCCGCCTGTCAATTTTCTATCCCTGGAATGAAAATCGCCGATATGCAAGGAATGTTGTTTTCTGCCCAAGATAGAACATGATTCACCTCTTTTAGGGCTGTACTTCTCGTGCCCTCTTGGCGATCGATGTAGGCCACAGCCGTGGCATTATCGGATTGAATCCTGACAGGAAAATTTCGTAATCTTAGCGTCCAGGCCTCTAGGGCCAGACAAACTGCCTGAATTTCTAGAATATTGATAGGCAAGGTCCTTCCTGATTTGGACCACTTCCCCTGAACAGATGCCTCTTCCAGGACTGCTCCCCAGCCTAGAAGGCTGGCATCCATTGTTACCACTTTTCACGATACTGGTAAAAAGGATTTCACCTGTTGAAGGTTGTTGGATATCAATAAATTGAGGCTCTGTCGCACCTCGAGGGATAAGCGCATTGGAAAGTCCAAAGCCTGGACCTTCTTGTTCCAAGTCGACAGAATACTGTTTTGCAGCAGTCTTGAATGAAACTGAGCATAAGGAATGGACTCGAAGGAGGCCACCATCTTTGCTAACAATTTCATGCAAAGCCGAACGGAAGGATTTCTCTTTGTTTTGGCAAGCTGAATCAGCTCCTTTATGGAACTGATCCTTCCCTGGGGTAAGAATACCTTCTTTTGAACGGTATCTATGATCAGCTCCAAGTACTGCAATTTCCTTGATGGTTTTAGGGAGGCTTTTTCTAAGGAGTTTCCAGCCTAGGAATTCTAGGCAACTCATGGCTGAGACTAAAAACTTTGGTTTAGACAGGTGACTGACTGATCTACTAAGAGCAGATCGTCTAGCTAGGCTAGATTGTTATACCCTGAGCCCTTAAACTGGCTAAAGGAGGGGCCAGGATCTTTGTGAACACTCAAGGTGTGGTGGCTAGACAGAAAGGCAGAGCCACAAACTGAAAATGACAATTTCCTACCTCGAAGCGTAGAAATTTCTGATGAGCGGGAAAAATTGGCACATGGAGATAGGCATCTTTGATATCGATCTATGCCAAAAATTCTCCTCCTTGTAGAATGGAGACAACCGATCGGATGGACTCCAATGCGAAAGGAATGGATATTCAAGTGTCGGTTTAGATCCTTGAGATCTAAAATGGGTCTTACCTCCCAGTTTGGTTTTGGTACCGTGAAGAGGTTTGAATAACACCCTGATCTTCTGTGGGAACCTCTGATATCACTTTCCGAGTCAAGAGATGATCCAGAGCCAGAAAGAGAAACTTCCTTTTCCCTGGATCTCTGGAAACGTTGGATCTTAAAAAACGGGGAGACGGGAATTCTCGGAATTCTAGTTTGTAACCTAAAGAAACTGAGGAAGCCATCCATCTGTCCTGATAATGCTCCTGCCAGATCTTTGAAAAGTGTAGAAGCCTTCCCCCCCACCCGAGCGAGCGGGGGCGCCCCTTCATAAGGGAGGCTTTAGTATTTTGCTTTGCGGGTTCCCTGCCCCAAGTCCTCTTTTGGCCCTGGGACTGCCCTTGAGGTCTTCCTCTTGAACCCGACGGTGGAGGCCATCGAGACTGCCTGGAGGCAGATGCTCCTGGCACTGGAGAAGATGCATGTTTAAAAAAGGAAAAAAGTTTAAACTTTTTCTTTACTGGTAAAAAGAGATTTTTTTCCATTAGAAATTCTTTGGATATACTTATCCAGATCGTCTCCAAACAACCGTTCACCATGAAATGGGAAACTGGCCAAGAGCTTTTTACATGTCGCTTCGGGCTGACCAATTTTTCAACCATAGGACTGTGCATATGTACCAGCCCCAGCATAAGCCGTGAGGCTTGAATAATAGAATCTTTTATAGCATCCACTGTGAAACACAGTGTCTTTGATATGCCAGCCATCTGCTGGGCCTGCTGATCAGGAATAATTTTGAGTACCTCTACAAACTGGTCCTTTATGGACTGAGATACTCCAATCGCCACAAGAGCCGGCCAAACGACTGAACCTGCAAGAGCAATGTTGTTCTTAAAAAGAAAATTCCAAATTTTTATCTGTTGGATCCTTCAACATTTGTGCATTGTCTACATGACAAGTCAGATTTTTGTTTACCGAGGATATAGCAGCATCAATTGCTGGAATCCCCCATTTCTTATAGAATTCCTCCTCCATAGGATAAAAGTATAGAAAACTTTTTTGAAGGAAAAAAACTTTTTTTTTAGCCATAAATGGATAGGAAAGGTATCAACAGATTTGGGAGGCTTTAGTAATCCTAAAACAGAGGTGGGCGCATCAATAGACTGCGTTACAGGAAGTAAAAAAGTTGAGCGGACCAACTTAGTAAGGGAGTGTACCAACAGTCTCTCCTGTGAGGCTGATCCCTCCATATTAGGATCTTCGGAAAAGTAGTCATCAGCCTCTTCCTGATCCTTTAAGAGAACTTCATGATCTCTCGCCCCTTGTTCCTCAGCATGAGGGTCCTGAGCAATGGACGGGGATCTGCTACGCTTGGGCCCACTGTGGGAAGCGAATAAAGCATCAATCTTCTGTTCCAAACTTAAAATGGTAGAGGAAAAAAACCTCCTGAGTGATAGATAGAGATAATAGAGATAATATAATATAAATATATATAAATATATATATATATATATATAAATATATATATATATATAAATATATATATATAGGGGATGAAGGGTCCCAAGCTGCTGCAACACCAGTACCCCCTGACGGCTCAATCTGACTGGCCACATCACTCTGAGGAGGATGCCATCTTTTTAGATATGGATTTAGGTTGTCGTGAAACAATCAATCCTCTAGAACCCTTTGAGGTGTTCCTTGTCCCCCTTCTGCTCATTGCCTGATGCACAAAGCAGAGGCACTACTAGAAGGAATGCATACACTGCTAGGTCTATAGTCCAGCACAATTGCTGCTATTAATGCCCAGAATGATGCAACAGTGAAAAATGTGTCAAAGGAAATGCCTGTGTCACCAAACCTGCTAATGCCACCTCTTTGCTCTTGTGTCCCTCCACAGCCTACAGTAACACACACACAGTGTGCTTTTAAAAACTTGCCTCCTTGGGTTTGGGTGTTAGACTCTGAGTGCTCCTTCCCCACGAGGGGGAGACTCAGCACAGGGGGGTGATAAGCGGGGAAAAAAAAAACCCCCTCAAGCTTACCGGAGGTCCTGCTGTCCAGCTGGAGGAGGAGGAAGCTTTTTAGCTCTTTGACACAGCGCTGTTTCCAGCATGAGGGGGTGAGTGCTCAATACAGCCCCCAGTGGTTACACATAGGCATGACAACATTTTACTGATTTTAAAGAAGACATTCATAAGAAAATTCTAAAAATTTCTTAGACAACTCCACTTACCTTTCCCGCCGCAGGGTTTTCTGTGGTAAACCAACAGACCCAATCTTCACCCTTCACGGTGGGTTACGTTAAACCTTCAGGAGCTGGGGATCCTTGGGGAAACCCACAATCCTGGACCTGAAACAGCACCCCGCCAGTAAAACATTTTGGCCTTACTACCAAAAAGTACTGGATCCCAGGGTCCAGCTCTCTAAAAAGAGAAGCATTCACAGGCGAAAACCTTGTTTCTTCAGATACGTTTCCAGGCAGACCTGATCAGACCCTGCATTGTCATTTATGGAGCGGTGGATGTCAGCAGACATGTCATCCGGTCCGCCCAAAACAGACAAATGGTGGTCCTATTTTTCTTGCATCCAGCAGATTAGATGGAAATAAACAGGTTGCCCGTTTCCATCCAAGTGCACCATAGAGGAGAGCGGGACTGTCTGCTCTGCATAGCGGAGCGGACACAGACCGGTCATCCGCCTGCTCATCCTTACCATTTACTACCACTTTAAAATAAAAAGTAGATAAGGGTAAGGCATCAGGAAAGAAGAAAATCGCTCCAAAGTGAATTTCCATCTTAGGCCCCTTTCACACATGTGGCCCGTTCCCATTCATCAGTTCAGTAAGACCCCTTTCACACTGGGGTGCTTTGCAGGCACTACGGCGCTAAAAATAGCGCCTGCAAAGCACCCTGAAAGAGCCGTTCCTGTGTCCCCAATGTGAAAGCCCCAAGGGCTTTCACACTGGAGTGGTGCGCTGGCAGGACGCTAAAAAAAGTCCCCGCTAGCAGCATCTTTAGAGTGGTGAAGGAGCGATGTTTATACCGCTCCTGCCCATTGAAATCAATAGGCAGCGTGGCTATACCACCGGCAAAGCGCTGCTGCAGCAGCGCTTTGCAGGCGGTTTTAACCCTTTCTCGGCCGCTAGCGGGGCGCTTTTACCCCCGCTAGCTCAGCGAAATTGACTGTATAGCGCCGCTAAAATTAGCGGCGCTTTAACGCAGACGCACCCACCGCCCCAGTGTGGAAGAGACCTTGCGTTTTTTCAAAAGAAAAAAAAAAAAAAAAAGGGATGAAGTTTACATCAGTTTCCCAGTTTCATCAGTTTTTTTACATCTACTACCAATGCAAAAACAGCTGCCAAAATGGACCGTTTGTCCACTCACATCCATTTTTCCATTCGTTCCTTTTTTTTAACTGAACAAAAATAGGGCTTTCATCCGTTTAAAAAAAAAAAAAAAAAACAGAGGTTGACGGATGGAGATGTAAATAGATGATCACCCATTTACATCTGTTTCCATAGAGATTCATTGATTTTTTTTTTTTTTTTCACGGATAAAAAATGAGCAGACAAAAGGTCTGCACGTGTGAAAGGGACCTTGGAGAGTGGGCATAGAAACGGGCATCCCAAGAGTATTTTCCCACACCTAATGCTGATAACTACGGTACATTTTTTTGACTTCCCCTTATATCAGTGGTCTCCAAACCGTGGCCCTTTGCGTGCCTCCCACTGACACCAACAACAGGGCACTATCCCTCTCACTGTCAATACCATTCTCCCCCCAATGCCAAAGAAAGGGAATAGTTTACTCCCACTGGACACAGTCCATCTCCCCCTCCCCCCACCCTAAAGTCTGAAGCACAGTAAACCATACCTTTGCTTAGATAGTTTGGCAAGCCCTGCCTTATTTTCTGTGTCTGTGACAATGTTATCAGAACAAAAAAAGAGTGTGAATGTCCACAGCAGGGACAAATACAAAATTGACCGGGGTTCTAAATGTTCTCTACTCCTTCCAAAATAAAATTGAAAAAAAAAAAAATTTTTAATGTTGGCCTGCCAAAAAACAATATTCTAAACTGAAAATCAGTTTGTGCGAAATTTGCCATTTGACTTGTTTGTACACAAGGAAAGTGACGGTTGTACAAGTCAACTAAGAGATAAAATCATGCTCCATTCAAAAAAAAAAAAAAAAATTTAAAATGTTTCCCAGCTATAAAGTTGCTGGACACTTACGTTTTGTGAGTTGACGTTTGCTTGTTACAGTGATTAAGTAATACAGCCACCACATCCAAGGACTGGTGTCAATATAATTACATCTGTCTTCTTAGGTTTAGATACACTTTAAAAAGTATATAGTATAGTCTGCCTTTTTCCCCATTCATGTAAACCAGCAATCCATAATCGCATATTGATCCCTTCACTGTGCGTACTTTAAAAGCTAAATCACCTGAAGGAAACTATACGGTAAAAACAAAAATTTGCATTTCAATGAACCTCCTTACCGGTTTTGCTCCTCTAATTTGGCCAGTAATTCAACCTCATCTGGACTCAACTGCACCGGAGAAGACGGGGAAAGTGCTGGAGTAGATAGAGTGGTCGACGACGATGTAGTGTGTAACGAGGCTGATGGACTCGCCACCTGACTTGCCATTTGACTGACAGTTTGTGATACTGTGTTCTTCACCCATGAGAGAGTAGAACTCAGTTTTTCTGCAACCTTGTCTGTCGCCACCTGAAAGCCAAGAGAGGGGAAAGAGTTTAGAGAAGTGTTTCAGTTTTGTTTTTAGATCATTTACGCTTCATCAGTTACTGAGCAAATCAACTAAGCAAATTGTAAAATTAAATAAAAGCCACAGCTGGTCTGGCCAACAAGAAAAGCCTAAATACCATTGCATTTACCAAGACATAAAAAAACACAAAAAAAAAAAAAAAAAAGTAGCAAGCAATATGGTATACACAGATATGTCACACTCATTTGAAAAGTAAACATAATTGTTTGCATATGTCACTGGGAAACAGAGTACGAATAGGGAAATTTAACTGTAATAAAACACTTGTAGGTCAAGGTGAACCCAAGGAGCCCTTAACCTCAGCACACACTGTACACAATCCTCAACCGAAGTTCCAGGAACCCACAACATATCACAATGCAGTGCACCCAATCAATGAAGCACAAACAATTCCAATTCTAAGGCTTCATTCATACCTGAGCATCACGAATTTGAGGTTTTTTTTTCGGGCATTTTGAAAGCGTTCATATGCGCTTTTTGAGCTTTTGTGTGAAGCGTTTTTTTTTAACTTTGCCTTTTTTTAATTAGCCAATAGAGAAAAATATGTTTCATCATTTCTTGCTATGTTTTTTATCTTTTTTTGTTTTAATTTTTTTGTAGGTTAAAAAAATATGTTTATTTACTTCTTATTTTATTAGGTAAGGGGTTAATATATTAGGACTAGGGGTTAGGGTTTAGAAATAAGGGTTATCTACATTTTTTTTATTTAATGAGTATTTATTTTCATTATTGCATTTGAGCAGGAAAACGCTAAAAAATGCACAACTAAAAACGCTCAAAAAAAAAAAAAAAACAACCCACACTTCAGACCAATCTGCCAAAATCGAGCTACAAAAAAAAAAAAAAAAAAAATGCTGCAGAACTTTGAGCTTTAGGTGACTTGTAGTTAACATGTGAACAATCTCCATAGAGAAGAAATTATTTTTTTCCCTCCTCCAGTGTTTTGGAGCTTTGAGCTTCAAGCTACAAAACAGTGAGGTGTGAATGGGGCCTAAAGCTTAATACAGAATGCAACTGGTTTAGTGTTTACTCTACTAAAGTTAAAGTGGAACGTCACTCTCCCTTATTTATTTTTAATCTTCATGCTGCATTAGTAAATAGATAGGAAAGTACAGTGCGTACAGTGCATCCGGAAAGTTTACACAGCGCTTCACTTTTTCCACATTGTCGTTTTACAGCCTTGTTTCAAAATGTATTATTGGACACACAAAATATATATATATATATATATATATATATATATATATATAAATATAACATACATACACACAATTTTATATTATCTATTTACTTTATGATCGTGCACTTTAATGTTTATGGCTCGGTATGAAATTAGTTTTTTCCTGTATGGAAGAGTGGCCAGACAGAAGCCGCTCAGTAAAAAAAAAAAAAAAAAAAAAAAAAAAAAAAAAAAAGGCACATGATAGCCCACTTGGAGTTTGCCAAAAGGCACCTGATGGACTCTGACCATGAGGAACAAATTCTCTGGTCTGATTAAACAAAGATTGAACTGTTTGGCCTGAATGGCAAGCATCATGTCTGGAAGAAACCAGGCACCGCTCATCACCTGGCCAATACCATTCCTACAGTGAAGCATGGTGGTGGCAGCATCATGCTGTGGGGATGTTTTTCAGCGGCAGGCACTGGGAGACTAGTCAGGACCAAGGGAAAGAGGAATGCAGCAATGTACAGAGACATCCTTGATGAAAACCTGCTCCAAAGCGCTCTGGAGCTCAGACTGGGGCGAAGGTTCATCTTTTAACAGGACAACGACCCCAAGCACAAGGCCAAGATAACAAAAGGAGTGGCTTCGGGACAACTCTGAACGTCCTTGAGTGGCCCAGCCAGATTCCAGACTTGAACCAGATTGAACATTTCTCTGGAGAAATCTGAAAATGGCCGTGCACAGACACTCCCCATCCAACCTGATGGAGCTTGAGAGGTCCTGCAACGACGAATGGGAGAAACTGGCCAAAAATAGGTGTGCCAAGCTTGTAGCATCATACCTAAAAAGACCACATGCTGTAATTAATGCCAAAAGGTGCTTCACAGCCTTTGCTCAATACTTTGTTGAATACTTGTGTACAGTGCCTTGAAAAAGTATTCCTACCCCTTGAAATTTTCCACATTTTGTCATGTTACAACCAAAAACGTAAATGTATTTTATTGGGCTTTTCATGGAAGGAAAATGATAAAATGGTTTCCTTCCACTTCACATTTATGTGCCACTTTGTGTTGGTCTATCACATAAAATACATTTACGTTTTTGGTTGTAACATGACAAAATGTGGAAAATTTCAAGGGGTATACTTTTTCAAGGCACTGTACATGTGATTTTAATTTTTTAACCACTTACCCACCGGGCAAATTCCAGCACTCCTCGCCTACACGTAAAAATCATTTTTTTTTGCTAGAATATTACTCCAAGCCCCCAAACATTATATATATTTTTTTAGTAGGGACCATGGGGAATAAAATGGCAGCAACTTTTTTTTTGTCACACAGTATTTGCACAGCAATTTTTCAAACACTATTTTTTGGGGGGGGGGGGGGGGAACCAAACAAAAAAAAAAAAAAGTAAAGTTAGCCCAATTTTTTTGTATGCGACAGAAGATATGCCGAGTAACTAGATACCTCACATGTTAAGCTTTAAAATTGAGCACACCTGTGGTATTGTTTGATTTATTTTTACACAAAATTTTGGACCACTTTTGTTCCTATTACAAGGAATGTAAACATCCCTTGTAATAGGAATGGTGCATGACAGGTCCTCTTTATGGAAAGATGTGGGATCTATAAAAAAATTAATTTAATTTCATGCTAGATTTACTTATAAAATGCACAGCAACAAAGCCATACAACTGCATTAAAAGCACAAACTTTGGTCACTGCACTCGAATAAAACTCTGGAGCCCTCCTGTCAAGCTAGTCCACATTCAGGAGTCTCATGTTGAGCTGAAGAGGCTGCTTCAAGTGATTCAGATTTAGAATACACTTGAATAAAAGTGTACGTTAGATGGGAAAAAATGCTAAAACTGTAATATTACAATGAGCAGAAAAGACAAGTGCTTTGGAAACAAATAACCACGCCAGAATGTCAGGATTCAAGCACAATAGGAAATTTGCTAAGAATAAGGAGGATAGAACCTGTGCAAAATAAAAAAAGTGAACCTGGGGCTCCCCCTTCACAAGGTGCCAACAACTATAATAACATAATGATTCCCTATGAGAGCCCTCTTAACTGGTCCAACACAGGTTACTCCGACTTTGAAAAAAGATTCCTGCACTACTTTGGTCCTACTTCAGCCCATTGAATCTCAATGAAGACGGACCAAAGTCGAAACCTTGTCCTAACATCCGACATCAGACACGGTGATTAGAGCAGCAAAAAAGGAATTTATGTCACACTGGGATTGTTTTGAGCAAAAAAAAAACTCATCTTGTTCATTCAAATCCAATGGAAGTAGAACCAAAGCAGGACTGATGTCACAGGGCAAAGTAGGATCCGACAGCTGTACAACAGCCATGTTGTACCAGTGTGAACCCAACCTTAAGTAAACTGTATTGGAAGTTAGAAACTGCATCTTTTTAACAGACTCAAAGTACTGAAGCCACTGGATCAGCATGACAGCCAAGCATCCAACAATGGCACCCTGCAAATTTATCTCAGCATTCACAGTTGTGCCTTGTGGCAAAGCACCTGCTCTATGTGCAGTGCCAATGATGGTTAATGCATTCCAACTCACTGCAATGCATATATCGTGCATTAAAATGCACTGGGGTTGATTTACTAAAACTGGAGAGTGCAACATCTAGTGCAGCTCTGCAATGAAACCAATCAGCTTTCAGGTTTTTTTTTGTCAAAGCCTAATTGAACAAGAAAACGTTAGAAGTCGATTGGCTACCATAGTTAGTCATGTTGAAAAAAAGACAAGTCCATCTAGTTCAACCATAAAAATAAATATCCTACAAATCACATGTACCCAATCCTATACCTACAGTTGATTCAGAGGAAGCTGCACCAGATTTTGCTCTCCAGTTTTAGTAAATCAACCCCACTGTTTTTAAAAATGGTTATGCATGGTTTTTAAACCATTTTGGTGCATCAACCCATTCACCACAGAACTTTACCGCTTCAGCCCCGGAAGATTTTAACCCCTTCCTGGCCAGAGCACTTTTTGCGATTCGGCACTGCATCGCTTTAACTGACAATTGCGCGGTCGTGCGACGTTGCACCCAAAACGTAATTGACATGCTTTTTTCCCCACAAATAGAGCTTTCTTTTGGTGGTATTTGATCACCTCTGCGGTTTTTATTCTATAAACATTTATTTTACTCAGTTTAGGCCGATCTGTATTCTTCTACATATTTTTGGGGAAAAAAAATAAAAAATTCGCAATAAGCATACATTGATTGGTTTGCGCAAAAGTTATAGTGTCTGCAAAATAAGGGAAAATTTTATGGCAATTTTGTTATTTTATTTTTTTTTTTTATTAGTAATGGCCACGATCTGCGATTTTTATCGGGACTGTGACATTATGGCGGACACATCGGACACTTGACACTATTTTGGGACCAGTCAGTTATACAGCAATCAGTGCTATAAAATGCACTGATTACTGGGTAAATGACACTGGCAGGGAAGGGGTTACGTGTGTCCTAGGGAGTGATGCTAACTGGGGGGGGGGGGGGGGGGGGGGTGAGCTTCAACTCACATGACAGCAATCACTGCTCCAGATGACAGGGAGCAGTGATCTGTCATGACACACAGCAGAACGGGGAAATGCCTCGTTTACGCTGGTCCCGCGGGCATGGTCACGCTGTACACAGCGGGCGCGCGCGCCTGCTATCCCCACCTCTTAAAGGGGACGTACAGGTACGCCCATTTGTCCACCGCTGCCATTGTGCCGACCTATATCGGCGTGCAGCGGTCGGCAAGTGCTTAATTAGATTAACACATGCCATAATTCTTAATGGGTAACTTCACTTGGATGGGGAAAAAAAAGTTTCAGAATGGTAACTTGGAGGCATTCTGTACACAGATTGAGTATATAAACGCCCCCAGAAATGTAATTTTCTGCTTGTGTGATTGGCTCACGTATTTTTCCAGAAGTCTGCACCAAGATAAAAATTAAATTTTGGGCCTCCTAGCAGCCTCTGCAATCATTTCATTTTTGGCGAGGTACTGCCAAAGGGTTATTCTTGTCTAACAGGATGTAGACCCTGTCACTTTCCTCATTAGAACCCTGCAAGTGTAGCAGCTGAAAATATAAAGTCACTCCCATTCACATTTATTTGACACATCGACACAAAAAAGCTATTTCTTCAGAACAAAAAGTAGGAACCTGCAACAAAGTTAGTTGAAATCCTTGCAATGTACATAGATCACCCAGAGGGGAATGTTTTTTTGCTCAACAAAAAGGAGTTATTCTGTGAGGCTACTTTCACACGGAGGCATTTTTCAGGTGTTTTAGTGCTAGAAATAGTGCCTGTAAAGTGCCTCCCATGCATCCCAAGTGTGAAAGCCAGAGTGCTTTCACACTGGGGCAGTGTGCTTGTGGGATGTTAGAAAAAGTTCTGCAAGCACCATCTTTGGGGCGGTTTGGGAGCAGCGCTCCTAAACCGCCACTGCCCATTGAAATAAATGGGCAGCGCTGCCGAAGCGACTGCAAAGCATAACAAAATGGGCTCTTTTAACCCCAAAACAACGGTAAAGCGCCGTTAAAACCAACGCCGCTTTCAGTGCAAAAGTAGCCAAGGGATAAACAGGCTTTTACTGAAAGCAACTCTTTCAGAGGGTAATAATTAAAGTGTTACTAAACCCAGGACCCTGCATTCACTATATATGGTCTCCCACAGAACATGGAAATGCAATTATTTTAGTAAATTTAAACTGCCAAATACAGTCTACAGCACTCTTGTGATCATCGGTGTCCGGCCGAGCACTGGTTAAAGCTTGTAGGAGTTTTCATTTTCCTCCGACTGTCCTATGAGGCTGCATGACCCTCTGGACAGTGCCTATGAGCCCTGTGCTGATCACATGATCATGCAAAAAAAAAAAAAAAAAAAACACACACCCCTCTAGCAAAACACACCAAACTGAGCATGTGCAGTGACTCTAAAAGGCTGTCTTATCAGGAGATGGATTGGGGACAGTGGCAGAAGGGGAGGATCAGAAAGATGGGATCAAACAGCCTTTTTACACAATGCAGAGGATTAACCCCTTAGGTTCTACAGCAAGCATAACAAGCATGCTTCACTGCATATGCAAACTCATTTAAAGTGTTACTAAACCCACAACAGTAAAACAGAAAAAGCTTACGACTCCTCCGAGAAAGCAGCAGGTTTATACTTACCTCCAGCTGTTTGCTGAGACTTCAAGGCACGTTTATACAGAAGAAACTGCTACACCCCATTAGGACCAGTGAGTAAAAGAAAAAGAAAAAAAAGTTTACTTAGCCCTCAGTTTGCACATCTGCCATGATAGGTTTCACATGTTAAGGGCTTAACTGCTTGCAGCTCCCTCTGGTGTGTTCAAGGTGTCCTATCATTTACTTCTCTGGTTCCCCAAGCCCACCTCTAGTCATTGTAGAACACAGTAGTGACTTAAACCTCGTACACACGATAGGATTATCGGAGGAATAGTCAGTTTTTTTTTTTGAATGCTAGTCTCATATCGAAAATGAAAAGTGTACTAAAGTTAAGGCAAAAGTCCACTTTAAGAAAAAAAAAACATTCCCTCCTGGGTGATCTACAGTGGGGACGGAAAGTATTCAGACCCCCTTAAATTTTTCACTTTGTTATATTGCAGCTATTTGCTAAAATCATTTAAGTTATTTTTTTTCCTCATAATGTACAAACAGCACCCCATATTGACAGAAAAACACAGAATTGTTGAAAAAATTTCTGCTGCACTTAAGGTTCCTAAGAGCCCAGTGGCCTCCATAATCCTTAAATGGAAGACGTTTGGGATGACCAGAACCCTTCCTAGAGCTGGCCGTCTGGCCAAACTGAGCTATCGGGGGAGAAGAGCCTTGGTGAGAGAGGTAAAGAAGAACCCAAAGATCACTGTGGCTGAGCTCCAGAGATGCAGTCAGGAGATGGGAGAAAGTTGTAGAAAGTCAACCATCACTGCAGCCCTCCACCAGTTGGGGCTTTATGGCAGAGTGGCCCAACGGAAGCCTCTCCTCAGTGCAAGACACATGAAAGCCCACATGGAGTTTGCTAAAAAAAAAAAAAAAAAAAAAAAACACCTGAAGGACTCCAAGATGATGAGAAATAAGATTCTGTGGTCTGATGAGACCAAGATAGAACTTTTTGGCCTTAATTCTAAGCGGTATGTGTGGAGAAAACCAGGCACTGCTCATCACCTGTCCAATACAGTCCCAACAGTGAAGCATGGTGGTGGCAGCATCATGCTGTGGGGGTGTTTTTCAGCCGCAGGGACAGGACGACTGGTTGCAATCGAGGAAAAGATGAACACGTTATCCTGGATGAAAACCTTCTCCAGAGTGCTCAGGACCTCAGACTGGGCCTAAGGTTAAACTTCCAGCAAGACAATGACCCCAAGTACACAGCTAAAATAATGAAGGAGTGGCTTCACAACAACTCCGACTGTTCTTGAATGGCCCAGCCAAAGCCCTGACTTAAACCCAATTGAGAGACCTAAAAATGGCTGTCCACCAACGTTTACCATCCACCAACGTTTACCATCCAACCTGACAGAACTGGAGAGGATCTGCAAGGAGGAATGGCAGAGGATCCCCAAATCCAGGTGTGAAAAACTTGTTGCATCTTTCCCAAAAAGACTCATGGTTGTATTAGATCAAAAGGGGGCTTCTACTAAATACTGAGCAAAGGGTCTGAATACTTGGGACCATGTGATATTTCAGTTTTTCTTTTTTAATAAATCTGCAAAAATGTGAACAATTCTGTGTTTTTCTGTCAATATGGGGTTCTGTGTGCACATTAATGAGGGGAAAAAAAATGAACTTGGATGATTTTAGCAAATGGCTGCAATATAACAAAGAGTGAAAAGTTTAAGGGGTTTGAATACTTTGTCCCCACTGTATGTACATTACACGGATTATAACAACCTTTGTTGCAGATTCCTACCTTTTGTTATTCTGAAGAAAACCATGTGTGTTTGTCTGTGCCTCTGTACTGAGTGAGTCTAATGGGAGTGGTTTCATAATTAACTATCAGGTGTGCAGCTGCAGGGCACTAATGAGGAAATCTGCATCCCTTTAGACGTGCTCCTATTGAAAGCATCTCTCCAAAAATGACGTTGCAGGGGATGCCTGAAATATGACTGGTATCTTAGGCAGACTTCTGGTAAAATTGGTGAGCCAATCACACAAGCAGGAAATGTTTCTGGGGAGTGGTCAGTACACATTCTGTGTACAGACCACCAGGTAGCCATATTGCAATGCATTCTCAGAAAATTACAATGGCTGCAGATTGAAAAAGGAAAGATAATTCTTAACATTCGATTACAATATGATTAGTGTCGCAAATATGCGCTATTATTTTTATTTGCCATTTTTTTCCCACGAAACTGGAGTTACCCTTTAAGAAAATTCTCATACAACAGAATAAAAATTCTAGAGTAATGTGCTGTAGTGTATTTTTGCAACGTAGATATTTGCCAGCACATCAAGGATCCGCACAAGGTGGTGTCCAAACGGTTTAGTTTATTGCATGATCACAACACAAAAAGGTGCAATGTTTCGGAGTCACGCAGGACCCCTTCATCAAGCATGTGATCAGGTAGTGTCTTTTTTAATGACAACTGTACTGATTAAAGAAAAAGCTTGCGATCTGGTATTGTACGCGAAAAATTTGTGCTTGTCCCATTGGATATTATCGAGTGAACTGTCATAATTGCCTCTCAAAAGCGGTGTACGAATGATCAGATCATCATATGATCGATTTGAAAGCTCAAACTTTAATCCATATCCTGATTTCAACGGGCTTTTACAGTCTCTGTAGAAGCCCGTCTTTTTACAGTCTCAGTGTAAATAGCTCAATAAACATGAACTGGGTTAAGATTGGAATCTAAAAACTGCAGCAAGACATTGTCATATCGCAAGCCCTGTGTGTTTTCTTCCATGTGCACAGAATGTAAATACATGATGCAGGAGGGCTGAAAATAGCAGCTTTGGTTTCTGCTGGGCATTTGCATCTGCAGTATCATTGATATATAGCTCTGTAAAAACTCAAAGCCAGCAACATGCTCGATTTCATTTTAGCCTAGGTTCATACTTGGTGCTTCTGCAAAAATCAACCTGCATTTGTCGTGCACCTTTACCTGATCCATTTAAAAAAAAAAAAAAAAAAAAAAGTTAAGCATGAAAATGCGAGGGTAAAAAAAGTAAAAAAAAAAATAAAAAAATAAAAAAACCCAGACTAGGTGTCAAGCACAGCCTTGCCAACAATGCAGCTAAAACACATGTACATGTGCTTTGTATTAGCTCCCATTGAAGTCTATAGGGCCAAAAAGCACCAATAGAAGCACAAATGCCTTTCCAAAAATTGGACAGCACCATGTTGCATTGATGTGAATGGGCACCATAGAAAAAAAAAAAAAAAAAAGTGATTTCCACTGTCGTGAACTGCAGTGCAACAACAAATGCGCAAAAAAAACAAAAAAACACAAACACACACACACACACACTAGTGTGAACAGGGCCCTAAAGTTGATTTAAAGAAAAGAAAAAAAAAAGTCTACTCCCAACGAATTACCCAGGGTCCTTTTTTTTTTTTTTATTCCTTAACTTGCTCTATGAGAACCAAACATGGAATCTGGTAGCAATGTGTAAACGCTTCACATTTACATGCTCTACTATTAGGCTACTTTCACACGGAGGAGCTTTACAGGCGCTACAAAATAGTACCTGCATAGCGCCTGTACAGAGCCTCCGTCTCTCTGGTGTGAAAGCCCGAGGACTTCCACACTGGAGCGGTGCGCTTGCAAGATGGCAAAAAAAATTTCTGCAAGCCGCATCTTTGCAGCGCTGTATACACCGCTCCTAAAGCGCCCCTGCCCATTGAAAACAATGGGGCAGTGCTGCTAAACCGCCGACGCCCGCCCCAGTGTGAAAGTAGTCCAAGAAGTACCACTATTTCTGTATGGTGAAGATGGAGGGGTGGGTCCTTTTTCTCCAATCAGTCCTGCAGTGCAACCTCAGCTCTCCAGCCCCTTTCAAAATAGCTCAAGCTCTGTCAGATTGGATGGAGAGCGTCTGAACTGCAATTTTCAAGTCTTGCCACAGATTCTCAATTGGATTTAGGTCTGGACTTTGACTCAGCCATTCTAAACACATGAATATGCTTTGATCGAAACCTTTGAACATTCCATTGTAGCTCTGGCTGTACATTTAAGGTTGTTAACCTGTTGGAAGGTGAACCTCCGCCCCAGTCAAGTCTCACAGACTAACAGGTTTTCTTCTAAGATTGCCCTGCATTTGGCTCCATTCATCTTCTCATCAACTCAGACCAGCTTTGCTGTCCCTGCTGAAGAAGAGCATCACCATGTTTCTTGGTACACCCGGCGGCAGCGGTGAGCTGCGCGCTGACGTCATCACCCCTCTGGCCGGAGTAACGACATATTTGGCGACCCATCGCAGTTTGCTATGGAAGTGACGTCCCGTCGCCATCTTGCTACACCCCACACTCGTCCTCAGTAAGGATACACCAAGGAGGGGGAAAGCGGACATGTTGTTACACCCACCGGAGTTTTGCATTTTACACTTATTTATAACAGTAAAGTCAGTTTATATAATGAAATACAGGACTTACAACTCCGTCTCACTACTTAGATCAGGGGTCTCAAACTGGTGGCCCTCCAGCTGTTACGAAACTACAAGTCCCATCATGCCTCTGCCTGAGGGAGTCATGCTTTTAACTGTCAGCCTTGCAATGCCTCATGGGACTTGTAGTTTAGCAACAGCTGGAGGGCCGCCAGTTTGAGACCCCTGACTTAGATCTTGAATTTTAAAAGCAGCGTCAGCCCTGCTCATCTCACAGGTTTGTTAATCTGACAGAAGTTCGCTGCTTTTAAAATTCAACATCTAAGCAGTCAGACGGAGTTCTAAGTACTGTATTTCACTATATAAACTGACTTCACTGTTATAAATACGCGTAAAATGCAAAAACACCGGCTTCTATTCTGGTAAGGCAAGACTAAACACTAGTCTTCCTATATTGTATACAGTGGGGAGACCACACATAGCATTTTGGTTTTAGGCCACAAAAGTTCAATTTTGGTCTCATCTGACCAGACCACCTTCTTCCACACGTTTAGTGTGTCCCCCACATGGCTTCTCGCAAACTGCAAACGGGACTTCTTACGGCTTTCTTCTTGCCACTCTTCCATAAAGGCCAGATTTGTGGAGTGCACCACTTGGTTGTCTTGTGGACAGATTCTCCCATCCAGCTGTGGATCTTTGCAGCTCCGTGCCCGGCCTGTCAGTTTAGGTGAACAACCATGTCTGGGAAAAATTGCACAACTGCAAACCTACCATTTTCGGATGATGGATTGAACAGTGCTCCATAACATGTTCAAAGCTTGGGATATTTTTTTATTTTTAACCTAGCCTCGCTTTAAACTTCTCAACTTTATCCCTGACGGGTCTCGTGTTCCTTGGCCTCCATCAGGGTGGATAAAAATCAAGGATCTTAAAAAAAATTAATTTAATTAAAAAAAAAAAAAAAAAAATCTGGATTTTTTTAGATTTCTACTCCAAAAGCATTTTAATAAAATAAATTTGATACAATAATTATCTTTAGATTGGTTTTTAACTTAAATATAAAACTAAGTTTATTCAGCATGAAATGAAGCTTAGTTATGTAGCATGAGGCTGTATATTCTGCAATATTTACATTTTTTGGTAAACTCATTGAATGAATCCAAGCTCTGCAAGCTGCGATAACATGCACTGCATTGATGAATTGACACAATTTCACAGTAATCATGAGATGAAACAAAGTTCAGGTATATTCCTTTATCCCATTGCTTTGCAAAACGATCTACACTACAAACTGTATGATTGAGCGGGCATCCACGTCCCTCACCTTGTTGTGTCACTGCCGAGTCACCAGCCGTCCCATTAAAGTGAATGGGGCTGTCAGTGAGTCAAAAGTGGGTGAAAGTTGCTCTTTAAAAATTATGATTTAATGGAGTTTATTTAAATCAAGCCTTTTTATTAGTGATTTAAAAAACAGGATTTAAATCAAATCCACCCTGGTCTTTATGATGCTGTTTGTGCACTAAGGTTCTCTAACAAACCTTCGAGGGCTTCACAGAACAGCTGTATTTATACTGAAATTAAATTACACACAGGTGGACTCTACTACTAATTAGGCGACCTCTAAAGGCAGTTGGCTCCACTAGATTTTAGTTAGGGTTATCAGCGTAAAAGGGAGCTGAATACAAACACATGCCACACTGCAATGTGCATGCATATCTCATTTGCACAAAGCTTTATGGCCATCTATATCATAAGTTAGCACAAGCATACTCCCCATTGAGAATGAGTGCTGGTTCACACTGATGTAATGTGGGGAACTGCACCGCATTCCTGTTAAACTAGCATGCGATTCGAGCCCACTTTGTATGGCTCAAATCGCACTGCACACACACACGAGAAAAAAGGTGCATGCACCTTTATATCGCGCTGGCATCGGAGCATTGACACCCGCAGCGGCTAATATGAACGGCGTGCGATTGTGATTGGGGAAACCCACAGGAATCGCTGCGAATGCTGCACCGCATCAGATTCTTAAAATGTGCACAAAAATATTATTCCAAACTAGAGAGAGGTGAAAGGGAGGACAAGCAGACGTTCTGCTACATAAGTTCTCATTTGAGGATCAGTGTTATAAAAGTCAATGACTAGAACAGAACACCAATTGCTATAGAGGAGGCTGTGGCTCCATAGATTGTGTCTACAGCAGTGGCGGAACAATAGGGGTCGCTGCAGTCGCACTTGCGACTGGGCCCTTCCATTCTGCCGCTGTGGGGGGGCCCAAGACCTGGCATTTCTCCCTGCACCTCTGGCTTGCCGTTTGTAATGCAGTGGGGGGAGGTGGTAGGCAGCGATCGGCAGCTCTATTGTGCCTGTATGCGGTGGGATCTCTCTTTCCAGTGTCAGTGTAAACAGTGGAGAGAGGAGGGGAGGGGCCCCGGGCAGGTATTAGTTTCACTTTCAGTGAGTCGGCTCTGCTTGTGCTGCTGATACAGGTCAGAGGCCCCTCCCCTCTCCACTCTATACACTCAGGAGAACTAACAAGGCACATGGAGATTCCCTGCCTGTGGACACTATAGAGCTGCTGATCGCCGCCTCCCACCTCCACCAGCCAGGTACATGGGGAACTTCTTGAAGGAGGGGGGGGGCAGCAGTCCGGGGACCCTGATGTAAGGGGGGGGGGCTTTCTGGTTACATTAATGTAAGAAGGGGCTCTCTGGGGACCCTGATGTCTTGGGGGGGGGGGGCTCTCTGAGGACCCTGATGTCTTGGGGGGGGGGGGGGGCTCTCTGGGGACCCTGATGTAAGGAGGGAGGCTCCCTGGGGACCCTAATGTAAGGGGGGTTCTCTGGGGACCCTGATGTCTTGGGGGGGGGGGGCTCTCTGAGGACCCTGATGTCTTGGGGGGGGGGGGCTCTCTGGGGATCCTGATGTAAGGAGGGAGGCTCCCTGGGGACCCTAATGTAAGGGGGGGTTCTCTGGGGACCCTGATGTCTTGGGGGGGGGGGTTCTCTGGGGACCCTGATGTAGGGGGGGCTTTCTGGGGACATTATTGTAAGGAAGGGGCCCTCTGAGGACACTAATGTAAGGGAGAGGCTCTCTGGGGACCCTGATGTATGGGTGAGGCTCTCTGGGGACCCTGATGTATGGGGGAGGCTCTCTGGGGACCCTGATGTATGGGGGAGGCTCTCTGGGGACCCTGATGTATGGGGGAGGCTCTCTGGGGACCCTGATGTAAGGGGGAGGTTCTCTGGGGGCCCTGATGTATGGGGGAGGCTCTCTGGGGACCCTGATGTAAGGAGGGGCTCCCTGGGGACCCTGTAAAGTGTATTATTCCTGCGCTACCATGTAGTCAGTATAGTGGTGTGGTGCTGCGCTAATCCTGGTATCTAAACAAATGTATGAGTGCAACCGTGCTACAATGTTGATGAGTCAGAGGCTAGTCACCTAATGTGAACGTGGGGTGTGAATAACCATTGTAAGAGCCCTTGCACACTGGGGCGGGAGGCGGCGGCGGCGGTAAAACGCCGCTATTATTAGCAGCGTTTTACCGTCGGTATGCGGCCGCTAGCGGGGGCGGTTTTACCCCCCCGCTAGCGGCCGAGAAAGGGTTAAATACCACCGCAAAGCGCCTCTGCAGAGGCGCTTTGCCGGCGGTATAGCCACGGTGCCCCATTGATTTCAATGGGCAGGAGCGGTATACACACCGCTCCTTCACCGCTCTGAAGATGCTACTGGCAGGACTTTTTTTACCGTCCTGCCAGCGCACCGCTCCAGTGTGCAAGCCCTCGGGGGCTCTCACACTGGAATGAAAGCAGCGGCACTTTCGGGGCGGTTTGCAGGCGCTATTATTAGCGCAATAGCGTCTGCAAACCGCCCCAGTGTGCAAGGGCTCTTATAGAATAAAAATATAAATATACTCCGCCCAGTGTAAAAAGTGACTAAATTGGGTAAAAGTGTCCGGACTATAAAAATTGCAATAATAGCATCAACATAAGCAGTTAAAAGGCATGCAGTGTCGGACTAAAAATATAGTGCATGTGTAGGCAAGTGGGTGACTAAAACATTTATAGCACAATATAAAACTTCCAGAAAAATAAAAATAAAACAAAAAAGTGCAATGTTACACTGTATGTCCGAAGAGATCACAATGCCTGTGGTAATGCAAAAAAGTGTCCAGTGCAAACAATAAGTGCTCAAAAATTGTCTAAAGACATAAATACAGTCCAAAGAAAGGTGGCTTGTGTAACAGCAAAATCTCCAATGATTTATCAATCCTCAAAGTGCCAAACAGTGAGATGCAAGCAGCAAACTGGATTCTAAAATCAGTCACTTTGAATAGGTGAGGAGTGTGAAGTGTATAGAGCAGTCCTCTTCATGCAGCAATCCTACACTGGTGGATAATGGCCCCTTACCTCATTATACTGAGGTTACAGCATAAGTCAGTCCCAGGGACAGGCACCTTCCACTGTCAGCAGTGTACGAGCTCGCCGCTCGTTTGGTTATATGCGCCTTCTGCCGTTTTTACTGTGTGAGTACCTTCTTTTACCTTTGAATAAAGTTTAGATGTTTTAAAAATGACTACACTATATGGCATCCTTTTTCCCCTTTCGGCCGCCATGCCCCCTGTGGACCTGAGGCATATAGAGACATAGTCCGGGACCCAGGACCAACCTCCATAGGAGCTGCCATAAGCGGTGACTGACTTATGCTGTAACCTCAGTATAATGAGGTAAGGGGCCATTATCCGCCAGTGTAGGATTGCTGCATGAAGAGGACTGGTCTATACATTTCACACTTTTCACCTATTCAAAGTGACTGATTTTAGAATCCAGTTTGCTGCTTGCATCTCACTGTTTGGCACTTTGAGGATTGATAAATCATTGGAGATTTTGCGGTTACACAAGTCACCTTTCTTTGGACTGTATTTATGTCTTTAGACAATTTTTGAGCACTTATTGTTTGCACTGGACACTTTTTTGCATTACCACAGGCATTGTGATCTCTCCGGACGTACAGTGTAACATTGCACTTTTTTGTTTTATTTTTATTTTTCTGGAAGTTGTATATTGTGCTATTAATGTTTTAGTCACCCACTTGCCTACACATGCACTATATGTTTAGTCCAACACTGCATGCCTTTTAACTGTTTATGTTAATGCTATTATTGCAATTTTTATAGTCCGGACACTTTTACCCAATTTAGTCACTTTTTACACTGGGCGGAGTATATTTATATTTTTATTCTCTTACAATGGTGTTTGATGATTATTCACACCCCACCTTCACGTTCGGCGACTAGCCTCTGACTCATCAACATTGTAGGACGGTTGCACTCATGCATTTATTTAGTTATCAGGATTAGCGCAGCACCACACCCACTTGCTAGCTTACGTCTCTGGGGACCCTGATGTTAGGGGGGCTCTCTGGGGACCCTGATGTAAGGAAAGGGGTCTCTGGGGACCCTGACATAAGGAGGGGACTCTCTGGGGACCTTGATGTAGGGGGGCTCTCTGGGGACCCTAATGTAGGGGGGCTCTCTTCGGACCCTAATGTAGGGGGGCTCTCTGGGGACCCTAATGTAGGGGGGCTCTCTGGGGACCCTGATGTAGGGGGGCTCTCTGGGGACCCTGATGTAAGTGGGGCTCTCTGGGGACCCTGATGTAAGGGGGGAACCCTGGGGACCCTGATGTAAGGGGGGATCCTTGGGGACCCTGATGTAAGGAGGGAGGCTCTCTGGGGACCCTGATGTAAGGAGGGAGGCTCTCTGGGGACCCTGATGTAAGGGGGGCTCTCTGGGGACCCTGATGTAAGGGGAGGATCTCTGGGGACCCTGATGTAAGGGGAGGCTCTCTGGGGACCCTTATGTAGGGGGAGGCTCTCTGGGGACCCTAATGTAAGGAGGGGCTCTCTGGGGACCTTGATGTTAAGGGGAGCTCTCTGGGGACCCTGATGTAATGAGGGGGGCTCTGAGGACCCTAATATAAGTAGGGAGGCTCTCTTGGGACCCTGATGGAAGGAGAGGCTCTCTAG
Source organism: Lithobates septentrionalis (assembly GCA_037952835.1). Lineage (NCBI taxonomy): Eukaryota > Metazoa > Chordata > Amphibia > Anura > Ranidae > Lithobates > Lithobates septentrionalis. Next base: position 1,096,499 of record JBBDGP010000957.1, on the reverse strand, counting down.
GGACCCTAATGTAGGGGGGGGCTCTCTGGGGACCCTGATGTAAGGAGGGGTCCCTGGGGACCCTGATGTAAGGAGGGTTCTCTGGGGACCCTGATCTAAGGGGAGAATCTCTGGGGACCATAAAGTAGGGGAGGCTCTCTAAGGACCCTGATGTAAGGGGGAGCTCTCTGGGGACCCTGATGTGAGGAGGGGCTCCCTGGGAACTCTGATGTAAGTGGGGGGATCCCTGGGGACCCTTAAGTAAGGAGGGAGGCTCTCTGGGGGCCCTAATATAGGGGGAGGCTCTCTAAGGACCCTGATGTAAGGGGGGGCTCTCTGAGCACCCTGATGTAGGTGGTGGATCCCTGGGGACCCTGATGTAAGTGGGGGATCTGCATTCAGATATGTAACGAGATATATATATATATATATTATATATATATATATAATATGTATGTGTATGCCCGCCAAAGTGTATGACATTCCTTACTTAGCTGCTATGGGCTCTAGCCCGAGATCTTTTGTAGACCTAGCAATGCCACTGGTGGGGGCCCTTCATGGTTTCTTGCACCGGGGCCCTGAAGATTCTAGTTACGCCTCTGGTCTACAGTAAAAGAAAAGAAAATACAATTTCCCTTTTATTCAGAAAAATTTAAAGCCAACAAGTCAAACGAAAGCAGCAGTTTTGGGCTGTGTTATGTGATCAGAAAGCAGGTCAGGTTTCTAGTCTTATCTGAGCTGATGAAATTGTAAGAATAGAAATATCCAGAGGCAGAATTCTATCTGAAAATCGCGCAGCAGCCCCCCAGGCATGGCGTCTAACTATTCCAGTTAAGTGAAAGCAATCTAGCATACGCTGCAACTGTGCCAAAATCAGAACTCTCTAAAATGACTTTAAAGGGTTACTAAACCCACTACAGTAAAATCTGTACAGTTGTGCTCATAAGTTTATATACCCTGGTAGAATTTATGATTTCTTGGCCATTTTTCAGAGAATATGAAGAACACAAAAACATCTTTCACTCATGGTTAGCGTTTGGCTGAAACCATTTATTATCAAACTGTGTTTACCCTTTTTAAATCATAATGGACAACAAGAACTACCCAAATGACCCTGACCAAAAGTTTACATACCCTGGTGATTTTGGCCTGATAACATGCACACAAATTGACACAAAGGGGTTTGAATGGCTATTAAAAAGGTAACCAACCTCACCTGTGATCTGTTTGCTTGTAGTGTGTGTGTGTGTGTGTGTGTGTGTGTGTGTGTGTGTGTGTGTGTGTGTGTGTGTGTGTGTGTGTGTGTGTGTGTGTGTATAATGAATTTCTGGACTCCTGACAGACCCTTGCATCTTTCATCAAGGGCTGCACTGACGTTTCTGGATTCTGAGTCATGGGGGAAGCAAAATAATTGTCAAAGAATCGGCGGGAAAAAGTATTTGAACTATATAAAAAAGGAGAAGGATATTAAAAAAATAAAAAAATAAAAAAAGGATATCCAAGGAATTGAGCATGCCAATCAGCAGTGTTCAAACTAATCAAGTGGAAAAATAGGATTTTTATAACAGCTTACCTGTAAAATCCTTTTCTTTGAAGTACTTCTAAAGGTGTATGTTGAGATCCACACAAAGTTTCTTACCCATAAAAGCTAGAGCTGCATGATTCTGGCCAAAATGAGAATCACAATTTTTTTGCTTAGAATAAAAAGATCACGATTCTCTCACGATTCCCACAAAATAAAATCGTTCACATTATACAAAAAAAAAAAAAAAAAAAAAAAAAAAAAGGGCAAACTTTGCTGTTTTTTTTTTTCTTTAATTCATTAAAGTAATTTTTTCCAAAAAAATTGCATTTGAAAGACCGTTGCGCAAATACAGTGTGCCATAAAATATTGCAACAACCACCATTTTATTCTCTAGGGTGTCTACTAAACAAATATATATTATGTTTGGGGGTTCGAAGTAATTTTCTAGCAAAAAAAAAAATTTATTTTAACTTGAAACCAACAAAGAATGTTTTGATTCTTGGCAGACTGCCCAGTTTTTCTCTTACTTTCTTTTGAGGGCTGTGGCTTCAGAAGAGCAGAGAGAATTCTGGGCATAGATAGAATTGTGAAACACTTTAGTCAAGATCGCGATGGCGATTCTTGACGATTAATTGTGCAGCTCTACCATAAGCCGTCATTGAAACCCTGATCCATGAAGGATCAAACTGGATTTTGACCAGGCAAAGAGATGGACGACATCCATCGTCTATTTACGAACATCTCGATGGAAAACTCTCGAAAGAGCTCAGACATTGTCCTGTCCCACAATGCATAAAAGATGAAAGGCCTTAGATTCCACTGAATGGGCCTTTGGACCCAAGTTTATTTCCTGGATTCAAATGAGCTCTTGGAACACTTGGCTTTTTTTATTTTATTTTTTTTTTTAATTTAAAAAAAGGGCTGATCCTAATATTGAGGGTATGCCTGAAGATTTATCTGACAACACACTTCTTTACCTTAACAACAAAACATCTTCACTTTTGGGAAAAGTCCTCGTTATTTCTGCTTCAGCTGCGACGAGGCTCCTTCCCTTTTTTTTTTTAGACTGTGGCAGGAAGGTACTCTTCCTCTGTGACACCCTTAATGGTGTCATCCAGGGCAGCCCCAAACAGGCGATCACCTTGAAAGGGCAGATCAATGAGAGCTTTCTTAGAGGCTTGGTCTGCAGACCAGCTCTTAAGCCACAGCACGCGTCTAACAACAACCGTTAAGTTTGGACAGCAGGGGAGTCGCATCCAAAGATGCATCACATATAAAACTGCAGCCCTCGGACCAACTGGTCTGCCAGATCAACATAGGCAGCAGGAACCTGCTCATTACCCAGACCTTGGGGCAAAAGCTAGGCCCAGTCGGTTAAAGTCTGACACATCAGGGCCGAGGCCAGGACCGATCGCAATGCCGAACCAGCCATAGTAAACATGCTGCGTGCCACAGCCTCCGCTTTCCTGTCAGCCGGATCCTTAACCACTTCAATACCAGGCACTTAGACACCTTCCCGCCCAGCCCAATTTTCACCTTTCAGCGCTGTTGCAATTTGAATGACAATTGCGCGGTCATGCTACACTGTACCCAAACAATTTTTTTATCATTTTGTTCCCACAAATAGAGCTTTCTTTTGGTGGTATTTGATCACCTCTGCGGTTTTTATTTTTTGCGCAACAAATAAAAAAAGATCGAAAATTTCGAAAAAAACCAAGTTTTTCTTTGTTTCTGTTAATTTTTTTTGTAAATAAGTACGCTTTCTCCTTCAATAATGGGCACTAAAAATAGCTGCACTGATGGGCACTGATACGGCGGCACTGATGGGCACTGGTGAGGTGGCACTAACAGGCACTGATAGGCGGCACGGATGGGCACTGATAGGTGGCACTGGTATGCGGCACTGATGGGCACACATAGGCGGCACTGATGGGCACACATAGGCGGCATTGATTGGTATATATGGGTGGCACTGATGGGTACTTATGTGTGGCACCGATGGGTGGCACCGATGGGCAATGACAGGTGGCACCGATGGGCAATGACAGGTGGCACAGATGGGCAATGACAGGTGGCACAGATGGGCAATGACAGGTGGCACAGATGGGCAATGACAGGTGGCACAGATGGGCAATGACAGGTGGCACAGATGGGCAATGACAGGTGGCACAGATGGGCAATGACAGGTGGCACAGATGGGCAATGACAGGTGGCACAGATGGGCAATGACAGGTGGCACTGATATAGCATTGCTGGGCATATCATTGGCATAATAGTGCCAATCAGTGCCCATTTGTGGGCACTGATTGGCACAGATTGGGCACATGTGGATGGCCATGGGATACATACCTGGCCATCCACGTTGCCCCTTCCCTGGTGGTCCTAGTGGCATCCCTGGTAGTCCAGTGGGGTGATCTGCGGGGGGGGCTGCGCTGATAAACAATCAGCGCAGACCCCCCTGCCAGGAGAGCCGCCGATCGGCTCTCCTCTACTTGCGTCCTATTGACAGCGTGATCAGCCGTGATTGGACACGGCTGATCACGTGGTAAAGAGCCTCCGCCGGAGGCTTTTTACCAAGATCAGTGTAGCGGTGTGTCAGACTGACACACCGCTCCACCGATCGCCGCGATGCGCGCCCCCGGGGGCGCGCTGCGGCATGTTATCCTGAAGGACGTCATATGACGCCCAGTCAGGATAACAGAACCACTTCCCGGATGTCAATCCGCTATAGGGCGGGCGGGAAGTGGTTAAAGGACGGGGATTCCTCTACTGGGATCATGTTTGCTTTATTCAACCTTGAGACAGGAAGGCCCACCACTTGTGGGGTAGTCCACATTTTTTAAAAGAGATTCCTCAAAAAGGGGCAACATACTGAGCAACGCTTGGGGATCATAAAAGGCGACTTAGGTTTACTTATAAGCAGGGCTTTTTTACTCAAACAATAGGTGCTGGAACTCAACCACGACCCCCCAAAACCCCTCCACCCACACACGCCCTCCTAATCACATCAAATAGTGGGTGTGGTCAGTCAAATTTCACAAACAGTAGGAGGGTCTTAAAGGGGCATTAAATACCAGGATTGCATTACATACAGAGTGCAGAGCTGTCAATTGTAAACACAGAAACCGCACTTCTTCGTTTACAAGTGATTGTGGTGAGCAGGCCCCCCCAAGGGTCTAAGCCAGAGGTGGTGGAACCGAGTTTCACCAAGTTCCCCCTGAAAAAAAGCCCTGCTTATAAAGGAATGGGAGCAACCAATCAAAATAAGGCAGATAAGGAAACGCCTTTGGTGAGCGAGGTGACTTATGCGTACCGAAGGACACAGCCACATCCATGGCCCCATCAGCCGCATCCTCCATTTTTAAAGTCTCACGCACTGCAGTAATAAGAGCGTCCACCAGCGCTTTTCACTCGCTGCTGTGACCGTTGTGGATTCATCCTATCGGAAGGGTCAGGGGGCGTGATATTAAGCCCCCCTGGGTAGGGCGTGATATTAAGCCCCCCTGGGTGGGCCGCATCCCCGGCGCCATCAGGCTCAGATTTGGATGAGACAGAGCAGCGGAAGGCGCTTCCTCCTGGGCCTTTGCATACACGCTACTTCCACCTGGGATACAAATGACTCTAGGCCGCCGTCAGCGCAAACATGGGAAGCTGGGGTTCTCCACGAGGTTCCAGCATCTCACTAGACTAAAGGAAGAATGGCCGTCGTGACATTGGCTACACAAATATGGCTGCCGGCTGGAGACCAGCCAAACCAAGGGAAAAATGGCCACCGAGATGTCATCGGGCCTCCCAAACATGGCCGCCGGCCGTTTGACATGCATGCTGACGGGATCGTCTACAGAAAAAAAAAAAAAAAAAAAAAAAAAAAAGTACTGTACTCCACCAGGCAGGCGAACATTTAAGGGGACACTGCTGTGCTCTCTGCACTGGGACCCCCAAACTGCACACTACCTAACACTGCACACACAGCAGGGCATGCACCTAGGAGTCTCCGCTGCACTGGAAAGGACACACACCACCCAGAAGGGGAATGACGGGAGTCCCTGCTGCCTGCCCTGGGACTCCCACCAATCCAGGGGGGGAAGGGGGAAGCCCAGCTTAACCAAAAGGACTTTAGGATGGGAGGAGGGATCCTGTAGGCTGGTCCGACCATCCCTAGAGGGTACCCACGTCCACTCTAAACTGCACAAAGGAGGAAAGGGGGGACTCTTTACTTACTGATCCATGGTGCGGGTGACCCTCCAGACAGAACTCCTTGCCACCGAAGTGGGGGGCTGTCGACCAAGGGACCGCTGCGACTCAGACCAGAGCCTTTTCGTATGCGACCCTGCGAAACTTTTAACTCGCGGGCCAGCCTCCGTCTGTTGAGGCTATGTTGCGGCCGACCTAGCGCGTAGCTGAGGTCTGCACGCGCTCGCTGACTGGGGAGACCATTGGTTCTAGATTATCCAGCCCGTCGCCCAGCCCGGCAGTTGATTGTAGATCTTCCAGGAGAAAATGCATGGAAGAAAGAGAAAAAAAAAAAAAAAGCAAAAAATTTGCTAGGACCAAAAGATCCCAGCAAGGAGCTAGGGTCTTTACTCCTGACTAGACAGAAATAAACTGAATACCTAGAGTAGGGAGGGGGTTATATACTGACTGCGGACAGCCCATGGGCGTATCTAGGTGTTTTTGTTCTGCCTAGTCCTACTCCTGTGCAGGCGATATAACCCAATGGTCAAGATTAAGAAGGCGCTGTGTCCGTCGATGAACGAAAGAGAAAATACATCTTTGTTTCTGGGACGTGAAGCAGTGCATTGGCCATTCATGGTGAGGAATTCCAGTGTCTTCTGTGATACTTTTCCATAGTAATTGTTCTGGCGTAAACTCTATGCCATCTTTTCTTCGGTTGGTCTCTAAGGCCCCAGGCAGAGACTCTTGTAAGATCGCAATGGATCCCAAGTGCAGGCTCTCTGGTTTAATGGCATCAGATGTGGCAAATGAAAATAATCTGATTACTATATGCTTATGAAAGCTAGAAAACCATTTATAAAATATCAAACCTCCAAACGCCCGATTATGTTTGCATACCTGGCTTTTCACAAAATTTAGCCTCAATCTGTCAAGAGACATTGCTTTGGCTTTTGGAAGAGTAAATACTGTAGATGACAGCAGTAGACAAGAAAGAATATTGTTATTTTTTGCCTTCTGTTTAATTACCAAGGACAGTAGAAATAGATATGAAGCAGGTGTCAGGTATTGCAGTGAAAGCTGTTTTTTTTTATCCAATTCCAGTGCTAGAGAAAAAAAAAAAAAATCCCTGCACTATTTTCCTGCGAATCCAATGCGAGTTCAGCCATACAACTGTATAGCTGAACTCGCATTGCACAGACATCGCATGCGATTGGCACAGCAGTGCGGGTGCGAATGACATGCGATGTCTGTTTGCACAAGTGTGAACCCAGGCTTAATGTAACCTATAAACTGTACAACTCAGTTGAAAAACAAACTGAAATATTTTAAGGGGGGGGGGGGGCGGAAGTAAAAAAAAATATATATATATATATATATATATATATATATATATATATATATATATATATATATATATATATATATATATATATATATATATATATATATATATATATATATATATATATATATATAATGTGGTTGCATAAGTGTGCACACCCTCTTATAACTGGGAATGTAGCTGTGTTCAGAATTAAGCAATCACATTCAAACTCATATTAAATAGGAGTCAGTACAAACCTGTCCTCACTTAAAGTGCCTCTGATTAACACCAAATAAAAGTTCAGCTGTTCTAGTAGGTCTTTCCTGACAATTTCTTAGTCGTATCCTACAGCAAAAGCCATGGTCTGCAAAGAGCTTCCAAAGAATCGGAGGGATATCATTGTTAAAAAGGCATCAGTCAGGAGAAGGATAGAAAAGAATTTCCAAGGCATTAGCTATACCATGGAACACAGTCATCATCAAGTGGAGAAAATATGGCACAACAGTGACATTACCAAGAACTGAACGTCTCTCTAAAATTGATGAAAAGACGAGAATAACACTGGTCAGGGAGGCTGCCAAGAGGCCTACAGCAACATTAAAAAGGAGCTGCAGAAATATCTGGCCAGTACTGGCTGTGTGGTAAATGTGACAACAATCTCCCATATTCTTCATGTCTGGGCTAGAGCTGGGAGATTTTCTTACAAAAAAAAAAAAAAATCTTCGATTCTCTTAAAAAAAAACTCGATTCACGATTCGAATCAAGTTTTTTTTTTTCTTTGGAAACCGCGCCGGTCCTGAGGAGCTGCGGGCATGAGCTTTTAGGCGAGACCGTGGCTTCGGCCTAGTCCGCGGCGTCCGGCCGAAGCCGCGGACTAGGCCGAAGCCACGGCCTTGCCTAAAAACTCATGCCCGCAGCTCCTCAGGACCAGCGCGGAAAAAAAAAAAAAAAAATCTAAAACAAATCGATTTGCTTAAATTTTGAATCGATTTGACCTCTCAACTCGATTCAAGATTTCAAATCGATTTTTTTCCCCAGCCCTAGTCTGGGCTATGAAGTAGAGTGGCAAGATTGAACCCTTTCTTGTGAAGAAAAACATCCAAGCCCAGATAAATTTTGCAAAAACCATATCTGAAGTCTCCCAAAAGCATGTGGGAAAATGTGTTACGGTCTGACGAACTTGAACTTTTTGGCCATAATTCCAAAAGATATGTTTGGCGCAAAAACAACACTGCACGCCACCAAAAGAACACCATACCCACTGTGAAGCATGGCGGTGGCAGCATCATGCTTTGGGGCCATTGCCAAGGTAGAGGAAATTACGACCTGTTCCAAATAGCAGTCAATATTGGCACAAAACCTTCAGGCCACGGCTAGAAAGCTGAACACGAAGAGGAACTTCATCTTTCAGCATGACGACCCAAAACATACATTCAAATCAACAAAGGAATGGCTTCACCAGAAGATTAAAGTTTTGGAATGGTCCAGCCAGTGTCCAGACCTGAATCCGAATGAAAATCTGTGGGGTGATCTGAAGAGGGCTGTGCACAGGAGATGCCCTTGCAATCTGACAGATTGAGTGTTTTTGCAAAGAAGAGTGGGCAAATCTTGCCAAGTGAAGATGTGCCATGCCAATGGACTCGTATCCAAAAAGACTGAGTGCTGTAATAAAAATCAAAAGGTGCTTCAACAAAGTATTAGTTTAAGTGTGTGCACACTTATGGCAACACTTATGGCAACACTTATGGCAACCATATTTTAGTTTATTTTTACTTCTCTCCACCTAAAAGATTTCAGTTTGTTGTTCAACTGAGTTCTACAGTTTATAGGTCACATTAAAGCGGGGGTTCACCCACACCACCAAAAAAAAATATTAAAAGCCAGCAGCTACAAATACTGCAGCTGTTGACTTTTAATACATGGCCACTTACCTGTCCCAGGGTCCAGCGATGTCGGCAGGCTACGCTGAGAACCCGCTTGGTTCTCGGCAGCTACCGCCGCCATCCAAGGTGAGGGAATCAGGAAGTGAAGCGTTGCGGCTTCACTTCCCGGTTCCCTACTGCGCATGCGCGAGTCGCGCTGCGCGTCCCAAGTGGTCCCCGCTCTCTCCTGGGAGCTGTGTGTTCCCAGGAGACAGCGCGGTGGGGACGGGAAGAGGCATAGACTCCCATGGGAGTCTATGCCGGAAGTGGGTGCAAATACCTGTCTTAGACAGGTATCTGCACCCCCCTCCCCCCTGAAAGGTGCCAAATGTGACACCGGAGGGGGGGAGGGTTACGAAAAGCGGAAGTTCCATTTTTGTGTGGAACTCCGCTTTAAGGGTGGATAAAGTTCTGAAATGATTTATCTTTGTCTCATTTTTTCACATCACAGAAACCTGACATTTTAACATGGGTGTGTAGACTTTTAAATACACTGTAGCTTTAGTTGCATTGATATGCGGACAGGTTGTATATATGTAACACTGTGGTGTGAATGAGGCACATTTCCTACATAGTTTTCTATGTGCCCTTGCAGTTACCTGCATTGATCTGGTGCTGAAAAACACAGATCACTGCACATGGTATGAACGAGCCCTTAAATGCACATGATCTGGGAAGCATGTAGCTTGTTTTCTCTGTCAATTTCTCCTGTGATTAAAATGTCACTAAAGCCACATCATAAAAAATGATCAATAAATGCTGTATTACATGCCGTTCACACTCAGTCACTATGAGATTTGTTTTTTTTTTTCTTTTATACAGAAAACCGGTTGATCCTGCTGCTCTCCCCATCTCCACCTTCTGTTGATGTCCCCAATTTAGCTAGGGATTTTGCAGCAGTTGTTACAACTCTGCACATGCTCAGCTCTCAGTGAGTTTCTATGCTGAGTATTTCCTCCCCATATCTGAGCAGCTCATGTGACTAGAGAGAGACACATGTGGGTGTATACACAGTGGTAAATGACAGCCAACTCCCTCCTCCTCCATGCCCACCAGCTAAATACAATGGGGGCAGGGTTATTACATGTAGATTAAGGGAGGAATCACCTTCCTCATAGGCCCCTTTCACACGATTGGACCGTTCAGGTCAGCTTGTCAGTTTTGACGGCGGACCTGAACCGGCGCTCCATGTTAGTCTATGGAGCGTCGGATGTCATCGGTGACATGTCTGCTGACATCCGACCCTGTCCGATCCGCTAAAAGCAGACGGATGGCCCTACATCCAGGTCCGTCGCTGGCGGATCGGATCGGGTGAGATCCGATGAAAAACGGACATGCTGTCCATTTTCATCCGATCCCTCCATAGGCGGCAGCGGCGCTTGACAAACCCCTCCCCGTTTAGTGAGCAGAGAGGGACCTGTCATCCGCCGGCTCAGCGGAGATCAATGGACAGATCTCCCACTGAGCCGGCGGACCGAGGCGGGCTCCGTAGAAACTGAGTCCGCCTCGTGTGAAAGGGGCCTTATTCTAAGCCCCGATTCACACAGGGGCGGCACGACGTGCAGGTCGCCTCACCGAGGCGACCTGCACACGACTTCAGCGGCGACTTGCAAAATGACTTCTGTATAGAAGTCAATGCAAGTCGCCTGAAGTCGCCCCAGAAATACTACAGGAACCTTTTTCTAAGTCAGAGCGACTTGCGTCGCTCCTATTAGAACGGTTCTGTAGCACAGAACAGGAGGCGACTTGTCAGGCGGCTAGGTCGTCTGACAAGTCGCCCCTGTGTGAACCGGCAGTAAGACACATGCTGAAAGGGCATGGCACAGCCTGCGACTGGCAGAAACCAGCCCTAACCATGTTATGTTATTGCTAAAAATAAAGATTTAATTTCAAATATATATTTGTATGCCAATTTAAAACAGATTTTTTTACTCTGTATTACCCAGCAGCAGAGGAATAGAAGTTCCTCCTGATTAAATTTCCCCCCAGACAGGATGGGAAAAAGCTGGGTCATGTCACAGCTGTATATCGATTAGGAAAAAGGTACTTTGATTTTTTTTTAAATAATTAAAGTGCCATCATCCACATACAGAAGTAGAATGTAAATTAAACAGTGTGTGCTTAGTATCACTTTAACGACTTGCCAACCACTGATATACGTCCTCACTTTGGAGGACAGGTATCGTTGTTACGGCAGCAGCTAGCTGCAATAATCCTGGAATCCCTGTGTTTGGTCGACTACAAGATAAAAGTGGTCTCTGCGGTGGATTCCCGCAAGATCACTTTTAAATCGGCACCCCCCTGCCGCCTTGATCCGATGCCCTCCGCCACTTACCGGAGCCGTCGGCAGCGCGGAGGCAAATCGGATCCTTCCCGTGGCTGTACATGGAGAAGAGTGAGGGGAAGATGGGGCCCCACCTGTCTCCATGACACTGCAGGGCGGAAGCAATGTCAAAACGTCACTTCCGCCCATAGCTCTTAAAAAAGGGCTTTTTTTTTCTTTTTAAATAATTTTTTTTAAATAATTTTTTTAAATGACAATTAATTTATTTTTTTTGCATTTTAGTGCAAATATGAGATCTAAGGTCTTTTTGACCCCAGATCTCATATTTAAGAGGTCCTGTCATGCTTTTTTTTCTATTACAAGGGATGTTTACATTCCTTGTAATAGGAATAAAAGTAACACAATTTTTTTTTTTTTTTTTTTTTAAACAGTAAAAATAAAAAAGGTAAAAGCTTGCATGCAGAACCAAACGCATATGTAAGTAGCGCTCGCATATGAAACGGTGTTCAAACCACACATGTGAGGAATCGCCACGATTGGTAGAGCGAGAGCAATAATTCTAGCCCTAGACCTCCTCTGTAACTAAAAACATGCAACCTGTAGAATTTTTTAAACGTCGCCTATTGAGATTTTTAAGGGTAAAAGTTTGTCGCCATTCCACGAGCGGGCGCAATTTTGAAGTGTGACATGTTGGGTATCAATTTACTTGGCGTAACAATCTCACAATATAAAAAAAAAGGGGCCAACTTTACCATTGTATTATTTTTTTTAATTGAAAAAAGTGTTTTGTTTTTTTTTGGTTTGTTTTTCTTTTTTTGAAATAAAGTGCGCTTGTAAGACCGCTGCGCAAATACGGTGTGACAGAAAAGTACTACGACCGCTATTTTATTCTCTAGGGTGTTAGAAAAAAAAAAAAAAAATGTATAATGTTTGGGGGTTCTAAGTAATTTTCTAGCAAAAACAAAAAAACTGTTAACTTGTAAACGCATCTAAAAAAAGAGGCCCGGTCCTTAAGTGGTTAAATAAATGCAGGAGGCTAGTGTAAACCCTGCATAAAATATTGCAGAAGCTGGAAATTAACTCTGCTAAATAAAAATTTTAATTTCCCATTACCTGAAAGATATCCCTCTGTAAAGTCAGTGCAAGTTATACAGTAACAAAATAGTTAATTTATTCATTGCTACATGGCCCTGTTGCACACAGGCACCTGAGCAACGTAAATCCTGGTACCCATTTCCCCCGCCTGAAAAACCCAATTAATGCATACAGTCGCCCATAGACATGAATGGCTGTGCTCACATTTAGGATTGTGGCTTCATTAACAAAAGTATACAGGTGTAAGCAAAATTGCAGGCACCCGTGTGCAAGAGGCCTGCATGCTCCAAAATGGGAGCCATCAGATTAGAGTATTATGGGGCCTTGGCGAGGCAGTGCGACTTCCACATATATTGTAAATATAGGCAACAAAAACTCCTTTTAAGATACAAACTGTTGAAACAGTGTAAGTCGAATTTCTAACTTGTGTGGGTCAGGAATGTGTGCCCGACCCACAGGCAGCACAAGCTGCCCTTTGGCAGATGCTGATGGCACCCCCATGTTTGGAAAAAGTGGCATTTGTGCATGCAAAACCATATGGTTCCGTGTGAATTTTTTTTTTTTTTTTTTAAAAGGGATGGGAACTTTCCCATACATTTCCTGCAGGTACAGCAGTCCCATCTAAATGAATGGGCTGCTGTGCAAAAGTGTGCCGCACAATTCACACGAGTATGAACCTAGTCCGACGCTTTTTTTTTTTTTTTTTTTTACCATTGCTGGCAAAGTTTTCTTTTGGGTCAATTCTGGGAAAAGCCTTCTTCATATCCACCTTACTTTAAAATAGCCAGTTATAAATGTTTTGGTGCAGTTGCCATGTTTGTTTTTTGAAACAAAAGTTTTTTTACATGGCGTTGCCAACTCCTGCACAGTCCAATTTTCCAGTTTGTGTGCTGTAACACAAATGATGGAAGTTCAGGTTGCATCATACCACCTGCAGCTTGTGTCAGAATGCATCCAATGAGGTCACATACTCTCTCAGATGCTGGAGTCCAAACTAATGCAGTTGCATCTACGAAGAAGAAAGAAGTATAAAATGTAACAATTTAGGATATGAATATAGACTAAAGAGCAGGCGAGAAGTTTGGGGTACATAAAATAAAAAAACCTTTTATAACTGCCTCTATGACGCAGCATCAGTGGGATGCTGTAGCTGTCCTACGTTGGCTGCCAGAAAACTGAGCAATCACATGACTGCTGATCACGCAGCTCTCGGTCTGCTTAGAGCAGAGAGCAGTAACTGTCACTCACCGCTCTCCACCACCAAGTACAAGGCAAGAGAGGGGGTGGACACAGCTGGTGTCGGCTCTCAGTTGCATGCTGGGAACTGGAGCCAGCTGTCAATCAGGCATTTGGGTGGATCCCAAAAATATGGTGGGGATCCTTCCAAAGCCTGGATCGACTCTGACATCTGCTTATCGCCAACAATAGCCAAAAGGGGGTGGTCATAGGAAAGCAAAAGTGCACAGCTGTGACCCACAAGAGCATTAGGACCAAAAAAGCTTTTAAAAAGGACTTTTTTCACCACTTCATAAGTTACAGATCTATGCAATCATACCATACAAGCGTCCAATACAAATCAATACAATAGAAATGTCCTCTCACCAGATATGTACATCTGGGTTGGTAACTCGTCATGAAGTTAAGGATGACAGCCCGAGAGCCTGAAACTTCACAAACAAGATTAGTGTTCTTATTTCCATTTCTTTTTTCCAATATTCTGATACACATCGGGGGTTATTTACTAAAGGAAAAATCCACTTTGCACTACTAATGCACTTGGAAGTGCAGTCGCTGTAGATCTGAGGAGGACATGCAAGGAAAATAAAAAGCGGCATTTTTGCTTGTGCATGATTGGATGATAAAATCAGCAGAGCTTCCCCTCAGATCTACAGTGACTGCACTTCCAAGTGCACTTGCAGTGTAAAGTAGATTTGCCTTTAGTAAATCAACCCATGGTAACCACCTGAATGTCTGCTCTCGCAGTGAACCCATTATTTCACTGTTCTGCTACACAAATACAGATATACCTTCTGGCAAGTATTACATAGGATTCCCTTCATATATATATGGTTTTACATATGTAAAAGTTTTTATATAGTATATACACACAATATGGTTATAACAAGAGGTAGTGATGACAACCAATGAAGTTTTAGTTTCAGACAATAAGATAAGTCACACAGCCTGCAACATGTATTCATCCCAGTGTATTGCAAGCAGACAGTCTACATGAGCGGCAACTATGCTCTGAAATCAGAAGCCGTGCAGCATCATTGCTATAGTATACCATCACTGAAGCTGCATTAGGTTTACTAGTAGTTCACCGACAAGATCTACAAATATTTGTGGAATTTTTTCAGGGTAATAATATGGCTGTTCCTTTCATACGGCTGTTCAGTTCAGTTTTTCAGAAGTATCCGAGCTGAAGCTCCATATAAGTCTATGGGCAGGGGGATGTACAGAATCTCACAAAAAGTACACCCCTCACATTTTTGTAAATATTTTATTATACCTTTTTATGTGACAACACTGAAGAAATTACGCTTTGCTACAATGTAAAGTAGTGAGTGTACAGCTTGTATAACAGTGTAAATTTGCTGTCCCCTCAAAATAACTCAACTCACAGCCATTAATGTCTAAACCGCTGGCAACAAAAGTAAGTACACCCCTAAGTGAAAATGTCCAAATTGGGCCCAATTAGCCATTTTCCCTCCCCGGTGTCATGTGACTTGTTGGTGTTACAAGGGAGCAGGTCTGTTAAATTTGGTGTTCTTGCCCTCATTCTCTCATACTGGTCACTGGAAGTTCAACATGGCAAAGAACCCTGAGGAATTGGAAAAAAATACCGTATTTATCGGCATAACACACACCTTCATTTTAGATGGGAAGATTCAGGAAAAAAAAAAAAAAAAAAAAGAAAAAATTAAAAATTTTAAATAAAGAACTTTGAAGCAAAATAAGGGTCAATGCCCACCAATGCAGCCTCACCAATGCCATCTGCAGCCTGATCAATTGCCCATCTACAGCCTCACAACTGCCCATCAATGCAGCTTGATCAATGCCCATATGCAGCCTCACCATTGCCATAAATGCAGCCCGATCAATGCCCATCTGCAGCCTCGCCTCAGATTACTGGTGCCTCGGAGGGGACAGGGAAGGGGGCAGGATGAGTGCCATCAGAATACATACAGCAAGAATCTCCTGTTTACTCGGCAGCCTCTTTAATACAAAGTCCCGCCTCCTGGATCGGCGGCTTCTATGATAGAACACTGGTCCAATACCGACCCAGGAGACGGGACTTCCTATTACAGAGGTTGCTGAGTAAACAGGAGATTCTCCCTGTATGTAATCTGACAGCGCTCGTCCCGCCCCCCTCCCCTCCTAGGCAGCCCAAATTGCAGTATCGGCGACAAGCACACCCTATTTGCACCCGATTTTCTGGGTGAAAAAGTGCGTGTTATAAAATACAGTAATTGTTTCTCTACATAAAGATGGCCTAGGCTATTAGAATATGGACATTTTCACTTAGGGGTGTACTCACTTTTGTGAGAGAATACATACATACACATAAAAATACAGTTCTTTTTGCAGCATCACCCATATCATTGTGGTGGTGCAAACAGGCTATGTAGGAGACGCTGCATTTTTCTTGCCTTGTGGCGATACTGCGCTGGAATAACCACCTACTGCAGACCCACTGCAACTGGTGTAAATCCACCCTAATAATCAACAGAGGAAGAAAAGCACTGTAAGCTCACCAGACTTCAATGCATTGAGCTCTATGATGCAATTAAAGCTGGCCATAGATTATGCAAATTTTTTGCTGGATGCTATAGCCAGCTGCGATTGCATGAAAGAAACCCAACAGGCTGGCTGTACTGAAGTCTATCGATACACAGACTTAAGTAGAACCAGCCTGCCCCAGAGATGGGTGTGTACTCACTTTTGTGAGATACTGTAAAGGACCTGTGTCTGCTTACATCAAATTACCTCCGAGTCAGTCTAGATCTGGAGAAAAAATAAATGAAATTAAAATTTGTAAAAGGCCTGCATCCTTCGCTGTTATTTGTTTTTTTAGAAGCCAATTGTGACAGATTTAAGACGGTCAAATTAAAAAACTGACGCATCTGCTTGCCCAGATCTAACAAGGACCTGGTATGCTCAGGGTTATTCCCCGCTGATTGGAACGTACATGGCCCATGTGAAAAAGGGGCCAAGAGAACGTTTGAAGTGAAGATGCATACATACACACACTTTTAATGGGAGGCCATAAGGGGCAAGGTTTAGATGTAAAAGGTTAGGTATTAGGTTCAATGAGTTTGGTTGGCTTCAAGGAAATAACCATATTTCTCTACTGGTTTATGATGGTATTAACCCTCCTCTGTCAAAAAAAAAAAAAAGGATTGTGCAAGATGTTTCAGTGTATTTTTTATTCCCCCCCCCCCCACCCCACAAATGAGGCCGTCTCATGAAAAAAAGTTTGCGAACTGGTCTGGTTAAGCAAAACTTTACAAAAAGGAGGCAATGCATTTTCAAAGTAGAAGGAAACAAGACAGATGCTGCTTGATTACACGATTTGTAGAATTCCCAACCTGCATATGAATAGCCAAGCGGGACACTAAAATGTTTTTTTTTTTTTTCTTTTTAAACATCTGAATCTGCACTCTTGCCAGTAGACAAAAGATGAGTTTCCCAATTAAACCAATACTTGCTAAATCGCGAATGAATGCATGTCTACAGGCTGCCCATGATCTGTGCAGACACACAAAAGTGATGTAATCTTGGGAGAACAATCAAATGTAAAGAACTATTTAAGTAGATGGTTGCTATTGTTCCAAGGATTTGACAAATGGGGGAACATTTACTAAAACTGATGCACACAGAGTCAGGTGCAGCTGTGCATAGTAACCAGCTTCTAGGTTGTCAAAGCTTAATTGAACAAGCTGAAGTTAGAAGTTGACTGGTTGCTATGCACAGCTGCACCAGATTCTGTGTGCACCATTTTCAGTAATCTCCCCCATGCGGTCTTCACAAACGTTTACAATTGTCTGATGTGATTATTCTTTTTTTACCAAACTCATTTTACAAAAAGACTGCTATGATCTGATCTGATGTTCCGCCCAACACCGCACATATTTGTGTAGCTTAAAAGCAGGAAAGTCATAAAAATGCACACTTCACTTTAAACAGAGAAATAAAAAGGATCAGCATAGCCCCGCCCTACACAAAAAGCCTATATTCACACCTTGTTGGGACAGCTAAATTAAGTAAAAATCAGGAAAGCCAAGTACACACAGGCCAAATGTCAGACAGCATCTGCCAGTTCAAAAGAAACCGTCCGACATTCGGAACTTATGTACTTGAATCGTTCGGCCAGCTTCTGTCAAAGGGGCATGACCGAAAAAGGTCTGCTGATTGGCTCCTGATAAGCACTCGCAACCAATGGCGGAGAGCACTGACCGGAGTGTTCTGGCATGGGGGTCTTCCCGCTGTCAGAACACAATAGCACAGCAGGGAAGATCGCTGCACTAACATTGGATAGGACAGCGGCTCCTCCTGAGCGGTCAGTTAGTTTTCATTCAGCCATGCTGAGTTAAACATTAAACAAAAAAAAAAAAAAAAAAAAAAACCCACACCACACAAAACTACTAGTGTGTAACAGGCTTTACTCTAAAGTCAGGAGTTCTTGCCTATACAATTTCTCCGGGTTAGGGTTTTAAGTTATGAAGCATCCAGATCAACATAAAAACCAACAAGCAGCATTTTAAAGGGATGATGCACACTTGGTGTTTGAATAATATATAATTATTTCATTTGTTGTAGATCCCGATCAAACTGTGGTAACTCCTGCGCCTCCCTCAGTGGAGCCTGGCTCATCTCTGCTTCCCGGTGTTCTGCCGAGAAAGTTCCCCTCGGCAGATAAGGACCCCCCCCTCTACTGTGCAGGTGCAGCGCTCGCCACACTTCGGTCACGGCCTCGCTTCGCTCTGCACTTTTTTATTCTCCCTCCAGGTCCACTTGGATGGTGGGGCTTGAACCTGGACCCCGGGCGCAGGAGCCGTGTACAGCTGATTGAATGTTTTCAGATTCAGCTATTTTCGGCGGCTCCTTAGTCGTTCGTACTGCGCAAGCGCTGCGCCTGCGCAGTACAGGGGGTCCTTATCCGCCGGGGGAACTTTCTCGGCAAGACACGGGGACATGGACAGGGTCTGCAGTTCCCCTTTACATGCTCCAGGTGGCAGCTTGAATTTTTCCAGCCGCTAGGGGGGGGGGGGGGGCACCACCTTGCTGGCGACATCACTTGATCATTTCTGGACGTTTTGCAGCTAAAATTACAGCAATCGGGGGCCATCCAGCCCACAGAGGGAGCCACACCTTCAGCGACCAGGATGCTTTTTCCTGGGGGGAGGGGGTGGTGCCTGTAGCGGATCACATGATTTCCCAGGTCATAAGAGGCATTATTTAGGTGCCTAGCTGCATGAGAATCAGGAGGATGGCTCCATGCATGCCAACACCGATGGTCACCACATATGAACAGTGCTATATGCAAGTACAGATTTTAACAGTGCCAGTTTGACTAGTCCTTCTGCCTGCCTCATTTACATCAGCAACTAAAAAAGTTCAACCATGTTTTTCACCATTTTTACTTTTTCATTCACTTTCCGATTCATTTATTTTTCTTTTTTTGGTTTGCACATCCCGCTGGTTTCAGCAGCCCCACACATTTTAATCAATTAATTTCTTATTCCACACAATTCACCATCACTGCCTGGATTGGCAGAAATGGTGCACCGCTTTTTCACACATTCTACCAATATTTTTGTGCAGGTAACACATTCTTATTTTATATGGGTAATATACACCATGGATCACTCAGATATTTTTCCGTGCGGGACTTTTTCTTAATAAAAACATATATACACACTATTTTTGACATATACGTACAATAGAATTTTTCCCAATAAATACTAATATTGATATATATATATATATATATATATATATATACACACACATACACATATATATATATACACATATACATACATATACTTGTGCATGATGAAATAAATTTGAATTTTGAGCGGTTTGATGTATTCCCATAGAAAAAAAACTATCCCCCGGAAGACCACCACTACTGCACAGGTCAAAACGCTTTGGGGTTTTATGCATGGCTGACATTCTGTAATGTTTTGCTTTGTGTTTACATCGCTGTTATGAAATATGTACTGTTCTGCACAACCAGAGCTCATTTTAATTGGAACATGATATTGAATCTTATTTTTTGATATAATAAAGAACTTTTAAAAAATTTGATACTGTCTTTTGATCCTTACACCATTGCTGCTAAAAAAAAAAAAAAAAAAAATAAAAAAAAAAAAACGCACGCACCAACACAACCCTTGGGGGAACCTTCCCATATTATACGGTTTTGTTTCGGAGTGTGCGGCTTCTCTGTTATATGTGTTCTTTCTATAAAGTGTATACTGTGACCAGAGAAAAATCAGATCTCCTGTCCTGCCACAGAGCCATGCTATGTGTGTTTCAAAATTGAACGAAGAGAAATACAAATCCTTTGACAGGTAAAACTTCGGGATATGCATTTCATCTGTATTTTCCTGAAGTTTAGCTTCAAAGTACCAAAACAGACACAGGGTAATAAGATATTTTGGAAGAGAATGGAAAAAGACAGGACAGTCTATCCATTTCTCTAAGTGCAGGTTTCCACTTCATATAAAAAGAGAACTCTATTTGGTTCTGGATAATGAGCGATAACACAGAGCCGTGGTGATTACATTTTCTTAGGAAAGCAGACTTCCTGTCTAAGGCTACATGATGATCCTTGTCAAGAACCTTTCCATAGGCCATTAACCAGTCTAATATATAGCTCTATATAGTATAACAGAGCATGCTGCATAGTTATAGAATAGAGTAGACCATTCACAAAACCAGTGAAGGAGTAATGAAGAAACATTCTATTGTCTGATTCATATTTTAGCAGAACTCATTTGCTGACCTTGCATAGCACAGAGACCACAGTCCACGCTGCTAAAAGTTATATTCTTTTCTGCAGTATAATCAGTTCTGAAACTTTGCTGACATTTCCATTTCTTTGTAAAAACTTAGTTCCTCTAACAGACTTGTAAAGAATACACCATCAAAACTGATTTTTGGTTTTTGAACTGTTGGGATAGATATATACAGCCGTGGCCAAATATTAAAATTTTCAAAAATTCTGCCGCTTCAGTGCTTTTCAGTCTTTTTTGTCAGATGTTACTATGGTATACTGAAGGGACAAAGGCTTTTATTGACAATTACATTAAGTTTATACAGACTCAATATTTGGAGTGTTGACCCTTCTTTTTTAAGACCTCTGCAATTCTCCCTGGCATGCTGTCAATCAACTTCTGGCCCACACCGTGACTGATGGCAGCCCATTCTTGTATAATCAATGCTTGGATTTTGTCAGAATTTGTGGGGGGTTTTTTGTTCACCGCCTCATCTGATCACTCTTCATAACATTCTGGAGTGTGCAAATTGCCATCATAAAAACTAAGGCAGCAGGCTTAGTGAAAAATATTTGACACGGATGTGTGTATGAGATAGATATACAATGCTGTGAAAAAGTATTTTCCCCCTTTGATATTTTTTTGCATATTTGTCACACTTAAATGACTCAGATCAAACAAATTTTAATATTACACAAAGATAACCCAAGTAAATACAAAATGCAGTTTTTAAATGATGGTTTTGTTTAAGGCAAAAAAAAAAAAAAAAAAGCTGTCCAAACCTGCCTGGCTTTATGTGAAAAAGTAATTGCCCCCTAAACCTAATAACTGGTTGTGCCACCCTTGGCGGCAACAACTGCAATCAAGCATTTGCGATAACTGCCAATGAGCCTTTCACATTGCTGTGGAGCAATTTTGGCCCACTCTTCTTTGCAGAGTTGTTATAATTCAGCCACATTGGAGGGTTTTCCAGTATGAACGGCCTGTGTAAGGTCATGATACAGTATCTTAATTGGATTTAAGTCCGGGCTTTGACTAGGCCACTCCAAAACCTAAAATTTTGCTTTGTTTGAACCATTTGGAGGTGGACTTGCTGTTGTGTTTCAGATCATTGTCCTGCTCCATAACCCAAGTGCACTTGAGTTTGAGGTCACAAATGGATGGCTGGACATTCTCCTTTAGGATTTTCTGGTAGAGCTCAGAATTCATGGTTCCATCAATTATGGGAAGCCGTCCAGGTCCTGAAGCTGCAAAGCAGCCCCAGATCATCACACTACCACCACCATGTCTGACTGTTGGTATGATGCTCTTGTTAGGAAATGCTGTATTAGTTTTATGCCAGATGTAACGGAACACACACCTTCCAAAAAGTAAAGTTTTTTTGCATCAGTCCACAGAATATTTGCCTAAAATTCTTGGGGATAATCGAGATGTTTTTTTGAAAAATGTGAGTTGAGCCTTTGTGTTCTTTTTGATCAGCAGTGGCTTTGGCCTTGGAACTCTCCCAAGGATGCCATTCTTTTCCAGCCTCTTTCTTATTGTTGAATCATTAACACTGATCTTACCTGAGACAAGTGAGGCCTGCAGTTCTTTAGATGCTGTTCTTGATTATTTTTTTTGACCTCCTGGATGAGTCGTCGTCATGCTCTTGGAGCAATTTTTGTAGGACAACCACTCCAGGGAAGGTTCACCACTGTTCCAAGTTATCTCCATTTGTGGATAATGGCTCCCCCCGTGGTTCACTGGAGTTCCAAAGCCTTAGAAATGGCTTTGAAACCCTTCCTAGACCGATACATGTACATTACTTTGTTTCTAATCTGTTCTTGAATTTTTTTAGATTGTGGCATGTTGTGTGGCTTTTTGTGATCTGTTATTGTGCTTCACTTTGTTAGATAGCTTCTATTTATGCGATTTCTTGATTCAACAGGTCTGGCAGTAATCAGGCTTGGGTGTAGCAAGTGAAATTTAACTCAGCTTTCCAAAAAATTGTGGTTAATCACAGTTCATTCATGATTCAGCACAGGAGGGGGCCAGGCAGGTTTGAACAGCTTTTTTCCCTTAATAAATTAAATAAATTTAAAAACTGCATCTTGGCTTTACTCAGGTTATCTTTGTGTAATATTACATTTTTTTTATTTTTTGATGATCTGAATTATTTAGGTGTGATAGAGATCTAGATTTTTTTTTAATATACGTAACACACATACATTATAAATACCTTTTTGTCATGAAATGTTGGGGTAAAAAATTATTTAGGGCTTATTGTAGCTGGCCATAAATTACTCTTTCGAGTGGGCTAAATGAAAAACGAACAGATTCCTCCATTCACACAAACAAGATGAATAGCAGAAACCTCCAAGCTGGGACATTATTTTTGGGCAGTTGGTCTTTCCACTGTCCGAATACACTGATCGGCAACTGCAGCCAATCGGCTGCAGCGAATGAGAAAAATTTGCCGACAAGCGTGTTCAACAACAGCTGATCTAAAGACTGACTTCTGTCACAGGCATAGACACACATGGATTAAAAATTTTACCACTTTCTGCTGAACCAGCCAAATTTCAATCCATCTATGGGCAGCTTTACACCTGATGCAGTTGAACACAATTTTAAATGCAGTACAAACACACATGCAAGAAAAATGAAAGTATTTCAAGGAGTCTCGTTTATACCACGCATGTGCTTCCACTGTGGAGACACTTATAAATTTGTAGTGTTAGGACTGCAAGCAACACAGGGTGCCGTGACGAGGCCTTGCAGCTTTCACGTGCGTTTTCAAATGTGTGCCAACTAAACCCCTGCTTTTAAAAGACTGTTAGACAGGTAATTTGGTTGGTCAGCAGACTGGTAGGTGAGTTGAGCTATGGAATTGTTTGTGTCTTACTAGTTTATACCTTGGTGTTGCTTTTATGTACACGCCAAACACCACACAAACAAGCCACAAAAGGTGTGTGAAATGATATGCAGTTCCACATGCACTTTAAATGCATTTGTTTTGGGGATTTAGGGCTCGCATACACAACAATTCCTGCATTCAATGTCCAGTTCTGCATGCAACCGTAATGAATTTGTGGCCCGTTTGCAGTGCAATTTTGTCATGTCTGCAATGTGTTTTTATTTTACCATGCTGCATTTACATGTGTTTGCAGTGGGTTCATGTGCACGTTCTGGTGGGTTTATGTACGTAAAAACGCAGCATGCCAAGTTTTTGGGTTTTTTTTAAACACACATAAAAGCACAGCAATGCTGTAAACTAGGCTCATTGTAATACATCCATTTTTCTTGCATATGCATTGCTACTGCATTTAAAAATCTGTTTGACTGTATCTTGTGTAAATGAGCCCTTAAAGGCTTGAAAACATCTGGACAATGATGATTGCGTGAGCTGGTCGCCATAATAAAAGCTGTGGGTTTATGAAATTCATTTCTGTATTGATAAGATATGCTGCAGAATTTCACAACACAGAAGCACTGGACCATTCCCATCCATCCATGCTTCTGAGCACACAGTTCAACATCCCTACCGCAATCTAATACACATGAAACAAGGCTGTACTGGATAAGAGCAGACGGAGCCAATTCTGTGCTTCTGTATAGCAGCAGCAGCAGCATGAATGTCCTTGAAGAGATCCAAGACAACACAAAAAGGATACATTCTGTAAAGATACTGATCCTGGAGGGGAATGAGACAAGGACCACTGTACTGCAAGGCCACTGAACAAGCTACTTACCCAGTTATGTAATAACGCACTATAACCAGCTGTGTCCAAAAGAAAAAAAAGCTGCCCTAGGCAAAGCAGGTCGTCTATATTACTTCTGTGAATCTTGAAGAAATATACATTAACCAGCATGGCACATGTGGGCATTATAAAAAAAAAAAACAACTTCATTAATTTACTGTACAGTATATAAAAAATAAAATGCCATTATCGCAGCTCCCCGTCTAGATCACACAGTCCATCAAGCATTACTGGAAATCAAAAAGGCCACCTTTCTGTACAACTACAAACCACACACACACACACACACACACGAGTTTGTTAATACACTGACATACTGATATAACTGTATGCGTTACATACGGTAAATCACTTTCAGTTAAAGTGGAACTTCATTCTCCCAATCAACATTGATTATTTTTAATCCTTATTCTGCTAGCATTAGTAAACCGATAAGTAAATATGATATACTTTCCCGTTTTAAATGCTACATGAATCATTTGCCCTTACTCAAGATGGCCACGGCCAAAAAGGCTAGAGGTTGTTTTTCAAGGGATTTCTCAACAAAATAAAGCAGAGACATGGGTGGATGGGGCAGTTTGCTTTGAAGATTAAAAATTAATGAAGTCATGTTTTTGGTTTGTGGTGCTCAGATGCAGTAAAGATCCGCTTTAAAATTTACAATAGTGGTTCTAGTTTTCTGCTCCACTGGCATAAGAATGTTTAAAAAAGGACCATCATTCAAGAAAAAAAAAAATACATAAACCTATTGCTCCAATGGAAAGGTCTTGCAATTCCTGTCTTTTTGCAGGAGATGTGCTTCACAAGAACAGAGTAAATAAACAGCTGATCTGCTGTGAATTTTAATCCAACACACGACTGAGGACATGCTTCTGCAAGCACAGGAAAAGGCTGAGACAGACGAGAAGATTAGAATAAACCACCATAGAACATTACTAAGATGATGGCAGGGGAACAATAAAACATGCAGGTACATTGTGCTTTACACTACATGGGGGTGTTTGATCTGCAGCTTGCAATACAACACCAGCTCTTACTTTGTAAGAAAAGCTACACAGTGTTTTGGGAGAAAATCTCAACACCGTGTTCCCTGGGAAAGGGTCATAAGGGAAGAAGAAAAAAAAAAAAAAAAAAAAAAAGAAGAAGAAGAGGGGAAGGAAGGAAGGGGGAAAAAAGGCCGCCAATACAGACATCTACATGAAAATTCTAAGGCTCCATTTAGACCCGTGTGACCCACGTTCTGCAGTTAGGGCAACCAATTCATGTCAGAAGTCTGCCTACCCACAGAAATACGATGAGGTTGTGGACCCTTTTTTTTCTCCCGCACCACACAATTAATGGCACCCCCAATGCGTCTGCTAAAGAGCTGCGAGTTTCTCGTGCGATTATTTACACATTCCTGACATGTGCGAATGTGAACCTGGCCTAGTCGTTTAGCTGGTAAAGCAGAATTTGCAGCAATCATTTTATACTTCCTAACTGCATGCTTTGCACCTCTCTTTTTTTTTAGTTTTTATGTTAAAATAAAACTTTCTTAAAGTTTTGGACAGAGTGAAGAGGGATTAGAACTCATCAGTTTTTATTGTGAGTTGTGCACCCGTTGGGGAGAATAACCCTCTCTCTCTCTATTTGTCCTGTTTATCGTTCTCATTGAAAATCCCTGGGATAGTAATAGAGGGGAATCTCCCAATAGTAACACTAGTTCTGGTGACAACCAAGGATTCCTTCACTTTTGGTTCTGCATATGGAACAGGAAGTAAAAGGGAAATCTCCCCCAATGACACACAAATGGGCAAACAAAATCTGACAGAGGTCCTAACCCTACCTTACTCATCTAAAATGGAAAAAAAAAACAAAAAAAAAAAAAACAAAACAATAAAATTCCTTTAGTTCTACTAGAACATTTACAGGCTTTATTCTACCTTAAAATTCAATGGGATGGTCACATGGAAACGTCGGCATTCGCTAAAACAGGAGGAAACATGTCAAGTGCCCTATTAAGTTGTCCACCACGGGTCACTGCCCACTCTTTTGCCTCTGTGTGACAGCAAGCAAGCAAGGGATCTCCCCCCCCCCCCCCCCGCCCATCACGATTGCCCTCCCAGCCACATCATTCTTTCACAGAGTTCTGTGAATGGGAAACTACAATTACCAACATCCTTTGCAGCGGTCAGCTTGAAGTTCTCAAAACTACCAGGGTGATTTTGAGCACTCTGGGTAGTTCATTGTCTCTTCCTGCCAGTGTGCATCAGCCTGCCTGTACAAGGAAGTCTATAGGAGCCCTGAATGGCACCCGCAATCTGCTGATTGTAGATGGAAGGATTTTCAGGCTCCTAGTAAAATAAATGCACGTTTCTACCAGCAAAAAGATGTGCATTTATGTATTTTTTTTATAAAAAAGGTGAACTTATCCTTTAATAAGCTTTTATAAGAAAAAAAAAAAAAAAAAAAGGACCGTAAACCAGATACTATGTGTTTTGAGTGGAAATCACACACTGGGGCGGTGGGTGCGTCGGCGGTACAACAGCGCTATTTTTAGCGCTGCTGTACCGTCGTTCTTGCAGCTGTATTCGGCCGTTAGCGGTGCAGTTTTACCCCAACCCCCGCTGGCGGCCGAAAAAGGGTTAAAATCCCTCGTACAGCGCGGCTATAGCCGCGGTATTGCCGCGGTATAGCCGCGCTGTTCCATTGATTTCAATGGGCAGGAGCGGGGAAGGAGCGGTGAATACACCGCTCCTTCCCCGCTCCAAAGAAGCGGTTTGCAGAACTTTTTCACCGTCCTGTCAGCGCACCGCTTCAGTGTGAAAGCCCTCGGGCTTTCACACTGAACAAACAGCGGAGGCTGTTTAGGGGCGGTTTGCAGGCGGTATTTTTAGCGCAATACCGCCTGCAAACCGCCCCAGTGTGAAAGGGGTCTTTGTGTATAATACAGCATGCATTATTACTCAAGACAACAGTACATAAAGTACACTGATGGCTGCAGTTCCTGTATCCTAGGATTCACTGAGCACAGGGGACAGGATTGACAATAACTCTCTAATCCAGATTAAACTGTCACTGTGGTAGTTGTGTGTACCACATAGGGCACAGCAGCACTGACTGACACTCCCTAAAATAAGGAGAGCCATGTCCAAGATTGTCAGTGGGAGACTTAATAGGTACAGACAATGAGTATGTTGGCTGCTATGTCCTTCAATGAAAATTAAGAGACACAGTGAAAGTAGATACAGAGATAAGACATGACACTACTACAATGTAAAAAGTAGTGAGTGTACAGCTTGTACAACTGTGTAAATTTGCTGTACCCTCAAAATAACTCACACAGCCATTAATGTCTAAACCGCTGGCAACAAAAGTGAGTACACCCCTAAGTGAAAATGTCCAAATTGGGCCCAATTGGCCATTTTCCCTCTCCGGTGTCATGTGACTGGTGTTACAAAGTCTCAGGTGTGAATGAGGAGCAGGTGTGTTAAATGTGGCGTCATCGTTCTCACTCTCTCATACTTGTCACTGGAAGTTCAACATGGCACAGAACTTGTTGCTCTACATAAAGATGGCCTAGGCTATAAGAAGTTTGCCAAGACCCTGACACTGAGCTTCAGCACAGTGGCCAAGACCATACAGCAGTTTAGCAGGAGAGTTCCACTCACAACAGGCCTCGCCATGGTCGATTTAAAGAAGTTGAGTGCACGTGGAAAGTCATATCCAGAGGTTGTCTTTGGGAAATAGACGCAAGTGCTGCCAGCATTGCTACAGAGGTTGAAGGGGTGGGGGGTCAGCCTGTCAGTGCTCAGACCATACGCCGCACTCTGCATCAAATTGGTCTACATGGCTGTCGTCCCAGAAGGAAGCTTCTTCTAAGGATGATGCACAAGAAAGCCGGCAAACAGTTTGCTGAAGACAAGCAGACTAAGGACATGGATTACTATAACCATGTCCTGTGGTGTGTTAAGACCAAGATAAACTTATTTGGTTCAGATGGTGTCAAGCTCGTGTGGCAGCAACCAGGTGAGGAGTACAAAGACAAGTGTGCCTTGCCTACAGTCAAGCATGGTGGTGGGAGTGTCATGGTCTGGGGCTGCATGAGTGCTGCCAGCACTGGGGAGCTACAGTTCATTGAGGGAACCATGAATGCCAACATATACTGTGACATACTGAAGCAGAGCATGATCCCCTCCCTTCAGAGACTGGGCCGCAGGGCAGTATTTTAACATAACGACCCCAAACACATCTCCAAGACGACCACTGCCTTGCAAAAGAAGCTGAGGGTAAAGGTGACGGACTGGCCAAGCATGTCTCCAGACCTAAACCCTATTAGCGTCCTCAAAAACGCTAAGTGGATGAGCGCCAAGTCTCTAACATCCACCAGCTCCGTGATGTTGTCATGGAGTTGTGGAAGAGGACTCCAGTGACAACCTGTGAAGCTCTGGTGAATTCCATGCCCAAGAGGGTTAAGGCAGTGCTGGGAAATAATGGTGGCCACACAAAATATTGACATTTTGGGCCCAATTTGGACATTTTCACCCAGGGGTATACTCATTTGTGTTGCCAGCGGTTTAGAAATTAATGGCTGTGTGAAGTTATTTTGAGGGGACAGCAAATTTACACTGTTATACAAGCTGTACACTCACTACTTTACATTGTAGCAAAGTGTCATTTCTTCAGTGTTGTCACATGAAAAGATAATTAAATATTTACAAAAATGTGATGGGTGTACTCGCGTATGCGTGTGTATATATTTATTTCAACACACAAAAATATATATAATACAGTTCTGTTTGCAGCATCCTCCACCTCATTGTGGTGTTGCGAACTGCTATGGAGGGGGCTAGGCTTTTTTTGCCTTGCCTTGTGGTGGTACCGCACTAGAATAACCACCTACTGCAGTCCCACTGCAACTGGTGTAAATCTACCCCAATAATCAGCAGACAGAGGAAGAAAAGCACTGTAAGCTCACCAGGCTTCAATGCATTGAGCTCTATGATGTAATTAAAGCTGGCCATAGATTTTGCAAATTTTATTTTTATCAACCCATTGTTTAATTTCTCCCTCCCCCATTAACACAGTCAGTGTTGATTGGGGAATCCCTGCCACTGCGCTATTGTATTCTGGACAGCAGGAGGTTTCCCCGCCATCAGAAAACAATGATCACTGCTGGATGCTATAGCCAGCTGTGATTGCAGGAAAGAAACCCAACAGGCTGGCTGTACTGAAGTGGACCGATAAACCTCCTTCAGCCTGCCCATACATGGATTGCAACTCGACCAGTTCCTGCTGAACCAGACAAAATTTCTAGCTGTCAATGTCCAGCTGATTGGAAGAGAAAGCATAGAAGTGAAAGTCACCAGGTTGCTTGAGTTCCAAAAGGAATTCAGAAACTAACCTGATGCTGTGCCCCAGGAACCTGTGACATTCTTCCAGATGGCTTCCTGGAGACACTGCATCCCATCATACAATACAGGTGGTTCCACTACCAACTTATGAGTGCCTACATAGAATGGTATTAAAAAGGAACTTCAGTTTGTTTTTTTAATTCAGCAGCTACAAATACTGTACTTTGATATAGGAGCCAGCTGTGGGCTTGCGCATTGTTTTCTGAATGGGTCCTGCAGCCTTCTGGGACATGTGATGAGTACCATGAGGCTGTGGGAGGGAGTGGGACCAGAGACCCCCCATCCTCGCCTGGGCTAGGATTTCCAAAGCGGGAACTGATAAAATGGGTACTCAAAACCAGCAGGGTTTCACTTTTTGATTCAAGTCCCACTTTAGGTTTTGGCTTTCTGTACAGATTACATTGGAATGGGACTGCTTAGAACTGCTAGGGTGCAGTGGAGGCATTCTGGAAATGTTGACTGGGCTCTGCAGGCACTTGATGGTTACTTCATTGTGTGTGTGGTTACACTGAGGCTACATTCACATTAGCCTGCTGCATTCATGTTCTTCTATTCGGAGTATCTAATCTACCCTGGACACACAGAATTCTAATATCTCTACATGCAACTAAACTGACCACACCCTAACATACAGCATGAATTATACCAGTAAAAATCATTACATGCATTTAAAGGCTTTAATTACTGTCCTATAAACAAACACAAGCCTGTCATTGCCAGTTTGAATGAGGCCTAAGATGAACAAGTAAATGTAAGAGTGTGCGCTATTCATGTGTTTTTGAGGCTGCAAAATAGTACAATCGTGTAGACGAAGGTGAAAGTTGAAGCTTCCACATTATACACTACACTGTCACTTATTACTGCAGACATCTCACATTCATAAAACAAAGGATTAAAGTTCACCTGCAAAGGCTGACTAATCAAATAGCTTACACTTCCAAGTCAAATCAAAGTAACTTCTACAGACAAGATTTTTAAAGAGGTACAACATCCTAAACCTACATACTAAGACCTCATGCACACTGGGTGTTTAGATGCTGGTACATGAGATCTCAGTGTTTGGGTTGAAGATCAGGCCCACCATCCAGCTCCACTTCTGGCAGCCTGAAAAACTACGAGAGGCTGAAATCTCCCGCAGCTTTCAGAGTTCTTTCTTAAACTGGAACTACACTCCATCTGCGAACACAAACCAAAAACTCCAATTTTAAATATTCAAAGCAAGCTCCCCCAACAATCCATCTCTCCCATGCTTAATTTTTATGAGAAATCACTTTGAAAAACACCCCCCTAGCATTTCTGGCTGTGTCCATTTTGAGTAAGGGCAGATGATTCATGTAGCATTTACTTCCTGGAGTCCATCTGCCCGTAGCTCAAGCAGGAAGGCATGTTGAGCTGAGCATTCTCCCTCCCTGAAGACTCCTGGGATGCAGTCCAGCATGAAAGCCAGTGCCACTTGAAATTTCTGCCAGTTCCACAATTAGGAAACTGGTAGTAAGTCTTTAGGAACTTGTCACGGCCATAGTTACAAGTTCTTAAAGTGTCGATAGTAAGAAAAACCTGAATCTGGCATATGTGTCAGTACTGGTAGTGAAAATGAAGTAATTGCTTGCCTAAATTGAGCACGGGTAGTTTTAAAGAAAAAGTGTCTAAATAGGTTTATTGAATTCCCGAGAGAGAGACACAATCTAAAAACTGGCTATAGAGGATGCTTTTTCTTTTTACAATCAGTCAGCTGGTGTGCTCCTAGGTAAGGATGGGGAGATTAGTAGTACACTAAAAAGGAAGAGAACATTGTTTTGTTTTATACTTCAAGTTCATCCTACTGAAAAGGGACTGAAGCTGGTCATAGATTGCTTTTTTTTCCGATCAGGCAGCATGTTCCTTGCTGAGACATTCTGACAGTGAGACTCCTCCGCTGTCAGAATACACCAAATAGCGGCTACAGCTGCTTATCAAAAAAAAGTTTTCCAACATTCCCTTTCAAAAGAAGTCGATCTAATGATCAACTTCTCTAGAATGGAAATGGCCATACATGGTTCAAATTTCTACTGGCCCTCACTGAATTTCAGTACAGCTATATCCAGCTTTAGTCTTCACTGGTGTTCAGTGCAGAGACAACGCAAGCGGCTGTGGTTTTGGATTTGACAGGCAAGATACATTATGTACTTTTACACGCGAGTTGTGATAACCAAATTCCTGTTCAAAATTTCATGAGATTCTTTGCTGTGTGATTTGAGCAAATTAATTTTGTATGGGCTCAAATCGCACCGCAAAAGGTATTGATAGTCGGGATCGGCGAGTACTTGACCGTAAGTATTGGTAATCGTAGGTATATAAAAAAAAAAAAAAAAAAAAAAAAAAAAGTCGGTGCAACACTAGTTACGGTCAAACATGGCTTAGAACAATCTGCACTCATATGGTCTGCAGGTCTCCAGGAAGACCCAGACAGAGGGCTCTGTCCCACCCAAGAGCCTTCAAGCTGCAGGCCCTGAACCGGGATTACAAGATCTATGGGATACTGACAAGCCAGTCTTTGACATTTAAAAGCAATGCCATGGAGCTTCGCACTTACCTTAAAAGTCAAGCTCAGGCGCCTTAAGAAAAAAAAAAAAGTCAGCAGCTACAAATACTGAACTTCGGGTTGAGTTCACTGCGGCAAGCTCAGCCGGAAGTGGGAGCAGGTACTTGTCAAAACCAGTTACCCGCTCTCCCCTCCCCCTCGAAAAGAGATGCCAAATGTGGCAGTGGAGGAGGCAAACAAGCAGAGCTCTCCTTTTGCGGTGGAGCTCCGCTTTAATGGGAAACCTGTGTGTCATTTTCCCATAAACACCCTGTGGCAGGACCTAGCAGTGTGGTAGTTCTTATAGTAAAAGCAGAACTATATTTATGCAAACAATCAGAAATAGCAAGTTAATGTGCATGGACTAATTCTGGCAGAACTGGCAAATGCATCTTGTGACTTTAATTTAAGAAGATCTCGCAGCGGCTGCAGGATCTGGGATAGTCTATGACTTATCTGAATCGGCTCAAAAAGCTTTATGCCCTATTCACAACCGGGTGTTTTGGGATCACGGCAGAATTGCTGCGATTCTGCCCGTGATCCTAAAACGCACTACAAATTGCAAAATTCAGGCTCAGGTGCCATTATCTTCAATGGTACCTAAACGAGGTGGGGGTTTTGCTATGGGGGGCCACTAATGAGATGAATACCAACCAGCTAGCCATTCTACCAAAAACAAATATAACTGGGCGAGGTATGATTTACGTAGCACATGCAAGTAATAAGTCGCCTCCTCACCAGCTGGTTCAACCGCCTAATTGCCAAAAACGCTTGCATTGCATGTGGCTGTGGGATGGTTACAGCATGGCCTTGTTTCACTTTTATATGCGACAGGGGTCTAGATTTCTGCCACGGCAGCATAGCAACGTGGCCACCACATAACACCCCTTGGTTGCTGCATTTGCAACTTAAAGAGAGTACAGTTAAAACGCGTTTTTACCACCTCCCCAACCACAAGTATAAATAGGCGCTTAGGTAGCAGATTCTGGTGGGCTGACCCCTTCATATGAACCTTGAACTAGGTCATAAGTTCATAATTCATTGGTTTTTAAAAACAGAAAGAAACCCACTGGTTAGGGGAAGTTGGTACCCTAAGCCGATTGTTGACCCCGTTGGGTCAGGCAGAAGGGAGAAAGGGGAGAGGGAAGGGGAACAATAAAAAAAGTAAATGAAAAATGATCAATAGAGGATATGTAGGACAAGCAACGATCTGTAGAAGTCAAACATAACGAATGTATCGCACAAGTATATCTAATTCGCCGATTGTGACTGCTAATTGCCTCATGCGGAATGTGTTTGTTCGTTAAGTCATGTAACATGGAATTGAACTCGATCTGTATGCTGGAATGTAACCATCTGCTTTTTTGTGTTCAGTGAAGTTATTTTCAATAAAAAAGATCTGATTTAAAAAAAACAGAAAGAAAAATGACAGTTAAAAACAATGCCAGGACTAAAACATGAAATTCGACATGTGAAAGTAAGTGAGAGAGTGTCCCACTACCCAGATTAGTTTCATTAACACTATAGACACACTGGAGACATTGTTACTCCTAAGACCAAAATAAAGTTTTAAACCACTACAAAAACGAATGCGGCTATGTTTACCTTTTTTATAGGGATTTCCTGTTCCACTTCCTAATTATGCTTCTCGGCGACTCCCCCCCACTTCTGGGACACATCACAGGTCCCAGAAGATTGCCTAGCCAAAAGAGCACAGCGCAACTCGTGTATGCTCAGTGCGCACCTTGCTGTGAAGCCATAAGCGGTCACGGTCAGGTGTCTGTTGGGAACATCTGGTACTACAGTGTGACCATACAGATAATTGTTCTAGGTCAGAGAACCACCATATTTCATAAGTTCTCAACTGTGAAAACAATCACATACACTGCAGCTGTGAGTCAATGTGAGACTTCTAACTAGCTGCTGCATTCACTTGCACTTGTTAGAAAGTTTGCAACTGTTCACTAGGCACGCTACACTAAAGCTCATCTCCAGAATAAGTGCTAAATATAAGTCAGTCAT
Organism: Lithobates septentrionalis; assembly: GCA_037952835.1. NCBI lineage: Eukaryota > Metazoa > Chordata > Amphibia > Anura > Ranidae > Lithobates > Lithobates septentrionalis. Next base: position 1,062,470 of record JBBDGP010000957.1, on the reverse strand, counting down.
TATAAACCTCTCTCTGTAGTCTAAAAACTAACATTTACTATAAAGAATCTGCATATCTCACAAGCCCTGGGTCTCTCAGTCTAGGGTTCTGCAGGTGAAACCTAAACAGTAATTAAATCTGAAACAGACACACACAGGCAGAGCAATTCGAGTTTACCATGCTGGCAGAGATGTTTTTCATCACATTAGCATTCCCACATTTGTGATGCAACACAAAGGCAATGGGAAGGCATGCACTAGACACTGTAAACTGGAAGAAGTTGCCTGTCCCTAGTAACAAGCTAGACTTCTTAATACATGGACATTAGGGGAATCAGTTATGGCCTTATAAACTGCAGCCACAACATGTGAGCCCATCATTAAAAATCAAGGCAAACAAAGGGATTATAATTACACTTACAGTGGATATAAAAAGTCTACACACCCCTGCTAAAATGTCAGGTTTCTGTGATGGGGGGGGGGGGGGGGGGGGAAGGAAGGAGACAAAATATAAAATTTCAGAACTTTTCCCACCTTTAATGTGACCTATAAACTGTACAACTGAAAAACAAACTGAAATATTTTTGTGGTTGCATTAGTGTGCACATCCTCTTATAACTGTGGATGTAGCTGTGTTCAGAATTAAGCAGTCACGTTCGAACTCATGTTAAATAGGAGTCAGTACATACCTCACATCATCATTTAAATTGCCTCTGATTAAAGCGGGAGTCCGGCGTCTTTTTTTTTTTTTTTTTTTTTTTAGGTCATTGAGACACTTTGCTAATGCCAAAATAATAAATCACAGTTTGGGTGTAATATTTCTGCCTCTGTCTGTTTTCCTACTGAAGAATAACTTTAAAAATGTGATGCTGGCTGTTTCCATCTTGCTTGTGGGCATGTGAAGCCCACAAGCATTGATTTCCTGGATGTGGTGAATGCTGTTCATTCACAGCTTGTTCACACGCATGATCATTGTTCCCACACTGAATCTTGGGAAGCCTGACACTAAGATCCCAGGAGACAGTGCGGCGCCAGGGAAAGGCAATAAACACGCCTACTCCCATGGGAGGAGAGACAGGAAGTGCCACAATAAAGTACAATATAAAAGGTAAATTACAGAAATAAAATAAAAAAATGTTCGTGCGGCATTTGAACATCTTTGCAATTAACTGAAGGGGTAAGATAAAAGTTAAAAATTTGAGTGGAACCCCGCTTTAACTCCAATTAAAGTTCAGCTGTTCTAGTAGGTCTTTCCTGATATTTTCCTTACTCGCATCCTACAGCAAAAGCCATGGTCCGCAGAGAGCTTCCAAAGCATTGGAGGGATCTCATTGTTATAAAGGTATCCAGTCAGGAGAAGGGTGGAAAAGAATTTCCAAGGCATTAGATATACCATGGAACACAGTGAAGACAGTTATCAAGTGGAGAAAATATGGCACAAAAGTGACATTACAAAGAACTGGACATCCCTCCAAAATTGATGAAAAGACAAGAGGAAAACTGGTCAGGGAGGCTTCCAAAAGGCCTACAGCAACATTAAAGTGGAAGTCCATGCTAAAACTAAAATCCCTGCATCTATAGACATCCACGATCTAACACTAACCTACCTAGCCTGTAAAGAAGAAATCAGTATACATACCTTTTCTGAAGCTTATCAAACCCGATTCCACGCTGAGCTGCCAGCCGCGGCTTCGCTGTGTAGGCGGGTGCAGAGGACACGTCCGACAACTGAAGCCCCATAGCAACTACGGGCGACGTCACTTCCCATTCATTTCACAGCCGTTGTCAGCCGTGTCCTCTGCAGAGCTTCCGCCAATGGAGATCCAGATAGTCATTTTTTCTTTACAGGGCTAGATAGGTTAGTGTTATATTGCGGGTGTCTATAGATGCAGTGATTTTAGTTTTAGCATTGACTTCCACTTTAAAGGAGCTGCAGGAATATCTGGCAAGTACTGGCTATGTAGTACTTGTGAAAATCTCCCGTATTCTTCAAAGGTCTGTGCTATGTGGTTGAGTGGCAAGACGGAAGCCTTTTCTTACAAAGAAAATTGCAAAAACTTATCTGAAGTCTCCCAAAAGCATGTAGGAAAATGTGTTAAAGGTCTGAAGAAACCAAGGTTGAACTTTTTGGTCATAATTCCAAAAGATATGTTCGGTGCAAAAACAACACTGCACATCACCAAAAGCACACCATACCCACAGTGAAGCATGGTGGTGGCAGCATTATGCTTTGGGGCTGTTTTTCTTCAGCTTGAACAGGGGCCTTAGTCAAGGTAGAGGGAATTATGAACAGTTCCAAATACCCGTCAGTCAATGTCGGCACAAAACCTTCAGGCTTCAGCTAGAAAGCTGAACATGAAGAGGAACTTCATCTTCCAGCATGACAACGACCCTACAGCATACATCCAAATCAACAAGGAATGGCTTCACCAGAAGATGATTAAAGTTTTGGAATGGCCCAGCCAGAGCCCAGATCTGAATCTGATTGAAGATCTGTGGGGTGATCTGAAGAGGGCTGTGCACAGGAGATGCCCTCACAATCTGATATGCAGTGTTTTTGCAAAGAAGAGTGGGCAAATATTGCCAAGTCAAGATGTGCCATGCTGATAGACTCATACCCAAAAAGACTGAGTGCTGTAATAAAATCAAAGTGTTTAAGTGTTTGCACACCTATGCAACCATATTTTATTTTTTACTTCCCTCCACCTAAAAGATTTCGGTTTGTTGTTCAACTGAGTTCTACAGTTTTTAGGTCACATTAAAAAAAAAGGTGGGAAAAGTTCTGAAATGATTTATCTTTGTCTTTTTTAAATCACAGAAACCTGACATTTTAAAAAACAGGTGTTTGTAGACTTTATATCCACTGTACCCATTTAAACTAAACAATTAAAACATCTGAAAGTGTACAATGCCTGTAAAATACATACATAGAAGCTGGCTTAGCTGCCAAAGTTTTTTTATTTCTATCTACCCAGTCTGAATTACATGGCCCTGCTGGAAAGCACAGCCAGCCAACCTAGCTCATCTCTATAGCAGTTAAAGTGGTTGTTCAATTAAAAAGTCAGCAGCTACAGAACTACCTGCTGACTTTTAATAAAAGAACACTCACCTGTTCAGGGGCCCGGCGCTGACCTCACCCGAGTTAATTATTCCCTAGCCTTCGGGTTCCCGATGCCAGCATCCCAACAGTGGGCAGCCAACTATGCCGTTTCACAGCCAGTTGTCCACTCTGCATGCACGAGCCGCGCTTTGTAAATGGTCCCGCAGTCTTCTGGGACTTTTGACGTGTCCCACAGGACTGGGGGGTGAGCACTTGAAAAGCTTAGTATCTCCTCCCCCCCCCAATCCAGCAATGTGTACAGGAGCAGGGGGTCTCCCGGCACTCTCCCTCCTCAATGGCTCAGACACAGCAGCAGGAGCCACTGGCTGCTGACTATGACAGCCAATGAGGTGGGGGGTAGGGTCTAAGCCCCGTTTTGTGAGTCAATGGACACAGAGTGGAGAGTGGAGATCAGGAGTGAACACACACACCTAGCTTCTTACGACGGAGGCACTCAGAATGCGGGGGGGGGGGGGAGCCAGGAGCGCCGGAGGACCCAAGAAGAGCATTGGGGCTGCTCTGTGCAAAAACATTACACAGAGCAGGAAAGTATGAAATTTTTTTTTTTTTTTTATTTTTTTTTTTTTTTAAAAGAACCACACAACACCCACACTTTACCTTTATCATCACTTTAAGCAACAGAGTCTGGTCACCTTCCTTCCTCCAGCCTGTAACTGGGCAGTGAAGAAACAGCAAAGCCTGATGTCATCTCACTGCTTTTGTTCACCAGCATATGTAAATCCAAGACACCCGATTGGCCCCTGATACAACTAGAGTTGCTAGAGTTCAGCTTCAACAAAATAAAAGGACAATGATTTGTAAGTACAAAATTCTAAAAGCAAGAACCCCTACCCTAACCCTTAGAGTTGAATCACAGAGAAATGTAGTCCGGTTGCGTTTTTACATGCGTGTTTGATGCGTTCCGATGCTCCCCCCCTTCCCGCCCAGCCTATAGCAGAATGACGACCGGGAAGCGGTTCAGTTATCCTTACAGGGCGCCATATGTCCAGCGGGATAAGCAGCGGGGGCACACAGCGTGGCGTTTGATGATGTGGCGTGTCAGTCTGACACACCGCATCTCCAATCTAAGTAAAGAGCCTCTTCACCGCGTGATTAGTTGTGTCCAATCACAGTGTAAACAAGAAAAACCATGTATGGGACGCGAGGAGAGGAGAGCCGATCGGCTGCTCTCCTGACAAGGGGGTCTGCACTGTTTGCTTATCAGCCAAAAAGAAAGCTCTATTTGGGGGGGGGGGGGGGGGGGGGATTGTTTGGGTACAGCGTCGCATGGCCGTTCAATTGTCATTCAAAAATGTGAGTGCTGAAAGCTGAAAATTGGTCTGGGCAGGAAGGTGTATGAGTGCCCAGTATTGGTTAAGGACATTGCAGTGCGTTTTACCACATTCTAGTACAGTTCAGAAAAACATGCAGCACGTTCTACTTTTTTCCTCTGGAATGCACTGGAACCGACTTCACTAGTGTGAGCTATGCCATTGGAAACCATATAAACCTACTTTCCATGTGTTTTTGATGTAGAAAAAAAAAAAAAAAAAATAGAATACTACGCACTTGACTGTGAACTGGTCCTTTAACTCGTAACACTTTTGTTAACAGACCAATAGACAGGCGTGCATTAATGCCTAGTACACACGGGCCGAAAGTCGGGAGACAGACGATTCAATAAAAACCAGCCAACATTCAGCCCATGTGTATGTCAGCCGTTCCAACTAACGGCCGCTTCTGTTGGATGAGCATGCTGGAAAACAAGCAGCCGACCGGCTCCTGATCAGCGCTCTCAGCCAATGGCTGAGAGCGCTGATCAGAGTGTTCTGGTGGGGGGGGGGGGGGGGCCCATCTCCCTGTCAGAACACAACTCAGCAGGGCAGGGGAAAATCGATGTACCAACGTCGGATCGTTAATACAGCTGTCAGGTTTTCTGAGGTTTTTTTTTTTAAACTGTTAGTGTACAGTCTTAAGCCTGGTACACATTAGTACAAAGCAGGCAACCATCACTGAGCAAATATTAGCTATCCAGCTGATGATAGGGGCATTTTCCACCAAGTACAGTCAGTTTCCTACCGAGATCTGTACATACATAGTGAGATTGGTCTCATCCTACCAAGATCATAAGTTGAGGAGGGGTATCTAATTGTCAAAAAGCATTTCTCGTTTGAGGAGGCAGAATAAAAGAAACGGACATTAATGCACTTTTACAGGATCCATTAACAGACTCATGACCAAGCCACAAGGTAAAGGTAAAAATAAATTATTGGTTTATTGCCTTGTAACTGTAGTTAAACCTGAACTAGACATCAAGGCTTCCTGAGAACCTGCCTCATCACTGCGAAAGACAAAACAATCAATTTTTGAACTTGGACTAAACATGTCAGAGAGGTTTACTATTCAGCACAGAACTATGTGAAGTAACCTTGAGCACAGAGGACTGCTTATAATTGGATAAGCATCTGCTGGAGCAGGCGCTAAACACCCCGTCTGGCAGGTTTTTCAAGGGGAAGGATGTGATCTGTCAAACACAGAATTCAGAAAAGGTGACTTTATTAATTCAGATTTTCCACAATGACAAAAAAATAAATTAATTAATTAAATAAAGAAAGAAAAGGGGGGGGGGGGGGGAAGAGAAAGTTAGCACCTGAGCCAGGCTGTCAGCAGAAGTTATGACCCTTGTCATGTTGGGTATAAACTGAACTGTTAAAAATAAATGGACTGGTTGACTAAAGTTAAATATGCAAAAAAAAAAAAAATTTGTTTTCTTTCCTGCTATTCTTACACTATAAAATATTCTTAGGAAACTGGCATTAAGAGAAACCTCCAACTCAAAAGCTTGCTTATTCTTAAGTTTCAAGCCCAAGTAAACAAATCAGGAATTCAGATGGGTGAAAGTGCCGCCTTGATGCAGTCACTGAGCGCTCAACACTCCGCAAGAGAGCCTCATCTCCACATGAATGTGCGCAGAACTCCAATCAATCAGCGTGGCTTTTGAAGGCTGCAGCCATAGTGATCAAGGTTCATCCTCTGGGAATATTTTTTTTTTTTCTCCAAAAATGTTAAATCAAATGTCCCATCTTCACTTTAAATGCAGACTAGTGAATTCATGGCAGCGATGAGATCAAAATACAGTAAACTGCAGATTAAGCTGATAATGTTGTTACTTTGAAATTCTGAAAACCCAGAAAACCACTTACAGAAATCTTTTATCCATCTGGAAGTTCTAAACACGAAGGGAAATCCCAGCATGTTTTTATCTACTGCCCTTTACAAACAATGACGTGTTCTAAATAACTTCCCCTCTGCCGTCCAGCACAACAATGCAGCAAAGTTCTTTCAGGTGACTATAGAGTTACACATGAAACTATGAAGGTAATTTCTGCAGTAAGAATTACATCACAGACAGCTCCTTTTGTTGGCAACCAAAACACTGCATAGCAATTCTCACATTACAAGTCCACAGAGCTCCAAGCCTTCTACCAGAAACAGCAGTCACAATACACACCTGGAAATAACGCCATGTGAGACCAAGGCATCTAATCCTGTGAAAAGTACCATTGTAGAAAGATCATAAAGTGGTTGTAAACTCTTATATACCCAGTGAAAGGACTATCCTCAGGTGATACACCGAGATGAAACAAATCCTCCTACATAAGTTGGACCAGTTTATCTGCACTCTTCTCTACAGCCCTTCAAAAGGGTAACATTTATAAAGCTCCTCTGAGCTGTAAAAAAGAAGGGAGGAGAGCTCAGAGCTGATTGGAGGGAAAGGACACACCCCCTCCACACAGCAACAAAGCTGAGGCTACCAATTAGGTGGAGATCCCTCTCGTGGAGATCCCTCTCGTGGAGATCCCTCTCGTGGAGATCCCTCTCGTGGAGATCCCTCTCGTGGAGATCCCTCTCGTGGAGATCCCTCTCCATTTTTCTCTTGGTGTCACGAAAACTTTTCAGAAATGACTCAGCCCGGGTTTACACCTATGCAAATTAGATGTGCGTTTCCCCGCATCTAATTTGCATAGCAGGAGAATGTGACTGGCTCCCTATGGAGCCGGTTCACATATCTCCTTTGGCTCCGTTTCAGGGCCGAATTCAGGCACAGAATCGGCCCCGTTTCGTCCCTGAAACGGGGAACAGGGACGCACAGCACTCCTGTGCGATCCGCAGCCAGTTATAGTGTGAACCTGGGCTTATGCAGATAGAGGAACAAAGCAACAGACAGAAATGACTCAGGAGTTGATTTATTAAAACTGGAGAGTGCAAAATCAGGTGAAGCTCTGCACAGAACCCAATCAGCTTCCAGGTATTTTGTCAAAGCTTAATTGAACAAGCTGAAGTCAGAAGCTGATTGGCTACCATGCACAACTGCACCAGATTCAGCATTGTCCAGTTTAGGCTACTTTCACACTCCGCTGGTGGTAAAGTACCGCTAGTTTTAGCGGCTTTTTTTGGCTAGCGGCTGAAGGGGTTAAAAGCACCTGTGTTGCGGCGCTTCCAAATCACTTTTCAGGTGCTGCCTATTCATTCCAATGTGTAGTGGCAGTAAAGTAGCGCTGTATACAACGCTCCTACGCTGCCCAAAAGATGCTGCTTGTAGGACTTTTTTTCCCCCATCCTCTCAAGCGCACCGCCCAGGGGTGAAAGCACTCTGCCTCTCATGCCTCCCCAGTGTGAAAGCCAGTTTTCAGGTGCTTTACAGGTGCTATTTTTAGCGTTAAAACACCTGAAAAATTGCAAAATGGGTCTTAAGGCCCCTTTCACACGGGCGCTTCGATCAGGTCCGCCTGTCAGTTTTTCAGGCGGACCTGATTGGATACTCCATTCACCTCTATTGAGCAGCGGATGTCAGCAGTGACATGTGCACCGCCATGCGCCGATATCCAATCAATCCAGATGGATGGAGACCCTATTTTCCCATCCATCTGGAGGATCAGATGAAAACAGACATCAGATCATCCAATCTCCCCATAGAGGAGAGCGGGACTTTGACAGGTCTGTGTCCGCACAGCGAGTGGAGACGGACCTGTCATCTGCCTGCTCAGTAGGGATCAACGGATCGATTCCCTGCTGAGCAAAGCAGAGTTCACTGAGCGGAAAACCCGTGTGAAAGAGCCTTTAGTAAATCAACCCCTTAGTGCTCTTATTTGAAACAAGTACACACTATAGAGGGATATGCTTTGCTCAAAATTTCATGTCTGAGGAGACCCCCGTCAGAACACAACAGCTCAGAGCGGAAGATCGCTGTACTAACATCACATAGTTCATACAGCAGCTCCTCTTGAGCACTTCAGCGTTTTCCCACTTTGCAGCACCAAACAATGGTTGTGCTTCAGTGCTCCCTCCCACAATGGAAGTCTAATTGTTAAACAAGCTCATTAAAACAATGCCCTCATTGTGATCCAAATTTTAACAATTGTTGAGATATGTGACAGGTATCCTTGACTTGACACCCACTTTGCTCACTCTCACACTACCCTGCTGCTCTGTTCACCTGCAGGATTGCAGGAAAAAAACCTGGTGCGTTTAGACCTGGACATTTGGCGAGTTTTTCTAAAGCAAACCTGTGCTTTTCCAATTAAAAAGGTAAAAGCAATATGCTTCATTAGTGCCCCATATACCTACATTGTATTCACTCCTCTGCCACCTTGTGCCGAGCCAAAAGAAAATACTGGTGTGGGCCGCACCGTGGCTAAGTGGTTAGCACCTTGACCTTTTATATGCTAATGGGGGGGCTGCATTAGAGTAATTAGGTTTCTCTGCCCTGTGTAGACAAAGCACGGATTCACAAAGGAGTCTAGGGAGCATGTAATAGAAATACATTATTACCGACTCCCACACACTTTCTCCCCATCAGAGGGCAGGTGCTACCATTGACCTAGCTGTAATTGTGGCCCTTTGTTTTCAAGCAATTCAATCACTCTTGCAATAAAGCCTTGTTCACGTCATTTATGGAGGTGTTGGGACCGTGCATCCAATGGCAGGACAGCGGCAGTAGAAGTAGCTTCAAGAGTATCATTTTTAAAAATAGGGGACAGCATTTTAATGTAGAGACAGCTGTAACGAATGTGGACTTTATTTTAAAAATGTCATTAAAAGGCAAACTAACCCTTTAACTGGGGTTACAAAACAGAGAATGGTTATTAAATCTAAGAATAAAATCTTCACTTCAGAGAAGGGGTCCTTAAAAGCGGAGTTCCGGCCAAAATATGACTTAAGATAAAAATAACTAGGGGTGCAACGGATCAAAAAACTCACGGTTCGGATCGTTCCTCGGAACGGTGTCACGGTTCGGATCATTTTCTGATCAACAAAAAAAAAAAAAAAATCTCCCCCACTGTAATATCCACAATCTCCCCCACTGTAATAATATATTAGCAGGGTATTGGCGGGTATATTGGCAGAGTATAGCAGAGTATTGCAGAGTTTTGGCAGGGCATTGCAGAGTTTTGGCAGGGGGGAGAGAGAAACCGGCGTCATGACATGACGCCGGTTTGTTACAAGTGATCGCTCCGGCCGCCGGGTGTACCAAGATGCCTGCCGCTCCGGAGCTAGGCTGAAGCCGCGGCCTTTCCTATGGTCGAGGCCACAGAGCGCTCCGCGGATCGCGGGTGTCCCGATCTGCGGAGGTTGATCCGTACGGATCACGGATCATGGACGATCCGTTGCACCCCTAAAAATAACCCTAGAATACTCATGCAATGTAACAAAAGGTATGCTGTAAACCAGGGATATGCAATTAGCGGACCTCCAGCTGTTGCAGAACTACAAATCCCATGGAGGCATAGCAAGACTCTGACAGCCACAAGCATTACACCCAGAACCAGAGGCATGATGGGACTTGTAGTTTTGCAACAGCTGGAGTTTCGCTAATTGCATATCCCTGCTGTAAACTATGCCCAGTTTTCTATTTGTGCAGCATCGTTTTCTTACTTTGTGAAGTTCCTGCACAGAGCGGGCATCTCCAGTGTGGGCATCTGAAGCCACAGTGTCCTCCTTCCTGGATTCCGTGCATGATGGCTACCCAGCACGCACCTGTCGATCTCGCACATGTGCAGTGCGGCGCAATCTTGGTCAGCTTGCCATGCCAAGCTGACCAAGATTTTCCATAGACACCAATGTTAAATATTACGGGAGCAGTTCCATGCCAAGCTGACCAAGATCTCCCAGGAGCCAATGAGAAACCTGAAAATGACGTTCACGGCCGCTAAAGGAGGAAGTGAAATTGGATATAGGCTTAAAAACAGGTAAATGAACTGAAAAAAAAAAATAAATAATAAATTGCTAATTCATTTTAAGGATGCACATTAGTGCTGCATGGTGAGGAGTGAAAAGTGTGCAGGGAACTCCGCTTTATGCCATTTACAATTACAACGCCCCAGTGGATGCCCAATATGTCCTCATTCCCGCTTCACCAGACTGTCAAAATCACCACCAGTCCTATTACTTGGGACCAGTAAAATGTCAAGAGGTCAATAGCTTTGTTTTACTTCCTATATTTAGATAGCTAGGGACAGAACAGTTTAAAAGAAAATCATACGAAATTATCAAATTTTAACTGAAAATAAAACCATAAAAAATAAAATACCCAGCCTGGATGCAACTAGCCGTTTTCGTGCTATCAGGGTGAATTTACTAAAGGCAAATACATGGTGCACTTTGCAGGTGCAGTTTTATTCATTTTCCCCCAGAGCTCAGCGAATGTGGTGACGCTCTGCTGATTTCCATCATCCAATCACGTGCAAGCAAAAATTCTGGGCTTTTCTTGCAACTGATTGGGTATTCACAAAGTGAAGCTTTACCACATTTACTAAGCTCTGGGGAAAAGGAGTGCAGCTGCAGCCTATTCTCCTTTAGGCTGCTGACAGCGCCGGCCATTCACAGTAAAGCGCGGCTAAAGCGAGTGGCGCTTTACCGCCGTTTAAGCTTTTCATTTCAATGGGCAGGGCATTTTGGGAGCACCAAATACAGAGCTCCCAAAACGATGCTGCTTACAGGACTTTTCCTAACGTCCCGCAAGCGCACCGCCCCAGCGTGAAAAGTCACACAAACGAATGGGAGGCGGTTTTCAGGCGCTATTTCTATCACTAAAATGCCTCAGCGTGAAAGGGGTCTTAGTAAATCAGCCCCATAAGGTCAATGTAGGCACTACGATTTCAGGTTCAATAAAGAACAGAATCAGGCTTTGTCTCTTAATTATTCAGAGATTCGGTCCTATAGTCCCATCAGTTGATTCCCATACCCCTGTGAAGAATCCATATTGTATCCTTACTGTGACTGAGATTACAGGTGGAAAAGCCTCTGATCTTTGATAAAAGAAAAAACTGGCAACGTATGACACTGCAAGGCCTCATGCACACAGGACGTTTTTACAGCAGCTGTTTTTTGGCTGTAGACGTTTTTTTCTACAGTCATTAAACTCGCCATCATGTTATCCTATGTGTCCATGCACACATAGGCTGTTATCAGCAGTTTTGGGCAGTGGCCTTTTTGAGCAGTAAAAAAAAAATCCCAAAAACTAGTGGGTTCTGAGGGACTTTTTCAGCTGCAAAAACGCTCTAACGCTGATAAACGTCAATAAATGCTCAAAAACGTCGCTCACCAGCGTTTAACGTTTTTGAACCATTAAAAAAAAAAAAAAAATTTCTCTTCAAAAAAACAAAAACGCTAACGCGGAAAAACGTTATTGCAAAAACGTTGAAAAACTCACTGCAAAGCTATTGAAGTTTTTATAACGTTATTTTAAGGTCCAGTGTGCATGAGGCCCGATAGTGATAAGTTTAGCAGGAGCCACTTCACGGTCCTCTACCTGCAGATCAGGACTTCAGCTGTCCAACCAACAACTGGTCCAGGTAGGGGAGCATATCAAAGAGTAAGCATTTAACTGAAAGCAGAACTAAAGCGGAAACATTTTTAAATTGCGAACAGGCAGGCTTTTTATTGCAGAAGAGACATTGCATGTCTCTTCTGTAATAAAATACACTTACTTGCCTGTTAGCAAACCTCTGTAGAATTTACACTGAGCAGCGCATGCGCAGCTCAGTTTACAGTCAGACACACCCACTGTGTGCCAAGACTGCACTCCTGCACATGCACCGAGCAAAAGCTCCACAGAGTCAGGTCACAATCTCCTGACATGCGCATTGGATGCGGGGGAAACCCACATCCAATTCACAATAGTGTGAACCCAGCCTTAGAGGCAGGAAAAAAACAACCCACTGCCAATGCCTCCAGGAGCAGCAGGAAAAAAAAAAAAAAAAACGCATGACGCTGCTAAACGCACCTAGACGCTGGTGCTCGAGCATTAATTTCAACAGCCAGAATACATTTTTTATTCTGGCCAAGAGCTTGACGCCTATAAAAGCTCCTAAAAGCTTTAGACACTTTGACAAGTGTCAGGCATTTTTTCTGCAAAAATGCTGCTAGCTTCTAGGCGAGTTAAAAAAAAAAAAAAAAAAAAAAAAAAACACATCCTATGTGCATGAGGCCTTAGAATCACTTTAAGACTGTTTATACAACAGATACTATTCTAAGAGAATTGATGTATTCATTTTCACACAAGCCTAGACATACCTAGTATTTAAATACCCAAAACATGTTGTCCACAGTCATAGCTACCTGAACGTTAGGACTGGTTTCCACAGGAATTAGAGGTACTCAGTGAGTGTTCCTGATGTCCTATGATCATCTCACTGACAAAACGCGTAGTCCATCACATAGCTCAGTGCTCAGAGTAGTTCTGCTACTACATGAGACCCAGGGCCTAGTGAGAGAACATTTCACAACTGACCTCCTGTACCTTTGTGTGCAAGGCTTTATAATGGCCATTCTCCAATTTTACTATAGATATGTTCTTCCAGATTAAAAAAAAGTTTTATGCTTCTTTTCAGGCCCTCTACTACTGAAGTCTACTAGGGCAAAAAACACGCGATCATGCCCCAAAGAAGCCCCTGTAGTTTTTCTGTGTTGAGCGACAGTACATCATCTAGATGTGATCCGGCACAATAGAAGGACATGGAAATCTGGTATTAAAGCGTTTCTGGAACTGCACTTCAAAATCAGGCAAGAATGGGTCTAAAGCTTTAAAGGTCACCTTCTGGAGCATTTTACACCCGTATTTAAGGTGTAACCTGATACAGCACCCCGTCACACACCACCATTACTAGTATTAAAAAAAAAAAAACTTTAAAAAATAAAGTTTACACCACACTTTTTTTTTTTTTTTTTTTTTTTTTTTTAAACCAAAGACATGTAGAGTACATATTGGCCTAAACTTATAAAGAAATTCGATTTTTTTTATTGGATATGTTTTGTTTTATAGCCGAAAGTAAAAACAAAAAAAAATTAAATAAACAAACTCAGTGGTGATCTATATATATATATATATATATATATATATATATATATATATATATATATATATATATATATATATATATATATATATATATATATATATATATATATATATATATATATATATATTAGTGGTTTTTTTGCACTATAAAACAAAAAAAATAAAAAAATAAAAAAGACTGACCATTTAGAAAAAATATATATTTTTTCTAAATTTATAATTTTACATCTAATTTATGTACAGCGTTGCATGACCACAAAATTGTTAGGTAAAGAAACGCTTTGCCAAATAGCAAGTAATGGCCTGGTCATATGGGGGGGGGGGGGGGCAGGTTAAATCTTCCAGAGGTCAAATGGTTAAAACAGAATTTTAGAACAATAAGAAAAATAAGCTAGTATCACTAATAAACCTGGACAGCATTACAAACTGAACCCCCCCCCCCCCCCTCCCATCACAAAACACTTTCAATGCTCAGTAATGATTTCATGTAACACAAAACATGTTCCATACAGAGCTCAGTGCTGCAAAACAGAAAAGCTCTATTACATCCTTACCCAGTCAAATGATGAGCTACAAGTCCCAGCATGCAGAATGTCAGGAATTTTAATTCCACCTGATTACCATAGTAGACCACAACTGTTCCTTGTTGCAGACAGTAACTTTCCTCAGCACTTGAGTACCAGGCTGATATAACTCCTTCATTACCAGTTCATTTTTCACTACCGCTATACTGCAACTAACAATTAATCCATTGTGCAACACTGTACCTACATTAAATGTATTTTTTTTTACACTTATCTTGTGGTGGTATTTAATAACCCCCTGGGTTTTTTTTATTCTTTACCATTTAAATGAAAAATACAAAAAGTTTAAGAAAACCTGTTTCCCCTTACTTCCAGTAAAACAAAAAAATAAAAAATAAAAAACAAAAAAAAAATAAAAGTGGGGTAATTAATATATTTTTTTTTTCTTCTAAGCATTTCTGTCACCTGACAAACTAGATGAAAGTCATAAACAACAACACAGACATCAATCCAATCTGGGCAACTTCAAATATGCAAAAACTCTTCTGTGAAGCACTGTTGGAGAGCTCCAAAAAGGTACCTCAACTAAAAGTGAATATGCTGAATGAATACAATGCAAATAAAATGAATTATAAAATTGCAAGTACTCTAACTATAGTTCCATTACTGTTAACATTATACAGGACTTGGGCAACAGTTTCCGCTGAGATTTACAAAATTTAAGTGATAAACCCAAAAACAAACATGCTTCGATGTGATGGCTGCATTCCTTTTCTTTAAGACTCTCCTTTATTTTCCATCTGGTCAGTAAGTCTGTTTTCAAAAGAACAAGATCTCCTACAAATGTAGCAGTTAGGCCCCTTTCACACTGGGGCGGTAGAGGGCGTCGGCGGTAAAACAGCGCTAATTTACCGCGGTATTCGGCCGCTAGCGGTGCAGTTTTAACACCCCGCTGGCGGCCGAAAAAGGGTTAAAACCCCCTCGTATAGCGTGGCTATAGCCGCAGTATTGCCGCGCTGTCCCATTGATTTCAATGGGCAGGAGCGGTGAATACACCGCTCCAAAGATGCGGTTAGCAGGAGATTTTTTCTTCTCCTGCCAGCGCACCGCTTCAGTGTGAAAGCCCTCGGGCTTTCACACTGAACAAACAGCGGAGGCTGTTTAGGGGCGGTTTGCAGGTGGTATTTTTAGCGCAATACCGCCTGCAAACCGCCCCAGTGTGAAAGGGGTCTTAGAGTGATGAGACAAACCATTTACCATTGACAGGGGTGATTAAAATGATCAGCTTTTATTTATTCACGTCAATTGTAGAACCTTTATCTCAAAAAGGAAAAAAAAAAAACTGTTACTGTAACTGCAGTGTAAGTTGGTGATGTTTAGCTGCAATTTGCTAGTAGATCTAACACTCCCCTTCCCCCAAAATAACAATGCTGCTGTGCTCCTTCATCCAGAGTAAGGGCACTAAACACAGGAGGTGTGTTACTGGCCAGATCACCAGGGAAAAACAGAAGGGGAACACTTAGAAAAAACGAATGCGGCCACCACATCCAATGATTGGCAAGTTACAATATATTACATTTTTGGTTTAATACCACATAAACTAAGAGCCTATTCACACAGGGGCAACACGACTTGCAGGGCGCCTCAGCGAGGCGACCTGCAAACGACTTCCGCGGTGACTTACAAAACGACTTCTGTATAGAAGTCTATGCAAGTCGCCCCCAAAGTCGTACAGGAACCTTTTGATGTTCACATCAATGCCTTTTTGTACCTCTGCATTTTTGGAAAGGGTCAGGGATTTTTTTTCATGCAAAATGCAGCGTTTTGCATGTAATAGAATTCAATGGACCAGCATCAAAAACGCAAGTGCAGCATTTTTACAGCGTTTTTTTTTTCTTTTAAACTGTATACAGTCTAAAAAAAAAAAAAAAAAAAAAAAAAAAATGGAAAAAAAATAAATAAAAAAAAAGCAAAACCTACATAGGGAGGTACTACAACCAATACAGGGGTACTAGAGTCACCTACATAGGGAGGTACTAGAGCCCAATACATGGGTAGTAGAGTCACCTACATAGGGAGGTACTAGAGCCCAACACACGGGTAGTAGAGTCACCTACATAGGGAGGTACTAGAGCCCAATACATGGGTAGTAGAGTCACCTACATAGGGAGGTACTAGAGCCCAATACATGGGTAGTAGAGTCACCTACATAGGGAGGTACTAGAGCCCAATACATGGGTAGTAGAGTCACCTACATAGGGAGGTACTAGAACCCAATACATGGGTAGTAGAGTCACCTACATAGGGAGGTACTAGAGCCCAATACATGGGTAGTAGAGTCACCTACATAGGGAGGTACTAGAGCCCAATACATGGGTAGTAGAGCTGCCTACACGAGTAGGTACTAGAACCAATACACGGGTAGTAGAGTCACCTACATAGGGAGGAACTAGAGCCCAATACACGGGTAGTAGAGTCGCCTACACATAGAGGTACTAGAGCCAATACATGGATAGTAGAGTCGCCTACACATAGAGGTACTAGACCCAATACATGGGTAGTAGAGTCACCTACACATTAGAGGTACTAGAGCCGGGCCAGGTAGGAGAGTAGAGCTTTGGCCGTGTCGGTGTTGCACACTGTACATAGCGCACTTTGTATACAGCACACCCCAGATACAAGCAGCCCTTTTAGGGCACCCATACTACCGATGGCCCACAATGACGTAGAGGTGATATCCCTGCTTTAGACCCAGGTAGGTGAGGATGCAGACCTTGGTGACAGGGTGACCAATGGCCAGGCCCGGGGAGTATAACACAGAGGTACTAGAGCCCAATACACGGGTAGTAGAGTCACCTACATAGGGAGGTACTAGAGCCAATACACGGGTAGTAGAGTCATCTACACATAGAGGTACTAGAGCCAATACACGGGTAGTAGAGTCACCTACATAGGGAGGTACTAGAGCCAATACACGGGTAGTAGAGTCACCTACATAGGGAGGTACTAGAGCCAATACACGGGTAGTAGAGTCACCTACACATAGAGGTACTAGAGCCAATACACGGGTAGTAGAGTCACCTACATAGGGAGGTACTAGAGCCAATACACGGGTAGTAGAGTCACCTACATAGGGAGGTACTAGAGCCCAACACACGGGTAGTAGAGTCACCTACACATAGAGGTACTAGAGCCCAATACACGGGTAGTAGAGTCACCTACATAGGGAGGTACTAGAGCCAATACACGGGTAGTAGAGTCACCTACATAGGGAGGTACTAGAGCCCAACACACAGGTAGTAGAGTCACCTACATAGGGAGGTACTAGAGCCCAACACACGGGTAGTAGAGTCACCTACACATAGAGGTACTAGAGCCCAACACACGGGTAGTAGAGTCACCTACACATAGAGGTACTAGAGCCCAACACACGGGTAGTAGAGTCACCTACACATAGAGGTACTAGAGCCAATACATGGGTAGTAGAGTCACCTACACATAGAGGTACTAGAGCCCAACACACGGGTAGTAGAGTCACCTACACATAGAGGTACTAGAGCCCAACACACGGGTAGTAGAGTCACCTACACATAGAGGTACTAGAGCCAATACATGGGTAGTAGAGTCACCTACACATAGAGGTACTAGAGCCCAACACACGGGTAGTAGAGTCACCTACACATAGAGGTACTAGAGCCCAACACACGGGTAGTAGAGTCACCTACACATAGAGGTACTAGAGCCCAACACACGGGTAGTAGAGTCACCTACACATAGAGGTACTAGAGCCCAACACACGGGTAGTAGAGTCACCTACACATAGAGGTACTAGAGCCGGGCCAGGTAGGAGAGTAGAGCTTTGGCCGTGTCGGTGTTGCACACTGTACATAGCGCACTTTGTATACAGCACACCCCAGATACAAGCAGCCCTTTTAGGACACCCATACTACCGATGGCCCTCAATGACGTAGAGGTGATATCCCTGCTTTAGACCCAGGTAGGTGAGGATGCAGACCTTGGTGACGGGGGTGACCAATGGCCAGGCCCGGGGAGTAGAACAGGAAGGTGTGGCTATGCAAATGGTGACTTTCAGAAAGTCTATACAGTTATCTATGAGGCAGGGCTCTGGAGCAATGTATCAGGACAGCATACAGAATGGGGGGTGATGGGGGACACAGTCCGGGGATCAGAGGCTCCATACAGAGTCTGGTCCCTCCACACAGGAGATGTGATGATCGGACCCTACAGGTTGTCACATCAGATCATTATACAGGAGGGGGAGGGGAGGACAGGGATATGGGGGTGATGGGGGTCAGCTCTGAGGGTACACAGGAAGTTCCGGGTGTCCCCTCCCCCTCCTCTCGGTATGGTACAGTCCGCTCACCGTCACCCCGTATACAGTGACCCCAGAGGCACAGTGTGAACCCCGCACACCCCGGGTACCTTGAAGCCCTGTCCCGGTCCTCTCAGGAGAAGCTCGTCCTTCCCATGCAGCCCCGGTCACAGAGGAGCGGACACGGTACTGAGTCCAGGCCAGCAGTAGAGCCGGTGATCACCCCGAGCCGAGCCTCACTCCCCGCCTCTCCCTACTGCGGCCGCCGCTGCCACCATACACCAGGCGTGACGTCACGAGGCTCGCTATGCGCATGCGCCGTGCTTTAACTCTGCCAGCGCCGGGCTGTGCCGGGATCTCCTCCTCCGGCAGCCTGTGGGTCATGCCCAGGCCGGGTCACGTAGGGTAGTGCTGGTGGGGAGCATTAGGGAGAAGAAGGATGGCACTTTGTAGTGAGTCTCACAGTGCTGTTCACTCAGAGAGGCTCACAGATGATCTCAGATCACATACCTAAAGGGCCATTGTGTACAGCCTATTCATTTCAATGGGGTGCCAAATGGGCAAAAAGCATGGCAGGAGGAATTTTTTAAATCATTCCCACATGTTACATTACTGGCTGCAAACACGAGCGTTTGTCAGATGTATTTGGGGTGCCATTAACAATGAATAGCACTGTATGTGAGGAAACATGCATTTCCCACAATGCATATGGTGTGACCCGCCATAAGGACCCCTCTCATTGGTCTGTATGATGGGCACAGGGGTTCAGGCCTCATTCACACAGGAGTACCTATCCATACACCCCTGCCAAGGACCGCCTTTGCCTCCCCCGGTGTTCAACACGCAGCCGCTGGCCCCAATTTACCATCTGTATGGCTGTGTGTCCTTAAAGTGGTTACAGAAAAACCTTGGATTGAGAGCATAATTAATTCTAGAAACACGCTTGTAATCCAAAGCACTTGTATATCAAAGCCAATTTCCCCATAAGAAATAATGGAAACTCAAATGGAACGCTACCAATAAATTATGGAAACTCATATGATTTGTTCCACAACCATTTATTTATAGGTCCTTCAGTTTATAGTCCATATAAAAAGATTATAGCAATGTGATAGGTTGTGTAACCATAAAATGTCCATCCACAAATGGCAGCCTCCACAAGGGGATAAGAAGCAAAATCCAGCAGGAGCTACAGAGTATAAGAGAAGAGAGGCGCCTCTAAGTGTAGCAATATGGTTACATTTAGCAACTCACATGGTTGATGATTAAAACAGTCACATCTATGTATGCAGGCATCCGAGGAAAAGCTGTCCACATAGATCATCCTCCACACTGCCGGCTCTCACCGCTGTCAGTCTGATATCGTGACCGGGAAGACGACCCTGCAGTAGAGCGATCTAAAAGGGAGGCTTTAAGAGCTCGTGGAGTGCAAGCATGGAAGGGATGACGTTGATGGCGGTGCGGAGGATGATGAGTTGGGAGGATGCGAGTTGTTAAATGTTGTACCTTTATTAAATGTAACCATATTGCTACACTTATGCAGCGTACACACGGTTGGACTTTTTGACGTAAAATGTGCAAGCTTGTTGTCGGAAATTCTGACCGTGTGTAGGCTCCATCGGAATTTCCATCGCACAAAATTTAAGATCTGGTTCTCAAATTTTCCAACAATAAAGTCCGTTCGCACAAATTCCAATCGTGTGTACACAATTCCGACGTACAAAGTGCCACGCATGCTCGGAATCAAGCAGAAGAGCCGCGCCAGCTATTGAACTTCATATTTCTCGGCTTGTCGTACGTGTTGTACGTCACCGCGTTCTTGATGTTTGGAAATTCCGACAACTTTTGTGACCGTGTGTATGAAAGACAAGTTTGAGCCAACATCCGTCGGAAAAAATCCATGGATTTTGTTGTCGGAATGTCCGACCGTGTGTACGGAGCATTAGTGGCGCTTCTCTTTTATACCCAGTTGTGACTTTACGCTACTTGTATATCAAGACATCGCTTGTATATCAAGTCAAAATTTCTGAAATGCTCTTAAACCAAGTTACTCTCAAAGCAAGGTTTTACTGTATAAAGCTTTGTTTTTGTTTTATAAAAATAACAAACATGCCTATACAGTACTTACCTGCTCTGTGCAATGGTTTTGCACAGAGCAGCCCCGATCCTCTTCTTTTACTGTGTGCTTTTAAATACACAAAAAAAGCCTTGTGATCACTTACATAGTCAACAGTCAAATGTGAATGGGGGCTCAAGGTCTATTATGTCCCTTTTCACACCTATGTTATTTTACGCACATTGAGCGGCCCACAATAATGCACAAGAAGATTACCATTATTTTCTATGGGGCCTGTGCACTTCTCTTCTGCTCATCTAGGAAAAAGTACAAGTGCTTTTATGGTGCGACAATTTGTGTTTTTGAATTTAGAATTTGGAGTAGACAAGTTTAAAGCGGCGTTCCAGTCGTTTTTAAGTTTATTAAAAGTCAGCAGCTACAAAAAGTATAGCTGCTGACTTTTAATAAACACACACTCGCCTGTTCGATGGTCCAGCGATCTGCCCACCCAAAGCCTCGCTCCTCTCCCTTGCCTCCCCCCAGCGCCGACATCACAAGTGTGGGCACCCGGCTGTGACAGCTTACAGCTTCACAGCCGGGAGGCGCACTGCGCGATTCGCGCAGCGCCTCCTTAGTGGCAATCTTCTGAAACCTGTGACATATCCCAGAAGATTGCAGGGAGGGGGAGAGGAGAACTTCTAGGTGGCCCGAGCGGAAGTGAGAGCTGGGTACCTGTCAAAACTAGGTACCCGCTCCCCCCACAAAAATATGACATGCCAAATGTGGCACATAAAGTGGTTAGGAGTGCTTAAAGCGGAACTTCCACTTTTGGGTGGAACTCCACTTTAACAGCCATTGACCAAGGCTTGTTAAGACCTATTGCTAATTTATTAAAACGCACGTTGTATACATTTGAATGTACTGTCATTGACGTCTGTGGCCCTCCCAACGCACTAAAGATATAGAAAAAATAGACATCTAATTTCTGTATAATGCACTGCACTGACATGCCAAGATATAAGCAGACACTATCTTCATCGGGAACCACAACACATGTTTCAGCATGTCAGAACATGTGCATTAGGGCCTCATTCACGGGGCTGCTGAGGTCTGTATATCATGAACAGTAGATTTTTCCCACCATCTCTAGCCTCCAGGTGCTGTGTGCAGGAAGCCCATTGAAGTCAAGACACATGGCTGCATGGACACAGCCGCTAATCCCAGTGTCACAGGCGTGTGGACAGTGTGCATTGCGCGCCACTGTCCCTGATTTGGAACAAAGTCCCTCTGTCCCTCTTTCCTACTTATTTGTCCCTCATTTTGGTCTGATCTATATTTGTATATAAAATGCACTATTTAACTTTTAAAAAGTATTTCCCAGTGCTAAACCTTTCAAAAGCCAATAAAAAGGAATAGTAGTGGTAAAAAGGAGAATTTTTTTGTATAATTCTCCTTTAGGACGATGTGGCAGGGGGTGTGTCCTATTTCTACATACTTTTGCTAAAGGTGCTCCTCAATCCCATTTGAAAAAGTTGTGAGGTATGCCCTGCACATAGGGGTACCTTTCGCACGGAGCACGCTAATTGGGACCTGGAGGGGTCACGTTCTTGTGAAAATCAAACATTATGGCAGTTCCCTGGCTTAGAGATGAGCTGAGACAGTGTGCAGCAGGTCACTATACAGAGTTCCTCCGTGAAATGTCTTGTTCCGTGTCCTTACATACCTTTGCTTGGTGGATGTTGCATTCAGGAGGGATACCGCTGCGTCTATGCCTTCTCCACCAGTCCAGTGTACCTTTGCCACCTCATTCCCAGTGACAGAATGGGACCCCTGACATGAATATAGCATGGACCTCCTGCGTGCACTAGTTCAAGTAAACATCTTGTAGTAGTTTTCTTTCATATCCTACATGTGCCTTACTGACCCTAGTTTTTTCATAAATCAGAGACCTTTATGCACCCCTTTAAATGACTTCAGGCCATGCTTAGAAAGTTGATGCAACTTTTTGTGGCAAAGTCCAACATGAACAGTTCCATGCAACATTCCATAACTGACTCAGCTAGGCTGCCCAGGCATACCTCAACAAGGTGGTAGTCCATTACTGGTGTATCCCCAAAGGTTGGCAGTTCTCTGGACTTCTGGTGTCCTACGACAGACTGCTGGGTGCAGCAATTCCACTCGTGAATGGAGGTGCAGAACATTAACCCCTTCGCCAGCCTGAAACAGCTGACTGTCTATCTAACATACTGTAGGCAATCTTCCTACATACTTAGGTCAGTTTCACTTTAAGGCTCAATTCACATCTATGCATGTTGCTTTTGAGCGTATCAGCAGTACTTTTTTCTGTGCTTTCTGCGTTTTTTTTCCCGCGATTTGTGTTTTGTATTTTTTGGGGGGGGGAAATTTGGTGTTGGGCAGATTTAAAAATGCAAAACGCAAATATTGGCAAAATCTCTGTAAAAATGCACTACATGCTTTTCTGCAGCTTCTTCGTTGAAGACGATTGAACCGTAAAATGCAAATAGCACTGTTATGTGTTTTAAAAAGTCCCCGATCCTTTCCAAAAACGCATGGGTACAAAAATGCATTGATGTGAACGTATTCCATAGGAACCCATGTTAAAAAAAATGTCCTGCATTTCTACAAAAAGCATGAAAAAACACATTAGTGTGAATAGAGCCTAAAGCAGTTCTAGCTCAAACTTTTTTTTTACATTTTGGATAGAGTGGGAACTGATTAGAAACTTTGACACTTTTTTACTTTTTTCTGTTTCATCAAAAGATTACCTTATTGATTTCGTATTCTGAAAAATGTTACCAAATGGAATGATAATATAATATAAAACAGTTTTAGGGCTTATGATCTGCATTTGGAACACAGATCAAATGAAGGTCAGCAAAATCCCATTGACTTTAAGTGCACATGGCAGTCCAGGGAGTGTTTGACCTGTTTTGCATTTCTTTGGACGCAGCATGTCCTACTGAAATGCATTTGAATGGCATGTGCAGCGTTTAAAAAGAATGCCCCTCAAAAATATGTCATAAAAAATTCCTTGATTGCAAAGTCATGATTTTGTTTCCATTGCAGAATCAACCAGTCACATGGTAATCTGATACCAAACTGAATAGTTATTTGGTGGATGCCTGCCAGACAGTGAGATGTGCTTTGTATGCCATCTAGCACTGTAGAGCAGGCCAAACTTTAATGTAACATACTGCCCATACACTGGGGATATTTTCTAGAAAATCCTACCAAAAATGATCAAAATGGTAAAGGTAATACACAACACAAACAGTGTGTGAGTGTGTGTGAATATATATATATATATATATATATATATATATATATATATATATATATATATATATATATATATATATATATATATATATATATATATATATATATATATATATATATATATATATATATATATGTGCGTAGGAATTAATTTTGCGTCTTGGAATTGCTACAGACGATCGCATTTTCGGATAGGAACTTTTTCCGACCGAAAAATTGAGAGCATGCTCTCAATCTTTTGCTGGCTGGAATTTGGCCAGCAAAAGTCTGATGGAGCATACACACGGTCGCATTTTCCGACCAAAAGCTCTCATCTGTCTTTTGCTGGCCGAATTTCCGATCGTGTGTACGCGGCATAACACTCCCTTCCCCCTATACTGACAATCAGGGGCGGACTGATAACTAATGGGGCCCCCGGGCAATAGGAGATTATGGGGCCCCCAGGCAATCAGAGATTATGGGGCCACACAGTATACACACACACAGTATACAATCACACAGTATACACAGACAGATGTAAAAAGAACACAGATTTATACATACTGTCCCTGGTTTTACTGAGGCTGGCAACCCTGATGGGGCCCCCTAGTGGCCCAGGGTCCTCGGTCAGTGCCCTAGTGGCTCAATGGTCAGTCCGCCCCTGCTGACAATGCTGATGTCCAAAGCTGCCCCCTGTGCTTCTTCATCCAGGGTGGGGAAACTGTAATACAGGAGGTGTGTTGCTGGCCAGATCATCAGTGAAGACACCTGCAGTTCAGTGCTGGACTGTACTGGAACGCTGTAAAATGCATCAAAAATCTCTTCTAGGGATAGATTTACCCAATTAAAATTTCTACACCGGGCTTATTACTCCCCATCGCACCTTGCAAAAATGTATACAAATAGAACAGCCAACTGTCCCAGATATGGTTTAGATGATGCAGATTTTTATCATACTGTGTGGACATGTCCACAGAGAGTGGTTTTCTGGAAGACAGTCCTGGACGATATTAACTTGGTGGGCAAAATCAGGGTCCCCTACAGTCCTCTCCCCCTCCTGCTGGGCATATGTGACTCTCTTGAGGCCCCCAAAAGGAAAAAATTATTTGTTTTTTATACTGCAATGTATGCCAGAAAGGCGATTCTTCTTAACTGGAATCAGTCTCAACCACCTACTAAACAACTATGGCTCTCTCTCATCAATGCAGCCCTGCCCCTGTATAAACTAACCTATATGGGAAGGAACTGCCCAAAAAAATTTGATAGAGTCTGGGCGGGTTGGGTGGAGGCCAAACACCTGACTATTCCATAGATAAACTAAGTACTAAGACTTATACTGGCCATACACTATACGAAAAATCGTTCGTATAGACACTTCGTTCATTTTTCGGCAAGTTAATGGACACAAATTGATAATCGTTTGTGACGTTTTTGTGGGAAAAAAACGAACGGGAAGTTTGGAAAATTTCTGCCGTACGATAAATTGCAAGGTTAATGTGTTTCCCGTCCGAACTGTCTGTACTAGGTATATGTAAAAAAACGAACAAAAAATTATTTATTCATGTCCACTGAACAATTTATCGGTCATTACATGATGGCACGATCGTTTGTGGTCACGGTCAAACGTTTGTTTTTCGAAAATGTGTTCGGCCGATTTTTCGTATAGTGTATGGCCAGCATTACACTCTTGGCTGTCCACCCATCCCTGCTTTAAGTAATTTTGCCCCGGGCAAGGCCTCCCCGATACACGGTTGATATATAGCTAAGCTTGGAGGACCCCTGCTGGGCCTTCCAACCCGAGCCCCCCCTAACCCCCCTCCACCCTCTCCCCCCCCCCCCCCATGGGGGCTTTTATAGCAACTTGGATTTGAAGTTTTACAACTCTATTTTTGCCATTACTTGTGCGGTTGAACTATATTATCTGCACTGTACTTGTTGATTTTCTATGGTATGAACAGTCATTGTACAATATCTGTCTTGAGATAATGTAACTTGTTTTGTATTCTGTTTGTTTGGAATAACTAAATAAACTTTATGTTAAAAAAAAAAATGCATCAAAAATGCACTGAAGCGCACCAGAACGCACCAAAAAGGCACTGGAACACACATGTCCTTATTTAAAGTTAAGAAAAAAGAGGGGGGAAATGCACTGGACTGCATCAAAAACGCACATGCAGAAAAAGCATCTGGAACGCATCCGGACTGCTTTCTATGGTGTGAACCGGCCCTAAAAAAAGGAGGACTGATGCAGCCACCACATGGTAAACTGCAATATACTACATTTTGGGTTTAATACCACTTTAAAGCGGAGTTCCACCCAAAAGTGGAACTTCCGCTTTAAGCACTCCTCGCCCCCTTACATGCCACATCTGGCATGTCATTTTTTTGGGGGGGGGGGTGGGTGCTTAGTTTTGAAGGGGACTTCCTGTCCCACTTCCTGGTTCTGCCTAGGCAACTCCTCCTCTCCCCCTAGGCGGCCCCTCCCTCTCAGCAATCTTCTGGGACTAAGGATGAGCTCCGGCGTGTTCACACACTCCACGTGCAGAGCCCGCCAGGAAGTCGGCACTGCGCTAATCACAGGCAGTGAGACATTTCCCCATCTCTGCAGCCGCACACCGGGAAATGTCTCAATGCCTGTGATTAGCACAGCGCAGTGCTGACTTCCTGGCTGGCTCTGCACGTGGGCTGTGCGAACACGCCGGAGCTCATCCTTATCTGGGACACGTGGCAGGTCCCAGAAGATTGCCTGTCCACTGGGAGAGCGCAGCACGACTCGCGCATACGCAGTGTGCGCCCGGCCGTGAAGCCTCAAGCTGTCACGGCCGGGTGCCCACAGTATCAATGGAGGCGGAGAGGAGAGGAGCTCTGTGCGGCCACATCGCTGGACCGTGGAACAGGTAAGTGTTGTTTATTAAAAGTAAGCAGCTGAACTTTTTTTTAAAACTCCGCTTTAATGTCACTTTAAAGATAATAACAAAAGTACGCTAACCTCTCTCTCCCCCCCAGCTGCTTACTTACCCCCTGCAAATTTTATATTCTCTAGCCAAAATCTTCCTCCTTGCTTGCCAGGCCTGTGCAATGAACACTTGTATAGGGCAGTCTCCTCAGACTAAAGAGTCATTAAACGGCCACATACAGATCTGTGAAAGCTCGCTACTAAGGGTGACATCTTTTCCTGGGAGAAAACACTGGCTTTACTGATTTTCTTTCCCCATTAAAGTGTAACTAAAGGCAATACATTTTTTTTTTTTTAAATTTTGGATAGAGTAAGGGAGCGTTATAACCTCTGTAAGTATTTTGCCATCTGTGTCCCAGTTTCCTTCACTTCCTGTTCCAAAGCAGGAAGTGAGGGGAAATCCCTCCAAAGTGAGGGCATTTTGGCGTGTCACCAGAACTTGTGTCCCTATTGGAAGCTTACTTTTCTGATGCAGGTGTTCTAATACCTCTCCACTCCATCCAAAACTAACAAAAATAGGTTTTGCCTTTAGTTATACTTTAATATCATTAACAGCAAGTGTAAATTTGCCAACTCTATTCTATTTGCCAACTCTATTCACAGCTCAGGCAAAGCCATCAGTGAAGAAGATTTCAGTCTGATGATGTAAACACAGAGTAGGCCACAATTACAAATTCACTTGTGTTCTATATAATGATCACCATCTAGTCAGCTTCTCTTCTTTTATCTTATCTCAGTTTCTCACCTCCTTATTATTATATCAATCTTTAAATATCTCTTTCTAAATCGGTATCTCAATTATCTCAACTCGGTATCTCAATAATCTAAATTAAACCAACTACCTTATTGTGTAGTTTCTTTCCATTTCTATCATTGCTAATCTCTCTTAATTTCCTAGCTGTCTTTTTCCCCTCTATATACTATTTGTCAGTTCCTGTTCATACGCAAAAGTGCTGCAAACAACTCATTAGTCAACGCGTTTCACCACTCTAAGGCTTCATCAAAGGGATGTACCATCTGAATAAAGTGCATTTGTGGATTGTGCAAACAAAATGGCACAATCACAATATTAGTAAGAGAAGAATAACAGAATAGTATAACATAAGAATAACAGAATAGAAGCTGACTAGATCGAAGACCCGTTTCACACGATAAGCCCGCTCCAATCTACCTGTTCGTTTTTCAGGGGGATCCGAGTGGGCCACCCATTGACTCCTATGGGCAGGCAGATGTCAACGGAGATGTGTCCACTGACACCCGTCTGCCATCCAATTCTGATCAGATCCGCTTAAAACAGACGCATGGCGATACGTTCGCCATCCGTCTGGGTGATGGGATCTGATGAAAACAGTCCATTTTCGTCTGATCTCCCCATAGAAATCAGTAGGGCTCTGACAGGTCCCTCCCCGCTCAGTGAGCAGAGACGGACCTGCCATCCGCCGGCTCAGCGGAGATCAACGGAGCGACCTCCCGCTGAGCAGATCCACCCCATGTGAAAGGGGCAGAGAAGAAGAAGAGAGACATTTATATTCAGAAATAAATGAGAGGAGGAATGGACCTTTGCAGGAAGTAAAGATTTAACATCAAGGATCAGAGATAGAAGTGAGTTGATTAACGAGTACCTCTCCAGATAAAAGTAATAAAGACATACAGTATACTTATGCCTGTTTCTGAAGGAAACATTTCTCTGGTGTGTGCAATATTTTAGGGGAATACGCTGTCATAGCAAAAATGATTTTAATATATGAAACAAAAAAAGACCATATTTTGGTGTCTTGGGTGGGTTATATACACGGTATAGTGAAACATATTACTATCACAAGAGTGTTGTAGTATAATTCCACAGTAAAACACGCTTCTAATTTACATTACAAAGGCCAGAAGCTAAGTGCGTGCTGATTTATATAATGATCACAATCAATCTAACCATCTGAAAAATCCTCTTTTGCAAGATTTTCAGATAAACACAAAAGGTTGTATGTGAGAAAACCTATTCCCCCTGCACAGTGGTGTATTATCTGAAATAGCCAAGAAAATAGATTTTTACTGTGAATTCAGACAACTGAGGGTGTCTGCTGAGTTCTGAAAGTAGCCACGGGCTTTCCAGTTTTAGATGACCCAGATTAAATTGTCAGGCACAAGAGTTACCGTAGTTATCTAATATGTGTGGGAAGCTTTGGGATTTTACTACACTGGCAATTACTTTGTTACCTTAAACTGGTTGTAAACCTCTGGCATGAAATATGAACAAAGCATATCCCTCTATAAAGACTCAATCCAGAGCGCTAAGTGTCATTTCTGTCTGTTGCCTTATTTCTTTGCGATCTGCACTTCTGGCAAGTCTTCCTGACACCAAGAGGTAAAAAGGTGACAGGGGAGGGAGCTCCAGCACATAGCCTGTGATTGACAGCCTCAGCTCTGCTCCTGTGTGGTGTGTGAAGATATGTCCCTTCCTATCAGCTCTCCTCACTGAGCTCTGTAGAGTGTAAATTCAGCTCCTCAACCCCTGCTTTCTGAAAGGTCAGACAAGCTGTATAAATTCTGGACGTTGAACAGCTGAAGTGAAGACTTCAGATAAACACGTACAACTTATGTAGGAGGATTTGTTTAACCACTTGCTGACCATCCTATAGCAGTTTAATTTCTGTAGGGCAGCAGCTGTGTGCTGGATCACATACATATTAGGGCTGGGAGATTTTCTTAAAAAAAAAAAATCTTCGATTCTCTTAAAAAGAACTCGATTCACGATTCGAATCGAGTTTTTTTTGGAAACCGCGCCGGTCCCGAGGCGCTGCGGGCATGAGCTTTTAGGTGAGGCCGCGGCTTCGGCCTAGTCCGCAGCATCCGGCCTCGCGGACTAGGCCGAAGCCGCGGCCTCACCTAAAAACTCCTTGCCCGCAGCTCTTCAGGCCCGGCGCGGTGTCCGCGCTGGCCCGGAGGCGCGGCGGGCATGAGTTTTTAGGCGAGGCCGCGGTTTCGGCCTAGTCCGCGGCGTCCGGCGGCCGCGGACTAGGCAGAAGCCACGGCCTCGCCTAAAAACTCATGCCCGCAGCGCCTCGGGGCCGGCGCGGTGAAAAAAAAAATCTAAAAAAATCGATTTGCTTAAATTTTGAATCGATTTGACCTCTCAACTCGATTCAAGATTTAAATCGATTTTTTTCCCAGCCCTAATACATATATGTCATTTGGCATTTCCGCCTGCAGGAGGAGCACGCGCCGCTTCTGCTGTGAATATTCATAGCAGAAGCCGATGGTCGGGCAGAGACTCAGAATGGGCAGAGTTACCTTCAGACGGGGGGGCGTGATGGATTCTGTGTTCCTGTAAAGCAGGCACTCTAATCCATCTCTTCCCCTAGTAAAAGCAGCACAACACAAACACACACACGTAGCACTTTGATCGCCCTAGATGTTTAACCCCTTCCCAGACAGTGTAATCAGTACAGTGACAGTGAATATTTTTAGCACTGATCACTGTATTAGTGTCACTGGTTCCTGCAAAGTACAATGGAGGGGGGTTGGGACTTTAAATGAGGCGCACTAGTCGCCTCCATCCCGGTATTGCCGACAGGCGTATGAGGAAGGGATTGGGACTTTAAGATGAAGCAGTTGAAATGCGGAGGGTTAAAATAGTACATTTATTGATCATAGTAGATATAGTAAAGGAATTTCATATATATACATATATACAATATAATTGGCATAAAAAATGGAAACATAATTGATGGGCAGGTACACACAGTCGAATACATAATTCCACAAAGTAAATGGTAATCAAAATGGTATTGGTAGAGCAAAGCATATAGCCTGTAGGTGCCAATGGTGGCATGTTTCAACCCCAACACAGAACCATACCAAGTGCACACGCAGTTGCGGGTCAATGGCAGAGCGATAAGGATTGGATGGATAGCAGGAAAAAGGAATTATTAATAACAAAAAAAGAAAAAATGATATATATAGCGCAACCAGTGCCGGAAATGCCATCAATAGTAGCAATGTATAGAATAGAAGGAAAATTGCATAATATGTACCAAATATACCAAAGTGTCAGTTAGTGTCCGATTGCCCGCCGCAATATCTTAGTCCCGCTATATGGTGCTAATTGCTGCCATTACTAGTATAAATAAATAGATAAAAATTCCAGTAAATATCCCATAGTTTGAAGCTGCTATAACACTCGTGTAAACCAATCAATATACGCTTATTGGGATTTTTCTTACCAAAAATATGTAGCACAATATATATTAGCCTAAATTTATGAAAAAAATTGATTTTTTTTCTATTTTTTTGATGGATATGTTTTATAGCAGAAAGAAAAAAATATTGTTTTTTTTTTTTTTTTTTAAACTGTGTCTTTTTTTGTTTATAGCACAAAAAAATAAAAACTCAGGGGTGATCAAATACCACCAAAAGAAAGCGCTATTTGTGGGAAAAAAATGTAATACATTTTATTTGGGTACAGTGTTGAATGAACGTGCAATTGTCAGTTAAAGTAACGTAGTGCCGTATCGCAAAAAGTGGCCTGGTCATGAAGGGGGGGTAAATCTTCCGGAGGTCAAGTGGTTAATGGCCATGTATCATTTGAGGCCAGTCACTTAACTGGGTATATATTGCAGTTTACAACCACTTTAACTAATCCTCATAGAGAGGAGAACTGCCTCATGCTGCTTATGCAGACCATTTTCAGTATTTAAGGGGATTTGACAGTTTGCCCTTTTTCTCTTAGTAGGGCCACGAGGTGCGCAGATCTAAATACAGCACATTTTCAAAGGTATTGATGAAAGGAAAATAAATCCTCCATTCTCTGACCTGATTTTAGACAGATTTATTAATATACACACTTAACTGCAGCAGGAGCAGACAACGCCACTATCCTCATATTTTTTGGACACAGGCCCTTATGGTGCAGCCAAACTGAGATTTACCACTGACCACAAAGGATCTCACACTATCACAGCTTGGCTGATTATGATCAATTAAGTGCACTGCTTGCAATTATCAGGTTGAGTATTTTCTCTTAAAGGTCAATAACCAGCCTCTTTCCCAGGGAGGTTTCCAGCCTGCTGTAAGTTTGAAAGGAAAATGCTGTGAATGTGACATTACCACAATTGGACATGCATCGCAGGAGTCACAGAGCTATTATAACTTAATAACAGGCAGATATTGTCCTAAAAATGATGTGTAGAGAGATATCCACCCATTAATGGCGAACCTTAGCCTCTTAAGGTTTTAGGGTAGGAGATCAAATATGATCTTAATATGCCCAAGAATGAAAAAACTTTAAATACACTATTACCTTGAAACTGTTTATCTAGAGCAGCATTTCTCAGAGTTCTGTGGAACCCTTGGATTCCTTCAGAGGTTGCTAGCAGTGAGAAATGGTGGATTGAGCATCCGTGTACACTGACACCAATGCATGAGGTCAATTTTCCACTGAGAAGCAGGGCCGGATCTAGCTTGTATGATGTGGGGGTGCAGTAAAAAATGTCAGGGGGGCAGAGGATAGGAGGTCAGCAGGGCAGTGAGTGTACGGGGGGGGGGGGGGTCATCAGAGCAGAGGATAGAGTCAGCCATGTGTAGGGCAGTGTACAGAGACCATAAGCTTGTAGGGCAGTGTACAGGGGTCCCCAGGGCAGAGGATAGGGTTTAGCAGAGCTAAGGATGGGGTCAGTATACTATAGTGGCAAGCTAAAGCAATATAGTGACAGGCTAGAGCAGTATAGTGGCAGGCTAGACCAGTATAGTGGCAGGTTAGGGCAGTATAGTGGCAGGTTGGGGCAGTATAGTGACAGTATACTGGCAGGCTAGAGCAATAAAGTGGCAGGTTAGGGCAGTATAGTGCCAGGTTAGGGCAATATAATGGCAGGTTAGGGCAGTACAGTGGCAGGTTAGTGCAGTGTAGTGGTAGGTTGGGGCAATATATTGGCAGTATAGTGGTAGGTTAGGGCAATATAGTGGCAGGTTAGGGCAGTAGAGTGGCAGGCTAGAGCAGTATGGTGGCAGGTTCAGGCAGTATAGTGGTGGTATGGTATAGTAGCAGATTAGGGTAGAATAGTTGCAGGTTAAAGTAGTATAGTGGCAGGTTAGGGCAGTGAAGTGGTAGGTTAGGGCAGTATAGTGGCGGTATAGTGGTAGGTTAAAGAAATATAGTCACAGCTTAGGGCAGTATAGTGGCAGGTTAGTGGAGTATAGTGGAAGTTTAGGACATTATAGTGGCAGGTTAGTGCAGTATAGTGGTAGGTTAGGGCGAAATAGTGGCAGATTAGGGCAGTAAAGTGGCAGGCTAGAGCAGTATAGTGGCAAGTTAGGGCAAAATAGTGACAGTCTGGAGCAGTATAGTGGCGGGTTAGGGTAGTAAAGTGGCAGGTTAGGGCAGTATACTGGCAGGTTAGGGCAGTATAGTGGCATGTTGGGGCAGTATAGTTACAGGCTAGGGCATTATAGTGTCAGAATAATGGCAGGTTAGAGCAGTCTAGTGGCAGATTAGGGCAGTATAGTGGTGGTATATTGGCAGGTTAGGGCAACATAGTGGTGGGTGGTATAGTGGCAGGTTAGGGCAGTATAGTGACAGTATAGTGGTAGAGTAGGGCAGTATAGAAGCAGGTTAGGGCAGTATAGTGGCAGGTTAGGGCAGTGTAGTGCCGGTATAGTGGCAGGTTGGGGCAGTATAGTGCCGGTATAGTGGCAGGTTGGGGCAGTATAGTGACGGTATAGTGGCAGGTTGGGTCAGGTTAGGGCAGTAAAGGGGCAGGTTAGTGCAGTATAGTGGCAGGTTAGTACAGGGTAGTGGCAGGATAGGGCAGTGTAGTGGCAGGTTGGGGCAGTATAGTGGCACATTAGGGCAGTAAAGTGTTAGACTAGGGCAGTATGTGGTGTTATGGTGTTGCCCCATGGCTTGTAATCAAAGACTCCACAGGCTGCTGTGTCCTCCTACACTTTCCTCTTCTTCCGCTACAAGATTAGCCTCAGTGAAGGAGTTTGTGCGAGGAGTGGAGAAGACAGTCACGCCCCTAGTTCTGCCCACTAACTCCAGTTGCCTCGGGAGATATTGTAGATCCTCACGGGACAATCTAACCAGATTAGATTAGACTGCGGAGTGTTATAGGCAGCCTCCCCCACCTTGCTGGGCTCCCTGCTCAGCCGATCATCACTGTGTTTACAAAGCAGCACACACAGGGCAAGTACAGCTGTCTGTAGTAATTATTCAGGGGCCAGGCACAGTGTCCAGGGCGGAAGAGGGCGGCTGTTGGCTTTGGGGGCACAACTGAAATCTGGGGGGGGGTCTAGCCCACCCCAGCACCTACTTAGATCCGGCCATGCTAAGCACCAATGTAAGGGGTAACTTCTTTACTGACAACAAATATTACAAGACACCACTAGTTTCACTGTCTGCCTGGGGGGAGTGTAAACATGATACTTTAGCCCAATGGTTTCAGCCAAGGACCACTGAAAATCTAGGGTTCCTCCTGAGGTTGCTCAGGGTTCTTTGACCAATGATCAACTTCTGCCTCTCAGATAAGTAACCACTAACACCAATGATCTTAGCTATCTTAAGGAAAGCATACAATACAGGCATACCCCACTTTTATATACACAATGGGACCAAAGCATGTATATAAAATGAAAATGTACTTAAAGTAAAACAATACCTTTTTTTCACTTCTCAATGCATGTACTGCATTGCAACGGTCATTTACAGGCATAACTGCTTACCTAGGCAAGCTGGCCAACCCCAAAATCGGATAAACCAAGAGCAGTGCCATGTCAAGCTGACCAAGATTTTCCATAGACACCAATGTATTTGTACTCATGAGTGTACGTAAAGTGAGTGTATGTAAAGCAGGGTATGCCTGTACATGTTCTACTAATTGCACCTGGACCGTGTGTGTGTTTTATTACCGCTGCACCCACCCACATACATTTTCCAAAATCTTAAAGTGTAAACTTTAACTATAACTTACTCTTATGCCCCGTACACACGGTCGGACTTTGTTCAGACATTCCGACAACAAAATCCTAGGATTTTTTCCGCCGGATGTTGGCTCAAACTTGTCTTGCATACACACGGTCATACAAAGTTGTCGGAAAATCTGATCGTTCTAAACGCGGTGACGTAAAACACGTACGTCGGGACTATAAACGGGGCAGTGGCCAATAGCTTTCATCCCTTTATTTATTCTGAGCATGCGTGGCACTTTGTCCGTCGGATTTGTGTACACACGATCGGAATTTCCGACAACGGATTTTGTTGTCGGAAAATTTTATATCCTGCTCTCAAACTTTGTGGGTCGGAAAATCCGATGGAAATTGTGTGATGGAGCCTACACACGGTCGGAATTTCCGACAACAAGGTCCTATCACACATTTTCCGTCGGAAAATCCGACCGTGTGTACGGGGCATTACTGTATGTCCCCTACTTATGAATGAGTTCTGTTATGGCATCTTGTTCGTAAGTTGAACTTGTTCCTAAGGGTCGGTTCACACTAGGGGCGGCACGACTTGCAGGTCGCCTCACCGAGGCGACCTGCACACGACTGCCACGCCGACTTGCGAAACGACTTCTGTATAGAAGTCTATGCAAGTCGCCTCAAGTTGCCCCCAAAGTAGTACAGGAACCTTTTTCTAAGTCGGAGCGACTTGCGTCGCTCCGATTAGAACGGTTCCATTGTACAGAACGGGAAGCGACTTGTCAGGCGGCTAGGTCGCCTGACAAGTCGCCCCCGTGTGAACCGGCTCTAAGTCCAGCAAAGATCAGTGCTTGCAAACAAAGGCTGCGAGTGCTGATCAGTGTGCTGGGGCAGGGGGAGCCCTCCTGTCAGAACACAAAGGCATAGCATTGGAGGTCGCTGCACCAATATTGCTTGTGTTGGAACGGCGATCTGTCAGTTTTTTCATTTATCCTGCTGGGTTGAACGAATAAAAAACAACAAGTGTGTGTGCCCAGCTTTACAGGATTGGACATACGAACACATGTTCGCATCTGTGAAAGTTCATAAGTTGAATGTTCTTATGTAGGGGACTTACTGTTACTTTGTTAAATACTTGATTAAAAGTGTTTTATTATATATGCTTGACAAATGAAAATAAATAAATAAATAAATAAATAAATAAATGTTCTTCCAGCCAGAAGTCTAATGAGCTAATGATTTCCTGTACCCTCTGCCTCTCTACTGTCAACAGTTAGCATTGGTTCCTGCTATCTCTGTGGACTATAGAGGGAGGTAGTCCTACACTCCCTGTCCCAAGGTGACAATGATGCCAAGTACGCGGTTGTCACCCTAGGAGAGGAAGTGTGTTAATGGCAGGATTACCAGAATAACCACTTAAGGAGGCCCTCCTGTGTGAAATCACGTACAGGTACGTGATTTCCTGCAGTGAGTCTGGGGCGTGTACCACCGGCGACCCGCTGTGATTGGACACAGCAGGAGCCAATCAGTGGGTCTGGCGGCTGTGACAGCCGCGGCCACCCGTAATTATTCACAGGAGAGGCAGAACGGCAATCTGTCTATGTATACAAAGCAGACCGCCGTTCTGTAAGAGAGGAGGATGAGATCTTATGTTTCTGCTAAGCAAAAACACAGATATCTGTGTTCCTCCAGTCACAGCATTCCCCCCACAGTTAGAAAGCACCCCCTAGGAACACACTAAACCCGTTGTTTGGCCCTGATGTTAACCTATTCCCTGCCAGTCTCATTAGTACAATTACAGTGCATATCATTTAGCTCTGATCACTGTATTAGTGTCACTGGTCCCCAAAAAGTGTCAGTTAGGTGTCCGATTTTTCCGCTGTAATGTCACAGTCCTGCTAAAAATCACTGATCACCACCATTACAAGCAATAAATAAATAAATAAATAAATAAAAATTACATAAAAATATTGCCTAGTTTGTAGACGCTATAACTTTTGCGCAAACCAATCAATATACGCTTATTGGGATTTTTTTTACCAAAAATATGTAGCAGAATACATACTGGCCTAAACTGATGAAGAGATTCGATTTTTTTACATTTTTTTATTGGATATGTTTTATAGAAGAAAGTAAAAAATTATGGGTTTTTTTTTCAAAAATTGTTGGTCTTTTTTTTTTTATAGCGCAAAAAATAAAAGCCGCAGAGGTGATCAAGTACCACCAAAAGAAAGCTCTATTTGTGTGAAAAAAGGACATCAATTTTATTTGTGTACAGTGTCGCATGACTGCGCAATTGTCAGTTAAATTAACCCAGTGCCATATCACAAAAAATGGCCTGGTCAACCACTTCCAGGGCTGAAGTGGTTAAAATAGATGGGGGGAAAAAAGTGTGAAAATAGAAAATAATGCAATATTGTCAATCTTTGTTCTTATGTTTAAATAGGCTTTAATTGACAGTTTCTTTTCCCTTTTTTGTATAAAGATTTTTATTTTTTCCTACCAAAATAATGCCCCGTACACACGGTCGGACATTGATCGGACATTCCGACAACAAAATCCTAGGATTTTTTCAGACGGATGTTGGCTTAAACTTGTCTTGCATACACACGGTCACACAAAGTTCCGATCATTCTGAACGCGGTGACGTAAAACACGTACGTCGGGACTATAAACGGGGCAGTAGCCAATAGCTTTCATCTCTTTATTTATTCTGAGCATGTGTGGCACTTTGTGCGTCGGATTTGTGTACACACGATCAGACATTCCGACAACGGATTTTGTTGTCGGAAAATTTTATAGCCTGCTCTCAAACTTTATGTGTCGGAAATTCCGATGGAAAATGTGTGATGGAGCCTACACACGGTCGGAATTTCTGACAACAAGGTCCTATCACACATTTTCTGTCGGAAAAATCTGACTGTGTGTACGGGGCATTACAATTTAGAGATATAATACATTTTTCCATTGCAATTTAGTGCATGGGTTACCTGTGTTAATAATTAAAATACTCTTATTAATTAACAGAAAGGGATATTTAGAGCCATCCAGAAGTTTTAGGAAGTTGAGAACAATTGCATTAGTGATATTATAAGTCAAAGATTATCACTTCTACTTCTTTTGTACTACTTTAAGAGCCATGTCATCATTTTCTCAGCAGATTGTCAGCAAAAAAAAAGCTTTTTTTAGTTCCTTACAGGAAAAAAAACAACACCACACACACGGTGTACGTTTAATAGCATTACAGTTACACATTATGCATCTTAGCTGAATGGACTCAGTTAACAGTGAAATCGCTTTGGTAACTTATTAGACAATACAAACAAAGAACATAGGTATTTTTTTATTGCTGATAATTTATTCAATTACATTTACCGGTATTTACTTATGTACTCTCAAGGTATTTCTACACTCCTAGGAACCGGGCCCTGGCAATAGTGTTTCATTAATGAAAGGAAACTGTCAGAATAGAATCATAGCACTTGCTATTGCTGTCTTCAGCAATATGGTCCAGGTATATTATCTTCATCCTTCTTACAATATCAGGCGAGTCATTGACCTGAGACAGACTGTTTATATCGGGTGTCGAGATACCTGATATGCACACGCTTGTTTTATAACAGTGACTCACCAGGTGCTAAAGTAAGGATAAGGAAGCCCAAGGGTATACACTCTTAAAGTGGAAATACCTGCAGAGATCATGCTGTGCAATCCAACTCTAGTGCCCTGACATATGTAGGTATGGGGGAGAATGTGACTTACTACCTTCAACATGACAACACTGGTGCTTGGTGATTGGCTAATTTCACTCAGCATTGTTATATGGGGTCGGGGTAGAGTGCGCATCCTTATTTAATCACCTAAGGATTCTAAGGCTGGCCATACATTATACAATTTTCTTATTCTCTGTGTATCACCTGAGACCAGCAACATTAGGAATGGCCAAATCAACAGTTTGGTACATTCTGGGGAAATAAGAACGCAACTGTGAGCTCAGCAACATGAAAATGCCTGGTCGTCAAGACCAGCTATCTAAAGTGTATATGTGCAGTTAGGTCCATATATATATGGACACAAGTACACTTTTAGTTATTTCAGTCATTTATCAAAGCATTTTCAAGCTTTAGTTATATAATGGATATGGCCTGAAAGTGCACACTCTCAGGTTTAATTTGAGGGTATGTACATCCAAATTGGAGGAAGGGTTTAAGAATTACAGCTCTTAAGAATAGCCACCCCCCCCCCCCCTTTTTCAAGGATCCAAAAGTAATTGGACAAATAAATCAAAAGCTGTTTCATGGCCAGGTGTGGGCTACTCCTTCGTTATTTCTTCATAAATTAAGCAGGTAAAAGGCCTGGAGTTGATTCTAGTGTGGTATTTGCATTTGGAATCTATTGCTGTGAACCTACATCATACATTCAAAGGAGCTGTCCATGCAAGTGAAACAGGCCATTGTAAGGCTTCAAAAACAAAATAAATCCATCAGATGGTGGTGGGAGTGTCATGGTCTGGGGCTGCATAAGTGCTGCAAGGCACTGGGGAGCTACGGTTCATTGAGGGAGCCATGAATGCCAACATGTACTGTGACATACTGAAGCAGAGCATGATCTCCTCCCTTCAGAGACTGGGCTGCGGGGCAGTATGCCAACATGATAACGACCCCAAACACACCTCCAAGATGACCACTGCCTTGCTAAAGAAGCTGAGGGCAAAGGTGATGGACTGGCCAAGCATGTCTCCAGACCTAAACCCTATTGCGCATCTGTGGGGCATCCTCAAACGGAAGGTGGATGAGCGCAAGGTCTCTAACATCCACCAGCTCCGTGATATCATTATGGAGGAGTGGAAGAGGACTCCTGTGGCAACCTGTGAAGCTCTGGTAAACTCCATGCCCAAGAGGGTTAAGGCAGTGCTGGAAAATAATGGTGGCCACACAAAATATTGACATTTTGGGCCCAATTTGGACATTTTCACTTAGGGGTGTACTCACTTTTTTGTTGCCAGCGATTTAGACATTAATGGCTGTGTGTTGAGTTATTTTGAGGGGACAGCAAATTTACACTTTTATACAAGCTGTACACTCACTACTTTACATTGTAGCAAAGTGTCATTTCTTCAGTGTTGTCACATGAAAAGATATAATAAAATATTTACAAAAATGTGAGGGGTGTACTCACTTCTGTATATATAGATTTTTTTTTTATTTGCTACATTTTTTCCATTAAAGTAGATTTACTCTTTAAGAAAGTAAAATGAAGAAAAGTGTACTTTTGGCACTATAGTGTATATAGCATATATATTTGCTACAGAAGCCATATTGTAAATAATGTTACTTACAATTACCTTTCCTTTTGAATCAGTAGCTCTGTAATTGTCTGTAAAATTAAATGCAATATGGCAACCGGAAAGCACCTGGTACAAAGCTGGTATACAGAATGCCTTAAAAATGTAATTTCCTTTAAGTATGGTTGGCTCACTGATTTTTCCAGAAGTCTGCACTAAGATACAAGTCAGATTTTAGGAATCCTCAGCAACAAAAACTTAATTTTTGGTAAGACGTTCCCAAGAGTGAATTATTTCCAAAGGAATGCAGACACTGCAACGTTTCTTATCAAAACACTGAGCATGCACCAGGTGATAATAATGAACCAGACACTCTCATTCGGAATCACTCTGCACAAAAAATGGTCAAGTAAAAAGCTATTTTATTTAACATTTGTTAATATCCTTGCAATGTACATTGATCATCAATAGTTTTTTGTTTTTTTTCAACAAAAGTGGAGTTACTCTTTAAGGTAGGACTTTTTCATTCGTATAGCTTAAGGTAGGGTTATAACCCCTGTCAGATTTTTTGCCATCTGTGTCCCATTAGGGAAATATTCCTTCATTTGCTGCCCCATAGCCACAACAGGAAGTGAGAGGACATCCTTGCAAAGTTAGGGGAATCCTTGGTGGTCACCAGGGACATCAGAAATAGTGTCCCCATTGGAAGATTTCTCCTCTATTTATGTTCTAGTGATCACTCGAAATTTGGGATTTCACTTGTAAGCATACCTCCCAACTTTCTGACATGGGAATGAGGAACACCCAGTGTTGTCAGTATTTTTACTGGCAGCCAATAAAAAATGGGCACTTTTCTCCTAACAGTAAATGCCAGTGACAGGAAAAGGATGCCAGTAAAAAATATGGCTGTGAAACTTGGCTTGCGCAGTTCTGGTCTGGTCCGGGTGGACCATCCAAGTGCCTGCTACAGTGTGTTTGGGTGGCGCCAGCAGGGGGCGGGCCTGGTGGAGGTGGTGCCTGAGCATGTGTCGTGTGATGTCATGGTGCAAGGGAGCCGAGCGGAGCAGCTGGAGCCTTGCATGTGGGTTGGGAGCAAGGAAAGCTGGGAGAGGGACTGTCAGTGCTGTTTGGACTGGAGTGAACTGAAGGGACCGCCTGGTGTCCAGAGAGACTGTCACTATGACTCAGGAGGGGACGTGTCGTGTTGGTGATCTGTGCTGCTGCACACTGCTGTCAGTGTCACTATGAGAGTCAATTTCATGTGTGTGCGTCTGCCCATTCTAATTTCTTGCCCTCCTGAGTCCTGTCCCTAAGCTACCTACTATATCAAAAATAAAATAAGAAATATGTTTTTTGCTTTAATATCTACTTTAAATTACATTTATAATTCCATATTGTACTTGTTTGTAGCCGAAATACTGAAATTTGCACTTTAAACTGTAATTTTGTAACTTTGGAAATGCCAGTAAAAACTTGGCAGTGCCAGTCAATTTTGGGTATCTTGTCAGTAAATTCCAATCTGGTAGGTTGGCAACACTGGGGACACCTATTAGCAAAAGTATGTAGGCATAGAACACACCCCCTGCCACACCTCCCCTTAAAGGAAAATTATACATAAAAATTGATTGATTGATTAAACCTGCAATTTTTTTTTTGCAACTACTATTCCTTTATATTGAGTTTTGGAATTTACAAATGCAGCAATTTAAAAATGGGATGAAAGGTTTAGCACTAAAAAACACTTTTTGATAGATAAGTAGTCCGTTATATATACAACTATATAGATCAGACCAAAATGAGGGAGAAATGATTAGGAAAGAGGGACAGAGGGACGTTGTTCTGAATGAGGGACAGTCCCTCAAAATCAGGGACAGTTGGGGGCTATGTTCACGTTTGGGGATATAGGTCACCAGGACAAATAGAGAGAGTGAACCTTCCAAACAAGGACACAGACAGCATTATATGCCGACAGGTGTTTTAATCCCCCTCCGCTCTATCAAAAACGAAAAAAAAATTCTTCAGTAATACTTTAATGGACAGATTTTAGTGAAATTTCTGGCAATGCTTATTCCCTTGACAGCTGTTTGCTGTTTGTATTAGAACATGCCATCAGGTGTCTTTAGCTGCAGGCTAAACATTTGTTACGTCCACTTTTGGGAAAAAGCCTTTGTTACTTAATTATCTGCATAGCCTGCCTCTGTTCTCTTTTAATTGCAGATAATAAATATAGGCTCAATACTATGCCAGTTAGGGTATTGATATTGTAATCTTCAGTGGCTTTTCAGGACAGATCAATAAGCACAGTTGGCATGAATAAGAGAAGGCATTAGCTTCAACACATTATTCTCACCAGATGACGTTCCAGCTGTCAGTTTAGAAGTATTATAGCAGCTGTCCCCAAACCACCTGGGAGGTCACCGTTGTCATTTTATTGAGTTAAAGCTAAACCTGAGTTATGAAGGGAAATTGTCTTGCTGGCATTCCTCAATACTGTCTCCACAGTCTCCTTTTTGTCATTTATTGTTTTTTCCCATTTTAGTGTTGTGTGTTCGGACATTATTCAAACAATAGCAACAGACTAGAGCACTGATTGTCAACGTACAAGGTATATATGGGTCTCAAATGGGACCCCTGATATCACCAAAGGGCTGCATACAATATTTATTATATGTATTGCTATAAAAGCCTGTCAAAGACTGAAGACTTACAAGAGGAGATGGTCATAGACTTTGCTACAAGAGTTCTTGGAGACTGGAGTCAAGCTGTCAGAGACTGGGGACAGGTTACATGAAACTGCTGGTGATCACAGCTATTATAGACCCACTGCTTACTGCTGGGCCTGAGGGCTACACTGCAAACACCAAAGGGCTGCAAGTGGCCATCGGGTGGCAGGTTGGGCACCAGGGGACTGGGAGCTGAGAAAGGTATAATGTTTTAGGCTCCATTCACTGCAGATGTGATGGAGCTGTGCGCTGTCAACTATTTCCAGCACAGCTATAATGCATAGACAAGGTAAAATGCCTTGTTTCTAATGGTATAAGTTCCTGTGGATTGCATCGCAATGCTGCCACAGTGAATAGTCTCTTATGACATTTCAATAAAGTTCTATGAAAAGAAAAAAGTAAACAAACAGCACACTGTGACACACAGCACCCCCAGTGGAGCGTGCATTCAGCATGGCTCAGTGGTGTGAACTTGCCCTAAGACCCCTTTCACACTTGGACGCCCGGCAGTTAGCGCTAAAGCGTCACTCGTTTTTGCAGCACTTTAGTGCTGTTTTAGTGGCACTTATGCTGCACTTTTCGGCCGCTAGCGGGGCGCCTTTTACCCCACAAAATGGTAAAAAGTCCAGTTTTGCAGTGCTTTAAGGCACTTTTGAAGCGCTGCCCATTCATTGCAATGGGCAGGGCCTTTTGGGAATGCTAGATACATCACTTTCAACCCTCTCCAAAGATGCTGCTTGCAGGACTTACTTAACTTTCATAACGTCCCACAAGTGCACCACCCCAGTGTGAAAGCACACACTGCAATGAATGGAAGGCGGTTTTCCGGCGCTTTTTAGAGATTATTTCTAGCGCTAAAGTGCCTGAAAACCACCTCAGTGTGAAAATGAGTTGTAGACTTTCTTTCGAAGTAATATTAAACCTTCAATTTTTTAAGCACTTTCAGCAGCTGATTTATCATTTACAGAGTGTGCATTATGCAGCTTCTTTCTTCTAATCCTTGCCTTCCAGAATTAGTTGGTGCCATGACTGCTGCCTCAGGTTTCCTCTTTCAGGGTGGCTCCTTTCTCTTGCAGCGTCCTATGGAGCCACCCCTACATGCAGGGACTAGATTGTCTCCCTACACTGTGTGCATCAATAGAAATACACAGTCCCATAGCCTAGGGTGGCAAGGCACTCCTTTGGTCCTCCCTACTCTCCTGTCTCCAAGCTAACAGACTGCACTGTGCACTTTTAACTCTTTTCTGGGAAGGCCGGAAGTTCAAGTGGTTGTAACTCTAATAAAAAATAAAAAAAATTAAAAAAAAGGTTCCTTTTCCTTCAAAGCAGGATATACAGCATAGTGCTTGTGCGGTGTCATTTGTCCCTCTCTATGCTGTAATATACCTTGGTTGATCCTGCCTGTTCCTGTGTCCCCCTTAGTGTGCTGACCCCAGTAATCATGGCTGCTGATCCATCATACCATGGTCAGTTTACGTGCCGCCTTCAGCCCGCAGTCTCTCCCTCTCCCCCCTCCCTGCCTGTCAGTTCGGGAGTCTGTGTGTCAGCCATCCCCTCCCCGCCCCTCACGCTGCTATGGCTGTAAAATCACGAATCCCAAATCCTGGAAGTCCTTCTGTTACATAAAGATATACTGTGCGCTATCTGTGTTTTAAAAATTATGCAGCGAAACACCTTATTTCAGAGCGCCAATGTTTGTTCACATGACCTCCCTTCACTCTCTTCTTCTCCTCCCGGCTGACATTAATGGGGAATCTCATCCTCTCTCACTGCAGTCCTCAGATCAGGGAAGCTGAGCGCCAGGACAGAAGACAGAAAAGACAAAAGTACTTACCTATGCTCCAATGGTCCAATGCCAGTTAGGTCCGACATCTTCTTCCTGGCTTCTTTCAGAACTGGCTTGAGCATGCTCGCTCCCGAGCCGGCTCTGTGTGTCTATAAGACACACAGAGCTTGGCTCGGCCCCGCCCCCCACTCCCTCCTCACTAGCTGTGATTGACAGCAGCGATGGCTCCTGCTGCTGTGTCTCAAGCAATGAGGGGAGAGAGAGAGAGAGATGAGAGTTCCTCAGCTCTCATGCACATCACTGGATTGAGATCAGGCTCGGTAATGGCCAATAAATTTATGGATAGTTTGTAAAAATCAGTCCGTATCGGACATATTTTGCCAGTAAAAGTCAGGGCCTTTTGACGGTGTACTGACAAGCACCTCTGCCAAAAGACACTGGGAGAGTTTCAGTAGGGTTGCCAACTGTCCGGGATTCACCCGGACAGTCCGGGTTTTGCTTCATGTGTCCAGGTTTCAGGCAGACTGAGACCCAGACACATTATTAAAGGGGTTGTAAAGGTAATTTTTTTTTTTTTCAATAAAAAACATGTTATACTTACCTTCACTGTGCAGCTCGTTCTGCACAGAGTGGCCCTAAACCTGGTCTTCTGGGGTCCCTCGGCGGCTGT
The DNA here is from genome assembly GCA_037952835.1 of Lithobates septentrionalis. Classification (NCBI taxonomy): domain Eukaryota; kingdom Metazoa; phylum Chordata; class Amphibia; order Anura; family Ranidae; genus Lithobates; species Lithobates septentrionalis. The sequence continues at coordinate 1,017,515 of JBBDGP010000957.1, read as the reverse complement.
TATTTATTTTATTTATTTATTATTCAGTTACTTATATAGCGCCGTCAATTTACGCAGCGCTTTACATATACATTGTACATTCACATCAGTCCCTACCCTCAAGGAGCTTACAATCTAAGGTCCCTAACTTGCATTCATACATACTAGGGACAATTTAGACAGGATCCAATTAACCTACCAGCATGTCTTTGGAGTATGGGAGGAAACCGGAGTACCCGGAGGAAACCCACGCAGGCACAGGGAGAACATGCAAACTCCAGGCAGGTAGTGTAGTGGTTGGGATTCGAACCAGCAACCCTTCTTACTGCTAGGCGAGGGTGCTATCCACTACACCACTGTGCTGCCCGGCTGTTTCGGCTCCTCCCCGCAAGGACTCACCACCTTAATGCGAGCTCCCTCGCATGGTGGTTAGTTCTTGCGGGCGCGCTCCCGTGATACAGCCGGCGGCTATAGCCACTCACTGTATCACTCGGCCCCGCCCCCCCGGCGTGCAGCGTCATTGGATGTGATTGACAGCAGCGCAAGCCAATGGCTGCGCTGCTTTCAATCCGTCCACTGTAGCCAATCAGCGGCCAGGCTGAGCGGCGAAATCGATGTCGGGAGCAATCGGGGGACTTTCGAGGGGTCAGGTAAGTAAAACGGGGGGGGGGGGGGGGGAGAAGTTTTTTCACCTTAATGCATAGAATGCATTAAGGTGAAAAAACTTTTACCTTTACAACCCCTTTAAGACCAGGCTGTAGCTCCCCAAGTAACCAAGATAGTCACACACAAATTTGTTGCCAACCAGGAGCTGTGGGCGCCCATCTGGGGGCAGGTTTGGCATCACTGGGGGGGTATGGCCAGCAAGAGCAATTTGGCCACACCCACAGTTTGCTGCAGCATGCTATGCGTACCGCAATACTACTCTCCTTGGGGCACCCAAAGGGGTCCCAGGCTGCTAAAGTGTTGGGGTTTGGCTTGAAGAAAATGTGGTAACCCTAGGTGTCAGGCACCAGCCATGGAAGGCTGCATTTGCTGATGCCACTCCTCTAGTCTTATCTGCAGCCCTGTCATGGAAGAGTGATCTGTCCTCTGCCTCTCCCCGCCCAAACAGCTTCACTTCCACTGGGGGCGTTTCCGCTGCTGTGCCAGTCTGGGGTTCGGGCCTCTGCCATCTGCTTCCTCGTTCCCCCCCCCCCCAGCCCCACGGTGACAGTGTCTGACCCCTTTCCAGCAAGTGCCCCAATGTGGCCCTGTGCCCACAATGCCAGGCCACTAGGGAGGAGGATGGGAGAGCAGGACCGGTATGTTACTTGTAGCCAGTGCGCGGACAATATTATCCAGCAGCCAGGCCGAAGATGGCAATCTGCCCCCACCCCCCGATGGAGGGGGCAGAGCTAATAACAGCACAGCGCTAAAGCAAAACTAAAGACAGAAGTACTTACCTATGCTCCAATGGTCTGATGCCAGCTAGGTCTGACATCTGGCTCCTTTTAGGTGTTCGACTTCTGCTGTCCTGATTGGCTGGTGCTGGATGACATCACTGCCTTACACACACACAGGACCATACATCCTGGCATACTGGCACCTTGCTGGAAATGTAAATGAAGGTGCGCGTGCACACATTCGTGTACATTCTGCAGAGGATTGGGAAGAGGCAGGTCATTATATTTTATTGCAGAAGAGACATTGCATGCGTCTTCTGTATTAAAAAGTTTGCCTGTTCAGAAGTTTTTATTTTCTGCTCTTAGTTCCACTTTAAGTTAAAAAAGGTTAGGGGTTTATTACATCTTTAATTTTCTGACATTTGCATCTTAGTATGAGTGGTTTGAAAGTTCTTGCATTGATGTGAGAGGATGGATCTAGTGTTGACATTTTATATACGTGGACAATTCTTTTAAATCTGAGGCACGCCTACATCTGACATCTGTCCATAGGTGTGCGCAGCCTCTTGCATTAGGGTGTGCACCCCAAAGCTCAAATACATATGCATGTGTATATGTACTGATGGTGTCAGTGGGGCAGTGGACAGTGTAATTTAGTTAATTTTCTTTTCCCCAAATTTTTGGCCTTGTGTAACTTTTTTTTTTGGGGGGGATGAAATATCAGTGGTCAAAACAGGGGGGAATATGCAGCACACAAGGCAAATAGGGTGTGCCTAGGCACACCTGGCACACCCTGTGCGCACGCCTATGCATCTGTCTATGGCCTGCTCTAACCACATGCTTTGTTTATTGAGTCAGTTGACTTTCTCAGTTCCTCACTGATATAAAAGTCGGGAGATACTTTCATATTAAGCAGGATTTCCACCCATGCCAAAAACTGCTGTTCTCATCAAAGTCAACAGTTTTTGTAAAAAGAGAACGTTTACAGTCCGTCAGCCTAAAATAGAAATTTCCTGTTTCCGGACCTCCCTAGAATGATGCAGAGCTCCAGCATATTGATAATGCATTGTAGAGAGTCTTTACACACTTCTCTCACTGAGAGACATTGAAAAAATGTCTGTTAAAATGTTATGATCCTGCAAAACTAGTAACCATATCACCTAGATATTACTGTACATTATATAATTCAACAAAATATATGTAAGAAGGCTGCATTACATTACTTTGCCCCAGTTTTCAGGAATGACGTTCACAATATGAAATGTACACATGCACAGATTAAACCCTTTCGTTGCCAGAGCCATTTCTGCATTTTTGCAGTATGCAGCTTCGTGACATTTCACTAAATTGTTCCCTAAAAGAATAATACAACGTGTGAAAACGTCCAACTATAATTACAGGACAGTGCACGCAGACTGGGGAAGCCGGGGCTCATCAGATAAATACAGGACAGTGCCCACACATTGAGGAAGCTGGGGCTCATCTGGTAATTACAGGACAGTGCATGCACACTGGGGAAGCTGGGGCTCATCTGATAATTACAGGACAGTGCCCACACATTGAGGAAGCTGGGGCTCATCTGGTAATTACAGGACAGTGCATGCACACTGGGGAAGCTGGGGCTCATCTGATAATTACAGGACAGTGCCCACACACTGGGGAAGCCGGGGCTTATCTGATAATTACAGGACAGTGCCCACACACTGGGGAAGCTGAGGCTCATTTGATAATTACAGGACAGTGCCCACACACTGGGGAAGCTGGGGCTCATCTGGTATTTACAGGACAGTGCCCACACACTGGGGAACCTGGGGCTCACCTGGTAATTACAGGACAGTACACGCACACTGGGGAAGCTGGGGCTCACCTGGTAATTACAGGACAGTGCACGCACACTGGGGAAGCCAGGGCTCATCTGATAATTACAGGACAGTGCATGCACACTGGGGAAGCTGGGGCTCATCTGGTACTTACAGAACAGTGCATGCACACTGGGGAAGCCGGGGCTCATCTGGTAATTACAGGACAGTGCACGCACACTGGGGAAGCCGAGGCTCATTTGATGATTACAGGACAGTGCACGTACACTGGGGAAGCTGGGGTTCATCTGGTAATTACAGAACAGTGCACGCACACTGGGGAAGCTTGGGCTCATCTGATAATTACAGGACAGTGCACGCACATTGGGGAAGCTGAGGCTCATTTGATAATTACAGGACAGTGCCCACACACTGGGGAAGCCAGGGCTCATCTAGTAATTACAGGACAGTGCACGCACACTGGGGAAGCTGGGGCTCATCTGGTAATTACAGGACAGTGCACGCGCACTGGGGAAGCCGGGGCTCATCTGGTAATTACAGGACAGTGCATGTACACTGAGAAAGCTGGGGCTCACCTGGTAATTACAGGACAGTGCACGCACACTGGGGAACCCGGGGCTCATCTGGTAATTACAGGATAGTGCATGTACACTGAGGAAGCTGGGGCTCATCTGGTAATTGCAGGACAGTGCATGTACACTTAGGAAACTGGGGCTCATCTGGTAATTACAGGACAGTGCATGCACACTGGGGAACCCGGGGCTCATCTGGTAATTACAGGATAGTCCATGTACACTGAGGAAGCTGGGGCTCATCTAGTAATTGCAGGACAGTGCATGTACACTGAGGAAACTGGGGCTCATCTGGTAATTACAGGACAGTGCACGCACACTGGGGAACCCAGGGCTCATCTGATAACTACAGGACAGTGCATGCACACACTGGGGAAGCTGGGGCTCATCTGATAATTACAGGACAGTGCCCACATACTGGGGAAGCTGGGGCTCATCTGGTAATTACAGGACAGTGCATGCACACTGGGGAAACCAGAGCTCAGTTTGATTACAACACAGGGTATTTGCTCTATGGAAATCGTTTGACGTGCCGAGCACTTTTGCATGCATAATAAAACAGTGCAGCTTCTGAGTGCCGACAGCCCTGGGAGATCAGCCATTTCAATAGTGACTGTGGAGCGTTGTTGGTCAATTCAATAAGCTGGCAAAAGGCAGAATTCCTAGGTAATTTATTGTTAATACCAATGGGTAAATTTAAGGTACACACTGCGAGTGTAAACTCATTATGGAAACCCTGCAAACCAATTTTTTTGCCTGGAAAGAGACTTTGAAATGTATATTTAAGTTATTATTGTATGTTGAATGAGTTCCTTCTTGAGCCACTTTACTCTCACTTTGTAGAAAATACCTGGGGATCTTGCCACTTCCCTTCTCTTTTTGCAACATAGTGACCACACCAAGCATGGATGGAGATTTATGCTCATGTGGTCAGTTTGCATCCCTCATCTTGTTGATCAGAGCTGCAAGACACCATGCTAATGCAAGGCATGCCTGTAGTCCTAGAGTCAGTTTTCCTACAAGCCACCCCCCACCCCACCTCCTGTCAAGCCCTGCTGAAAACGCCATCTTAAGCAGCATGTTTGGAACGCAGCTTACATAACACAGTGAATGTTTTTCCATGCTGTAGCTGACATCATTCATCTGATGCCCTCGGCAAATACAAGAAAAGGGACAGGTAGAAAGGCCATGCAATCACTCCACGAAATAATAAAAAAAAAGAAAAAGTAGAAAAAAAATATTTTGAAAGGCAATTTTATTTGACTATTATGCCGCGTACACACGATCGGAATTTTGGTCGGAAAAAGATATGATGGCTTTTCCGACGGGATTCCGCTCAAGCTTGCCTTGCATACACACGGTCTCACAAAAGATTGCTGAACTTTCGACTGTTAAGAACGCGGTGACGTACAACACTACGACGAGCCGAGAAAATGAAGTTCAATGTTTCCGAGCATGCGTCGAATTGTTTCTGAGCATGAGTAGGAATTTTGCGTGGCGGAATTGCTACAGAGGATCGCATTTTCGGATATGAACTTTTTCTGACCGAAAAATTGAGAACATGCTCTCAATCTTTTGCTGGCTAGAATTCGGCCAGCAAAAATCCGATGGAGCATACACACGGTCGCATTTTCCGACCAAAAGCTCTCATTGGTCTTTTGCTGTCCGAATTTCCAATCGTGTGTACGCGGCATTAGGAGTTCTTTGGGATATGAAACAATACTTTTTCTTTGATTGACTTCATGGATCTTCATATGCCCCCTCATCACACCCTTTGGCCCATGGAATCAAAGAACAACACCCAGTATTTAAAAATCTCAGAATTATGTGACTTTTTGCTGAAAAGTAGGGGCTTTGACACTGGATGCTGCAAAAGTCCCTAGCTCCACTTCTTGAATGGGGGTTTCTTCTTTTTTCTTTTAGTGACTCAATGGAACAGTGGGAAGAAATGTGGAAGGGTACAAAACAGAGAAGAGTATGTTCAGCTGGAAAAACAAGCAGTAATGTAAACCGGTTGCTTTGCCCTGCATGGAGAAAGCACAAGTTTACTTTAAAATAAAATACTGGTATAAATATATTTTCTATTAGACAGACTCCTTTGGAGGAGGCTGCTCTTTTATTCATCTTTCTCTACTGGTTCCTTTAGGTTACAGTAAATAGAGCAGAAATCAAATCACATCCTACCATGCTCATAATCAAAACGATCTACTTATTACTTTTGCTTTATTTTAGTTACATATTATACATTGCCTCCAAAAGCAATTACACCCCCATCCCTGTTCATGTTAAAAAATTTAATTAGCAGTGTATCCGGATGTAATACAATGTTGAAATTCGCAGTGATTATAAGAGATTGAATTTGTGAGGATGCATACTGTCAGGCAAGGAATTCCCTTGGTTAACCGATTCAGGGCCACAAAGGCATGATGGTATTGATTAAGAACTTTTTCACTATAAACACATGAGCCAGTAACAACTATCAAAGGCAAATGGTGAATAACTCAATTTTTTCAGGGAAAAAATACTAAAATGAATTGTTGTGCATGCACACACAATGTATTTCCCAATTTTTGTACAAAATAAAAGATGAGGTCAGTGGTGTCACTAGGGTTGGTGTCACCCGGTGCTGAAAAAATTGGTGTCACCCCCCCCTCCACCAACTGTAGCCCCCCTCAGTACAGACCCCCTCCACTAACTACAGACCCCCCCTCAGTATAGATCCCCCTACCTCAGTATAGATTACTTTCACTAAGTACAGACCCCCCTTCCTCAGTATAGACCCCACTCCATCAATATAGACCCCCCTCCCTCAGTACAGACCCCCTCCATCAATATAGTCCTCCCCCTATGTACAGACCCATCTCCCTCAGTATAGACCTCCGCCCTCAGTACAGACCCTACTCCGTCAGTATAGACCTCCCCCTCAGTACAGACCCCCCACTGTCAGTATAGACCTCCTCCCTCAGTACAGACCGCACCCCGTCAGTTTAGACCTCCCCCCTCAGTACAGACCCCCTCTCAGTCAGTATAGACCTTCCCCCTCAGTACAAACCCCCCTCCGTCAGTATAGACCTCCCCCTCAGTACCGACCCCCTCCGTCAGTATAGACCTCCCCCTCAGTACAGACCTCCTTCCATCAGTATAGACCTCCCCTCAGTACAGACCCCCCTCTGTCAGTATAGACCTCCCCTCACTACAGACCCCACTCCGTCAGTATAGACTTCCCCCCTCAGTACAGACCCCTCTCCCTCAGTATAGACCTCCCCCCTCAGTACAGACCCCCCTCTGTCAGTATAGACCTCCCCCCTCAGTACAAATCCCACTCCGTCAGTATAAACCCCCCTCTGTACAGACCCCCCTCTGTCAGTATAGACCTCCTCCCTCAGTATAGACCCCCTTTCCTCAGTATAGACCCCTCCACTAAGTACTGACCCCCTCTCAGTACAGACCCCCCTCCATCAGTATAGACCCCCCCTCAGTACAGACCCCCCTCCGTCAGTATAGACCTCCCCCCTCAGTACAGTCCCCCCTTCGTCAGTATAGCCCTCCCCCTCAGTACAGACCCCCCTCCGTCGGTATAGACCTACCCCTCAGTACAGTCCCCACTCCGTCAGTATAAACCCCCCTCAGTACAGACCCCCCTCTGTCAGCATAGACCTCCCCCCCAGTATAGACCCCCTTTCCTCAGTATAGACCCCCCACTAAGTACTGACCCCCTCCGTAAAGACCTCCCCCCTCAGTACAGACTCCCCTCCATCTGTGCAGACCCCCCCATCAGTACAGACCCCCTCCCTCAGTGCAGACCCCCTCATCAGTACAGACACCCCCCCTCAGTGCAGACCCCCCATTAGTATAGACACCCCCCTCAGTGCAGACCCCCATTAGTATAGAATCCTCCCTCTTAGTGCAGACCCCCATCAGTATAGAACCCCCCCACAGTGCAGACCCCCCCATCAGTATAGAATCCCTCCTCAGTGCAGACCCCCATCAGTATAGACTCCCCCTTCAGTGCAGACCCCCATCAGTATAGACAACCCCCCTCAGTATAGAATCCCCCCTTAGTGCAGACCACCATCAGGATAGACACCCCCCCATCAGTATAGAATCTCCCCCCTCTTAGTGCAGACCCCCCAATCAGTATAGAATCCCCCCTCTTTGTGCAGACCCCCCCCATCAGTATAGACACTTCTCCCCTCAGTGCAGACCCCCCCATCAGTAAAGAATCCCCTTTGTGCAGACCCCCCTCAGTATAGACACCCCTCTCCCCTCCCATAGCGCCCCCCCCTTCTGCACATGTCCATCTACATATAAGGTAGTAAAGTGTACAGACCTCAGAACAGCGCAGACAGATACACACAGCAGTGTATGTCCCTCTGGCTCCTCCTACTCCTGTGTGAATGTAAACAGAGATGAGGGGGAGACGGCTTTGGTCTGCTCTGCTGAATGACACAACCTGAGAAGCGCAGATCAGTTTAGGGCAGCGGGCGGTGTTAGTGGTGCCGCTACCCACGGGTGTCACCCCTCTGGGTGTTACCCAAGTGCGCCCGCACTCCCCGCCCCTCCCTAGCGACACTACAGGATGAGGTAGTGTAGAGTAAATAGGTACAAAATGTGTCAAGCCTCAAAATTGTGTGTGTCCATGAAATGGCGAAAAATAAGGTAATTTAAATGATATAATATGCTACGCTTTAAATACCTTTACAGCTCATCAGTTGTCATATCGCTACGTGCCTAAAAACATTTTTTATGCTCTTTTTCTGAGGGTAAAGGGATTAGCGCCTTAAAAGTCCCACATACCCACATTTTTTGACAAGTTGTCATATCAATGTGCAATCGCTGTTTACATACATGCACACCCTCCCCGCACATTTTCATTTGTGGGTGTGCACAGGGTGACAGAGTTGCTGTTAATTTTTTCTTTTATTACCCCTGTAGCACCCTTTACCTAAAGTAGGCTGCTAGAGGTAGTGTTTTTTTTGTTACAGTTAGTGCAGGTAAATTTAGGCAGGCCTAGCCGAAAGGGGAGGATTGGAGTGGCATGGAGTGTATCTGGGAGCCCTGATTAATCCCCAACTAGGATTGGCAGGGGGCAGGCCTCCTATATATACCCAGGGTCAGCCTGCTGGAGGGGGAGTTGTTGGGTGGAAGAACTGAGTGATAGAGTGTTAAGCTGTCGTGGCCTTTGAGGAAGCCCCCCTTCTGGGGGGGTGATCTTGGGCCAGGAGCTCGGGAGCTGGGAGGGAACCTCTCCATACAACCCAAACGAGAGGTGTCATGAACAGGAGCAGGAGGTTTGGGTTCCTGGAGGACTGGGCCGACTTCTCAGTCGATCACCAGTACTATAGAAGGGACAGACTGCACCTAAATGAGGAGGGTGCAGATCGGCTGGGAGAGAAGATGGCCAAAAAGTTAGAGGGGTTTTTAAACTAGGCGACGGGGGAGGGTCCAGAGGTAGAGATAGTCAGCGCGGAACATATTCCAGAGGGTAGTGTTAGGGGCATTAGTGGTAGGTTGACTAAAGCACATAAACACAAGGTAAGTGTAGTAACAAGTCCTAGTTGCAATCTCAGAACACCCAATAAGCGGATAGTATTCGACCGGTATAAAACTACGTGGCATGTTCACCAATGCCAGGAGCTTGGCGGACAAGATGGGTGAACTAGAGATACTGTTGTACGAGGAGGATTTGGATTTTGTGGGAATTTCAGAGACCTGGTTCAACAGCTCTCATGATTGGCTGGCAACCATTCAAGGGTATACCATTTATCGCAGGGATAGAGAGGGTAAAAAAAGGGGAGGGGTATGCCTATATATCAAGAATAATGTACAAGTGAATGTGAGAGATAACATCACTAAGGGAGCTAGGGAGGAGGTGGAATCCTTATGGCTAGAGCTCCAAAGGGATGAAGCTAAAGGGAAAATAATACTGGGAGTATGCTATAGGCCCCCTAACCTGAGGGAGAAGGGGGAGATGGATCTTCTACCACAATTTGGATTAGCAGCAAGGATGGGAAGTGTTATCATAATGGGGGATTTTAATTATCCAGACATAGACTGGGCAGGGGGAACCACGCATTCGTCTAAGGCTCGCCAGTTCCTAAATGTCTTTCATGGGTCAGATGCTAGACGCACCAACTAGAAATAAAGCGTTACTGGATCTACTGATTACCAACAATACAGAACTGATCACATATGTGGAAATACGGAGCAATTTAAGAAACAGCGATCACAGGTCAGTTGGCTTCAGTATAAATCACACAAACAGGAAACATAAGGGGAATAGAAAGACGCTGAATTTCAAAAGGGCCAACTTCCCTAAACTATGAACCTTGTTAGAAGGCATAAATTGGGATAAAATCCTAGGGGAAAAAAACACGGAGGAGAGATGGGTTTGCTTTAAGAGCATATTAAATAAGGGCATCAGCCAATGCATCCTATTGGGTAATACATTTAAAAGCGCAAACAAAAGTCCTGGATGGCCTAACTCCAATGTAAAAATGCATATAAAAGCAAAGGAGAAGGCCTTCAAAAAATACAAGGTTGAGGGATCATCATCAGCATTCAGACTTTATAAAGAATGCAACAAGAAATGTAAGGGTGCAATTAGGGTGAGTAAGATAGAACACGAAAGACACATAGCGGAGAAGAGCAAAAAAAATCACAAGAAATTCTTTAAGTATGTAAACAGTAAAAAAGGGAGGACAGATCATATTGGCCTCATAAAGAATGAGGAAGGACATCTGGTTACAAAGGATGGGGAGATGGCGAAGGTATTGAATTTATTCTTCTCCTCAGTCTTCCTGAGGGAATCGGGGGGGCTTCAGTAGCCAAAGCTGCAGTGTTTATCCTCATGACACATCACAGGAAGCATCTCCATGGTTAACAGAGGACGGAATTAAAATTAGACTTTGGAAACTTAACATTAATAAATCACCGGGACCAGATGGCTTGCACCCGAGGAAACTTAGGGAACTCAGTCAAGTAATTGCCAGACCATTGTTCCTAATTTTTACTGACAGTCTACTGACTGGAATGGTACCAGTTGATTAGAGAAAAGCCAATGTAGCACCAATATTTAAAAAGGGCCCAAAATACATCCCTGGGAATTACAGACCAGTTAGCCTAACATCAATAGTATGCAAGCTCTTGAAGGGGTTGATAAGGGACTATATACAAGATTTTAATAATGAGAACGGTGTCATTAGTAGTAATCAGCATGGATTCATGAAGAATCGTTCTTGCCAAACCGATCTATTAACCTTCTATGAGGAGGTGAGTTACCATCCAGATAAAGGAAGGCCCATAGATGTGGTGTATCTGGATTTTGCAAAAGCATTTGACACAGTTCCCCATAAACGTTTACTGTACAAAATAAGGTCCATTGGCATGGACCATAGGGTGTGTACATGGGTTGAAAACTGGCTACAAGGGCGAGTTCAGAGGGTGGTGATAAATGGGGAGTACTCGGAATGGTCAGGGGTGGGTAGTGGGGTTCCCCAGGGTTCTGTGCTGGGACCAAACCTATTTAATTTGTTCCTAAACGACCTGGAGGATGGGGTAACTTGTAAAAAGATCTGAACAGATTAAAGGGGTGGGCAACTACATGGCAAATGGGGTTTAATGTAAAATAATGCATTTGGGTGGCAAAAATATGAATGCAATCTATATAATGAGGGGAGAACGTCTGGGAGAATCTAGGATGGAATTAAAAGGGGATTAACTCCAGAGATAAAACGATAATTCCCCGGCTCTACAAGACTCTGGTCCAGCCTCACCTAGAGTATGCTGTCCAGTTCTGGGCACCAGTCCTCGGGAAGGATGTACTAGAAATGGAGCAAGTACAAAGAAGGGCAACAAAGCTAATAAAGGGTCTGGAGCAGGCATGTACTGGCTATCGAGACTATCGGGAGTTTCCCGGTGGGCCAATGGCTCAGTGGGTTGGTGTGAGTGACAGCCTGTCAAAGTAATAGGTACGTAGCCCGCTCAGCCATTACTTTGAGCACTGCTGTACTGCAGGGGTGGACTGACCTATTGGCACTGTGGGGCCCCATGAGAGGCTCTGCAACACTAGCACCAGAAGCGGCTGCAATAGGACCTCACACAGCGTGCTGCTCCACAGGCCCCTCCTTCGCTCGCGTCCACCCCAGGTGCTTGTACATGACATCATCCGGGACAGACGAGAAGAGTGGAGGGGCCGGCAGAGAGCAGCGCGCCATGAGAGGTGCAGGCATCGGGTGAGGCTGTATACTATCAACAATCCCGGGGGTGGGGGGAGCAGAGGCAGCCAGTACAGAAGTAGGGGACCTGGGCCCCAACAGGATTGCAGGAGGCCCCAAGATACTCTCCTGTTTCCTCCCCCACGTTGTCCCTCTCTGTCCTCCAGCCCCCACGCTGTCCCCCTCTCTCCTCCAGCCCCCATGCTGTCCCCCTCCGTCCTCCAGCCCCCACGCTGTCCTCCAGCCCCCACTGTGTCCTCCACCCCTACGCTGTCCCCCTCTGTCCTCCAACCCCCCCTCTGTCCTCCACCCCCCACTGTGTCCTCCACCCCCCATAATGTCCCCCTGTGTCCCCCACCCCCCAAAGTGTCTCACTGTGTCCTCCACCCCCATGGTGTTCCACTGTGTCCTCCACCCCCCACTGTGTCACCCTGTGTCCTCCATGCCCACTGTGTCCCACTGTGTCCTCCACCCCCCACGGCGTCCCACTGTGTCCTCCAGCCCCCCGGTGTCCCACTGTGTCCTCCACCCCCCACGGTGTCCCATTGTGTCCTCCACCCCCCCCCCCCCCGGTGTCCCACTGTGTCCTTCACCCCCATGGTGTCCCACTGTGTCCTCCAGGGCCAAATTTTTGTCCCAGTCCAGCCCTGGTCTGGAGGATATTAGTTATGAGGAAAGGTTGCGAGCACTGAACTTATTCTCTCTGGAGAAGAGACGCTTGAGAGGGGATATGATATGAATTTACAAATACCGTACTGGTGACCCCACAATAGGGATAAATCTTTTTCGCGGAAGGGAGTTTAACAAGACTGGTGGCCACTCATTAAAATTAGAAGAAAAGAGGTTTAACCTTAAACTACGTAGAGCCACGTAGATCGGGTAATCAGCCAGGCCAGAAGTCAGGGATCCAAGTAGAGGAACAGCAAGCAGGATAAGGAGCCAGAAAGGATTCAGCAAAGCCAGTCTTTAAACAGGAATGCAGGAGATGGTTTCTTATTATGTGACCAAGGCGAAGGCAGGAATGAAGTGAGCTGGAGATCTTTAAGTAGGCGGGACTGACAAGTAAATCCACAACAGCTGGTTAATTGTGGAGATGAGAGCTGGCAATTAGCCAACAGCTGAGGGGCCAGCTCAGAGAAGGAAGGGCTGACCCAGCCCTGACAGATATATAATAGGACACAGTGAGTATTTATTTCCTCTATTCCCCACTCACTGTGTCCAGTGCAGCCACAATCTCCTCCTGCTCTTCCCTGTCAGCTGCTCAACTTCTTCACATCTGGTGAGGATTGCAGCCGGGAGCTGAATGGAGAATCACAGTATCACTCCGCCAGCCGGAACTAATAGAATAGTGGGGCGGCATGATGTACAATATGGGACGGAAAGTATTCAGACCCCCTTAAATCTTTCACTCTTTGTTATATTGCAGCCATTTGCTAAAATCATCAAGTTCATTTTTCTCCCTCATTAAAGTACACACAGCACCCCATATTGACAGAAAAACACAGAATCGTTGACATTTTTGCAGATTTATTAAAAAAGAAAAACTGAAATATCACATGGTCCTAAGTATTCAGACCCTTTGCTCAGTATTTAGTAGAAGCACCCTTTTGATATAATACAGCCATGAGTCTTTTTGGGAAAGATGCAACAAGTTTTTCACACCTGGATTTGGTGATCCTATGCCATTCCTCCTTGCAGATCCTCTCCAGTTCTGTCAGGTTGGATGGTAAACGTTGGTGGACAGCCAATTTTAGGTTTCTCCAGAGATGCTCAATTGGGTTTAAGTCAGGGCTCTGGCTGGGCCATTCAAGAACAGTCACTGAGTTGTTGTAAAGCCCCTCCTTCATTATTTTAGCTGTGTGCTTAGGGTCATTGTCTTGTTGGAAGGTAAACCATCGGCCCAGTCTGAGGTCCTGAGCACTCTGGAGAAGTTTTTCATCCAGGATATCCCTTTACTTGGCCGCATTCATCTTTACCTCGATTGCAACCAGTCGTTCCGTCCCTGCAGCTGAAAAACATTTTTTTTTTTAAATGCAGTAATGAATTTTTATGACGCCCAGGCCCCACTGTGTAGCTGATCTGGGCGGGCCCGGTACATCAGGGCTGGTTGTACTGCCTATCAGCGGCCCTGTTCCTGATCATTGACAGTCATATGATGCTACTATACTGCACGGTATTTAAAAAAAAAATGTGAACAAAACAATTTTATTTAAGCTCTTCATTTTCCAAAAAAATGTGACAAAAAAATTACAACTTCAAAAAACTTGCCATGCCTCTTACTAAATACCTTGGACTGTCTACATTCTAAAAAGGGGTAATTTAAGGGGATTTGTACTGCCCTGGCATTTTAGGGCCTAAAAAAAAATGAGATAGGCCGTCAGTACTGTGCATAAGGACTGATCAATTTTCAAATATATATACCATCGTTTGTAGACTTCATAACTTTCACACCGACTAAATAAAATACACTGATTTGGGTTATTTTCACCAAAGAAATGGAGCAGAATACATTTTGGCTAAAATTTACAAAGAAAGATTATTTGTTTGTAACATTTTACAAAAGAAACTAAGAAAAACACTTACACTATAGTTGTTATCAAAGTGTATACACAAGAACCCTAGTAAGATGCGAAACAGCAGAGCAATCACAGAGTAGAAGAGAGCGCAGTCACTCTAAGCTTCCTGTAGCTGTCAGACTGGAGATGCTGGCACTGAGACACTGGGCCTTCTCTGGAGAAGACACCTGCAGCAGTCTGTGTGGACACTGGGAGGGCAATGCGTTTTGGGGCTCTGCCTCTTTCTTAAGCCTGGGGACAGGACTAACCAGGGGAATTTTATAGCATCAGGAGGAAGCACTCCATAGTCCCTGGGACCAAAAGCATACCTCCCAACATTTTGAGATGGGAATGAGGGACACCTACTACCAAACATATGTAGGGATAGGACATGCCCCCTTAAAGGAGAATTACCCCCCAAAAAAAGTTAATTAAATCCACATGGGCTTTTTTTTTTAACCACTACTATTCCTTTATATTGGTTTTTAAAATTCACAAATGCAGCAATTTGGAATTTGGATAAAAGGTTTAGCACTGGGAAACACTTTTTGAAAGATAAAAAGTGCATTTTATATACAACTATATAGATCAGACCAAAATGAGGGACAAATGAAGAGGAAAGAGGGACATTGCTCCAAATCAGGGACAGTTCCTCGAAATCAGGGACAGTTGGGAGCTATGCCAAAAGCGCCATTAGTACTCTTAAATCTTGCATATCAAGGAATATTGGCACATGCTAAACACACATATAGACATCCATGTAATCTATGAATAAGCTAAAAGCAAAAGAGAGATCATTGATAGATAACAATGGACTTCTGGAGTGGTAGACACAAAAAAAAAAAAATACAATATATTTTTATCCCAACTTTGGCCAGTAGGGGGAGTCTAAAACCAGTGCAACAGTATAAATACACGAAATGAAGAAATATTCCCTGGAATTTATTAAGACTAATTATTTTGCAAACATGTTTCTCATGTGTTCTGAAAGTGCAGTATGAACCAAATTCATGCACCTGTTTCGAACTTGTACTTGATTTTGGCCACTTTTAGAATGCACGCAAGACAATTTAGCAAAATCTGTATGTGCCAGATTCTCTCTCTGTGAGCCAATAAAGAGTTCTCCTTAAAGAGAAAGTAAACCCTGATGGGTTTTACTTCCTCTTTTGCTCCCTGTAAGGCCTGCAAATTAAAAGCATAATAATGGGCTAGTATGCATCGCATACTAGCCCATTATATGACACTTACCTGCAAACAAAGCCCGCGCTGTCCCCTGTGCAGGCCGCGTCCATCTTCGCCCCTCTTCCTTGCAGGGCCGCGGACTCCGGCTTTGTGAATGCGCACGGGAGCCGTCAGTCACGGCACACGCTGGGGGAAGAAACGGAACGGTGGTCCGTTTCTTCAAAGCGCATGCCCCCCATGCCCCGATGACGACATTGGCGCACTACAAGTGAAATGTCTCCTAAACGGCGCACGGTTAGGAGATATTTCCACTACCTATCGGTAAGCCTTATTCTAGGCGTAGAATAAGGCTTACCAATAGGTAGAAGTCACACAAAGGGGTTTACAACCACTTTAATTATCTCTACTTTTGTAACATATGAACTGTCAGTATTTTATTTTGAATTTGGTGCATGTATTGAAAAAGTAGCGCATTTTAGTACTACCTGAATTTAGTGCTGTCAAAACCAAAGGTGTTATATATGCTTTATGAACTTGGCGCAACGCATTAACGAGAGGGATTAATGCCAAAAAAGTGGTGTAGCACTTTATTGAATTCCCCCACATAGTAAGGGACAAGATTATAAACATGAAATCTGTGAGGAATGTCCACAGAAGTTAAAAGAGTAAAATGTCAAAAAGCCTTTAAAAGTACTAATTAAAAAACACAAACAAGGAACATAAAAATAGGAACAGTTCTTGAAGCTCTCTTTCTCCCATGAATTAAAGTATAATGCTAACTTCCACTTTAAGGACTCCTGACCCCCTGACATGCCACATTTGGCATGTCATTTTTTGGGGGGCAGGGGGGAGCGGGTACCTAGTTTTGACAGGTACCCAGCTCCCACTTCCACTCCGCGGCACTGAGCAGGAGTTCTCCTCTCCCTCTCTGCAATCTGCTGGGACACGTCACAGGCCATTCAGAACGAGCAGCGCGACTCAAGCATGCGCAGTGCGCATCCGGCTGTGAAGCCACATGCTGTCACAGCCAGGTGCCCACACTTGCAATGCCGGCGCTGCAGAGAGGAGAAGGAGAGAAGAAAGGCTTTGGGTGGCCACATCACTGGACCATGGGACAAGTGACTGTCTGTTTATTAAAAGTCAGGAGCTACACTTTTTGTAGCTGCTGACTTTTAATAAGCACAGAAATGGGTGGAACTCTGCTTTAAGGACTAGGAACTCTCAGTCCCTTAGAAAGTAGCACAAAGTGTTGTAGGATGCATACAGGTGTATCTCCAACTCCACTGTAGACACTGATCCCAGTGTTACTGACTGCAGGAAGTACAGTGAACTGAATAGCGCAGTAGGTGATGGTTAAGGTAAAACAAACGAACCTGGGTTCGTTTGTTTTACCCTAACCATCACCTACTGCGCTATTCAGTTCACTTGTGAGCCTAGTTTTTACCACTCAATTTTTATTATTTGTTGGATATAAAAAACTTTTTTACCAATAATTTTTTTCAACGCTTCAAACGGATTTACACTATGTGGAAGTTTTTCTTTTATTCCTTGCCCTCTCATGTGGATGGTTGATTTTGAGGTGGTGTCTGGTGGTCAATCTAAGCTGGTTCAAAAGGACACCTTGGTCCGGTCCAACCCTCTCAGAGATATAATAGTTGGCGACACTCTTCGCTCCTTCAAGCCAAGTCTACCGGCAGGATCCAAATCCGAATAACTCGATCGTTTGACCTACTACACCGGTATACGGTACAAGCCTTTCTGACTCACCGCCAACGGCCTGTGAGTCCACCAATTCTGGTAAGGGCATCTTATGTCTATTTGTCGGAGATGATATTGTCATGCTGAAAGAAGAGCCTACCCCACATGCTTAGATGTTCCTGATTGTCTCGTTTTAACACACGTGAAGACCGGGAGCACCTAGAGCGACACCTAGACACCGAGACCAACTTGTGTAGTGACGGACATTGCTAGTCTACATACCTATCTGTCTGATACATTTGTGATGTGTGATAATGCTATCAATCTGTTAGACACATACTGTTAAGCTCACCTTCTTTATATTGAGGTGCTTTTTATTTTACATACCTATCTGTCTGATACACTTGTGATGTGTGATGATGCAATCAATCTGTTAGACACATATTGTATAGCTCACCTTCATCATATTGAGGTGTTTTTTATTTTCTACACTCGGATTAGATTTTTAATTTTAACTATTCCTACCACAGTATATTTATTACATTACGAATGAATACTACGAGATACATGTAGTTTCATTCTATTTTCCAACACCCCATACATTCACTTTCTCATCTAGGTATTTACCTATCCATTTTTGTCTCTGGGGAGATACCTCTGGGTTCATATCCCTTGGGAATACCTTAGGTTCAACACTATTTTTTGGGGGATATACCCACTTTCTTATTTTTCACATTTATTATCACTATTTATTGTGTTTTGTGATTTGTTCACCAATACCTTTCTAGCGCCACACTTTGCCGTTCTTCATAAATTTATGCCAAAATGTATTCTGCTACATATCTTTGTTAAAAAAATATCCCCATTAAGTGTTTATTAATTGGTTTGCGTGAAAATTATAGCGTACATGTGTCAAACACAAGGCCCGTGGGCCGAATCCGGACCTCTATGCCATTTTATTTTAACCCTCGCACCTCTCCTGCAGCTGTGGCACCCCCCTTGTCTCCTTCCCCACCTTGTCTCAGCAGTTAGCAGCAGAGAGGACAGAACTCCTCCTACAGATCCTCCACCTCTCTGTGCAGCCATGGAGAGTCTCCTCTATGCTCCCACCCATCTCAGCAGTCGACAGCAGAGAGGACAGAGAGATCATGCGCCTCTTTATACAGCTGCAGCACCTCTTCATCCCTGTCTCCCCTGGTCTCCACTTTCAACAGACTCCCACATCTGACTCCTGCTCTTATCTGGTCTTTCTCCAGATCCTGCACTTTCTGATCACCAGCTTCACCCCCAACTTTTTCCCAGCAGCAGCACAAAGGGGGTGCACTTTGATGTAAGGGAGGGTGAGAGACCCTTGACTTCTGATGGTGGGGGAGCTCTTGACATCTGATGTAAGAGGGGGGTGGGGTGCTCTGGGCATTTGCTTATAATTATTATGAGAATAATACAATTTTATGGAAGCTTGAAAAGGAGGGTCACACACCACTGGGATCATCCACAAGAAACTTTATTGGAGACTGCTCAGACACAACACCAAACAGAACCATCTTCTGTCTCCAATAAAGTTTCTTGTGGATAAAGCCAGCAGTGTGCAACTCTCCTATTCAGACTTGCATCATCTGCTACAGCAGTGTGAGTGGGTTCTGCGGCAGTCTGCTCCTGCCCTTCGCAGCTTAAGTCTTATTTTTAAACCAAAAATTAATCAAATGCTGACACAGTTATTTATTATGATAAAGAGTAGATACATTTACAGGGGGGCAAAAAAGTATTTAGTAAGCCACCAATTGTGCAAGTTCTCCCATTAAAAAAGATGAGAGAGGCCTGTAATTGTCAGCATAGGTATACCTCAACTATGAGAGACAAAATGTGGAAACAAATCCAGACAATCACATTGTCTGATTTTTGAAAGAATTTATTTGCAAATTATGGTGGAAAATAAGTATTTGGTCAATATCAAAAGTTCATCTCAATACTTTGTTATATATCCTTTGTTGGCAATGACAGAGGTCAAACGTTTTCTGTAAGTCTTTACAGGGTTGTCACACACTGTCGCTGGTATGTTGGCCCATTCCTCCATGTAGATCTCCTCTAGAGCAGTGATGTTTTGGGGCTGTCGCTGGGCAACACGGACTTTCAACTCCCTCCAAAGGTTTTCTATGGGATTGAGATCTGGAGACTGGCTAGGCCACTCCAGGACCTTGAAATGCTTCTTACGAAGCCATTCCTTGCAGTGTTTGGGATCATTGTAATGCTGAAAGACCCAGCCACTTTTCAGCTTCAATTCCCTTGCTGATGGGAGGAGGTTTGCACTTAAAATCTCACAATACATGGCCCCATTCATTCTTTCATGTACACGTCCTGTTCCCTTTGCAGAGAAACAGCCCCAAAGCATGATGTTGCCACCCCCATGCTTCACAGTAGGTATGGTGTTCTTTGGTTGTAATTCAGCATTCTCTCTCCTCCAAACACGACGAGTTGTGTTTCTACCAAACAGTTCTACTTTGGTTTCATCTGACCATATGACATTCTCCCAATCCTCTTCTGGATCATCCAAATGCTCTCTAGCAAACCTCAGACAGGCCCGGACATGTACTGGCTTAAGCAGGGGGACACGTCTGGAATTGCAGGATCTGAGTCCCTGCCGGCGTAGTGCGTTACTGATGGTAGTCTTTGTTACGTTGGTCCCAGCTCTCTGCAGGTCATTCACTATGTCCCCGTGTGGTTCTGGGATTTTTGCTCACCGTTCTTGGGATCGTTTTGACCATACGGGGTGAGATCTTGCGTGGAGCCCCAGATCGAGGGAGATTATCAGTGGTCTTGTATGTCTTCCATTTTCTTATCATTGCTCCCACAGTTGATTTCTTCACACCAAGCTGCTTGCCTATTGCAGATTCAGTCTTCCCAGCCTGGTGCAATTTTGTTTCTGGTGTCCTTCGACAGCTCTTTGGTCTGCACCATAGTGGAGTTTGGAATGTGACTGTTTGAGGTTGTGGACAGGTGTCTTTTATACTGATAACAAGTTCAAACACGTGCCATTAATACAGGTAATGAGTAGAGGACAGAGAAGCCTCTTAAAGAAGAAGATACAGGTCTGTGAGAGCCAGAAATCTTGCTGGTTTGTAGGTGACCAAATACGTATTTTCCATCATAATTTGCAAATAAATTCTTTCAAAAATAAGACAATGTGATTGTATGGCTTTGTTTCCACATTTTGTCTCTCATAGTTACCTATACCTATGATGACAATTACAGGCCTATCTCATCTTTTTAAGTGGGATAACTTGCACAATTGGTGGCTGACTAAATACTTTTTTGCCCCACTGTATATACAGTAGTCTTACAAATACAACCAGCTCTTTGAGGACAACCATAATGCTGATGCAGCCCGCAATGATATTGAGTTTGACACCCTTGGTCTTGGGATTCACCACTTCTCCTGGAAACCTCCCTGCTTGGGCACAGACCAGCCAGGCTGCATTCCACCCCTCGAGACAGACGCTGTCAGCTTGACTGCAACCTGCTCCGCTACAATCTGCTGTTCATCTGTGAATGTTACCAGTTAGGCTGTCTTCCGCTGGGCTTGTTGTGAACTGTTATATTTTTTTTTTTTTTTTTTTTTTTTTTTTTTTTTTGTGAACTGTTATATTTTGACTACAATTCAAGTTCTTTCTACTGCAACTGGACAGTGTGTAGGTTACTTCCCCCTCACCCTCTCACACTTGGTGGCAGTAGACAGGATATGTCACTTCTCACAGCAGGTGCTCCAACATGCTCTTGTGGAATGGGAGAAGCTAGAAAACTTTGTGCACCTGTACCAGGTTCCTGGATAGCTGATCACGGAGCTAGCCATTAACTCCTTTTAGGATTACACCTGACAAATGCTGATGGCCCTCCCAGAAGAGGACTGGGCCACACTGGAGAAAATCGTGACACGCCTAGAGGGCCTGTTCTGGGAAAACATGATAACCCCAGAGCTGAGGTGCAAATTTTTTGTCCGGAGACAGCAGGAGGATAAGAGACTCATGCACTTCGTGGGGGCGCTCCAGTACCTCTGGAAACAGCTGAAAAAGAAGGATATACTTGGCTGTGCAGTATTCAAGAACTTGCACCACATACTGAGGGATCAGTTTGTGACTTCCCTGAAACAGCAGGTGTCCTCACTTAAACTGTGTTTTCTGCCCCCCCCCCCCCCCTCCAAAAATTAAAAGTCAGCAGCCACACATACTGTAGCTGCTGACTTTTATTATTAGGAAACTTACCTGTCCTGGAATCCAGCGATATCTGCACCCTAGCCGATGTTTCCATCAGCTGTTGGGTGCTGCTGCCAGTGCGGCTTCACAGACGGGTCCCTATTGCGCAAGTGTGAAGCGCGCTGCGCTCTCCTACTGACCCAGCAGCAGGGGAAGGAGGAGGGAGGAGGAAGGGACTGAACTTCTGACGTACCTCGCCGCAACGAGGTCTGATGGAAGTGGGGACAGGGACCTGGAGAAAAACTGTAAGTGCTGGTGGTGTGGTCGTTTTTGGCATGTAAGCAAGAATTGTGGCAGAAATGAAATTAAAAGCACATGCATGTTAAACTAGTGGCTCCCGGGGCAGAAGGATGACCCCGGGACTGGCAACATAAAGTCTCAGCCAACCATAGGCAATGGTTGCCCCAAGCCCAGTGGTGCCTGCCATTGTCAAAGGACTGGAAGTCAATCTGTTTGGGACACAAGACCAGCTGGACCCCTACTGGCTATCCCTTAATGCAGCCAATAACTTACCCATTATGGTGGAAGGCATCACCTAGGTGAAGATCCAGATTGACAACAATGTGATGGATCGGGAAGGAGTGGTGGTGACTTGTGGCCAAGTCAGCTCTTCCTTGCCCATTGTTTTGGTCATAAACATGTTAAAAGACTTGGACTTGTCCCACTTGCCATCCAAGTTTGAGCGTTCTGGCCAGCGAGCACAGAGCTGCTGTCTGTGAGCTGCGTGGCTCACCAAAGGTTTGCCAGGAGGCAACCCGAGCAGATCAGGGTTGTTTGGACACCCCCAAACAGAAGCTTCTACTGACCCCTCTCCAAGAGGTAGTTTGGTCCTTCCCCATCGGGGCCTGCAAGAAGCTGCAAGGAGCCACTGTGATGATAGAACCCCACAAGGACTCGGTGGTGCCTGGAGAGCGGCTCGTTGCACGCACCATCTCCAAGGTTCACAAAAGGAAGGTCCGGGCGCAGCTCATTAACCTGAGGACCACCCCAATTGCACTCCCCAACCATGCTACCCTAGCAGACTTGTATGTGGTACCCCATCACTGCATCTCAGAAGCTCAGCCTGGGGTGGTTACAAACATGTACAGTTTGTCACAGTACATGTTGGCATTCATGGTTCCCTCAATCTGTAGCTCCCCAGTGCCGGCAGCACTCATGCAACCTCAGACCATGACACTCCCATCACCATGCTTGACTGTAGGCAAGAGACACTTATCTTTGTACTCCTCACCTGGTTGCTGCCACACAAGCTTGACACCATCTGAACCAAATAAGTTTATCTTGGTCTCATCAGACCACAGGACATGGTTCCAGTAATCCATGTCCTTAGTCTGCTTGTCTTCAGCAAACTGTTTGCGGGCTTTCTTGTGCATCATCTTTAAAAGAGGCTTCCTTCTGGGATGACAGCCATGCAGACCAATTTGATGCAGTGTGTGGCGTATGGTCTGAGCACTGACAGGCTGACCCCCCACCCCTTCAACCTCTGCAGCAATGCTGGCAGCACTCATACGTCTATTTCCCAAAGACAACCTCTGGATATAACGCTGAGCACATGCACTCAACTCCTTTGGTCGACCATGGCGAGGCCTGTTCTGAGTGGAACTTGTCCTGTTAAATCGTTGTATGGTCTTGGCCACTGTGCTACAGCTCAGTTTCAGGGTCTTGGCAATCTTCTTATAGCCTAGGCCAACTTTATGTAGAGTAACAATTCTTTTTTTCAGATCCTCAAAGAGTTCTTTGCCATGAGGTGCCATGTTAAACTTCCAGTGACCAGTATGAGAGAGTGAGAGCGATAACACCAAATTTAACACACCTGCTCCCCATTCACACCTGAGTCCTTTAAACACTAATGAGTCACAAGACACCAGGAAGGGAAAATGGCTAATTGGACCCAATTTGGACATTTTCACTTAGGGTGTACTCGCTTTTGTTGCCAGCGGTTTAGACGTTAATGGCTGTGTGTTGAGTTATTTTTAAGGGGACAGCGAATTTACACTGTTATAAAACCTGTACACTCACTACTTTACATTGTATTAAAGCGTCATTTCTTCAGAGTTGTCACATGAAAAGATAGAATAAAATATTTACAAAAATGTGAGGGGTGTACTCACTTTTGTGAGATACTGTATATATATATATATATATATATATATATATATATATATATATATATATATATATATATGTAGCGGTCCCATATTTATTTAATGCTATGTTGTCTTATATGCAATATTATAAGTTAGTATTTGGTGCCATCTAGCGGCCAAAATGGTGAATGGACTATGTTTTGTTTTCTTTCTTGGGAGATAAGAAGATGGAAGGAAATGACTGTTTCACATTAACATGACCTACCCACAATGCCTAGTGACCTCCCATAAGCACCAATAGACTGAACTGCATGCTGGGTGGGCTATAAAAGGGCTCCGCACGGCCATTTTCTCTCTCTGGTTCCTGGGACGCATGGCCTGCCAGCAGGGCTCTGTGGATGTGCGTGTCCCACAGAGCCGCGGCCTACATTACGCGGAGTAAACTTAAAACTGAGTAGAAGTTCACACCCACACCACAGTGTGCTGGAACAGCAGTGTGGCCGGATCGGGAAGAATCCAGAGACCCTTGACAGAGGTAACTGAGAACTCCAGGTCATCTAGTGAAGGGAACAGCATAACAGCGTGGCTGCAACTCCAAACAGACGGAGAACTTGTGGAACGGAGACATCCATCTGTCTGGAAGCAGTGCAGTGAGAGGGCTAACGCCCAGAAGTTTGCATCACATTTTACACACTTAGATTGATTGATTGCAAAGTGTTGCTGGAACTGATAGTCCCACCGAACAGTTCGGTTGGAAAGAGTTACACTTACACAGGTTTCAAGTTAGATTTCATTATCCAGGGTCTGATGCTGGAAGTTGTTCCCTTTGAGAAGGAGTATCCAACCAATTTATCTGATTGAAATTACTACTGTGCATCATTCTGCACCGTTCTATTGGTCACAAATCCTGTGGATTACAAGTATTATAATTCTCTAGCTAGCAGAAGACAGAAGATAACAGGACTATTTCTATCATTGCAAGGCCTTGCATTCAGTTATAATAGTAAAGTACCTGCATTGTTAAAGCAGGGGGAGCTCCTTAGTGATTATACTGTGGGGTACTGATATTCCTGTGTCTTTGTGCTTGCTACAGTGTGCTGGAGGTGGGAAGGTGTTCGGAGTTAAGGTATTATCACTCTGAACATTGGTCCCACCTGGAGACGCGCCAGCAGGGGGTCTATACAAGAAAGCTATACATGTTGATATTATTGTGAATATTCACTGTGCTGTCACCCTATGTTTGTGTGACAGTATAGTCATTGTAATTACTGTTTAATACCAGTTTAGTAAAAGAAATCATTCTGGTTAATTACAATTTGTGTGCAGTGTTGTCTTTTCTCCTGCAGGTGGAGCAACAGATACCCAGGTAGAGGTACATTATAACTGTATTATACATTGTGAGATTATAGTTTGTATCAGTATCATTACAACACTGCACTACAGCTGTGTCAAGGGGATTGATCCAAATTAACAAGGGGTGTTTGAAGAGAGAACAGGCCCGATCAAATACTAGCAGCTCCTTCGGGGGACAGTGCTTCATATTATATATATATATATATATATATATATATATATATATATATATATATATATATATGTGTACCAAAAGACACACACACAGTGCAGTGCTACTACAGTGATAATTCAATGCTACTTAGTGCTATGTATACATGCAATAAAATTCAAATTCATAAAAAATTCATAATAAATGTCCCATAAATTAATATCAACCTTGATAGTAGTGCTCCAGTGTTATTATCATATCACCGTGCTTCTCAATAATTATTATTGCTTGTGCAAACCACCACCAGTTATTTAATTTGCTCACCTCAAGGATGAGTCAGGAAGACTCAAATGAACTCTTTATTTTCATTCCCCAAACGTCTTTTCTTTCTATCAGCACTTAGCTGTTCAATTTCTCCCTTTCACGATCTCCACTCCACCCAATGTATCCCTCACAGATAGGGGGTTGATCTCCAAGATTATTCAGTCGTTCCTCCACTTCAAGGGACTCATGTATCATGTGATCAAAAACACAGCCGACATAGTGCTCTCTGCTATAAAACTTTTATCTAAAAACCCCCGCTAAAAGAGGACACTTACTAGATATAAAAACAAAATTTGCTCATTACATGTATTGAGAGCGTCCGCTCGCTCACCACCATGGCTGCACAACCTCACAGGATCGGATCCTCTCCTCTGCA
This sequence comes from Lithobates septentrionalis, assembly GCA_037952835.1. NCBI lineage: Eukaryota > Metazoa > Chordata > Amphibia > Anura > Ranidae > Lithobates > Lithobates septentrionalis. Next base: position 991,570 of record JBBDGP010000957.1, on the reverse strand, counting down.
CATGTATCGACCTCTGAATGGTCTTCCTCAGCAGGATGACCTAGTTGGACTCTGATGCAATCCGGCTCGAGCCTCACACCAGGGGAGGGGGGCAACTAGTGCCTCCAACATACCTTCATCAGTGCTCCGCCTAGGCCTAAGCCGCATCCAAGCACCTCCAGAGCACGAGCGGGGGGGGGGGCAGAGCAGTACCGCTATCTACTGGACAAGTCACCACCTGTCAGCAGGACGTTAATCCCACTGATCAGCCATGGCAACCTGAGGAGGCATGTAGACCTGACCTCAGTATAGTATTAATATCAAAAGAAGAGTGAAAGTGAGAAGGGGGTAGAGAAAGAGGGAAAAGAAAGAAAAAATAGAAAAAAAGTAAGGAAGAAGGATCAGGATCATACCTAGAAGCTCTTGGTCACTGTCGTCACTTGCTCTGGGCTCCCACCAGCAGGACATTTGTATCCTCTTCCAAGGCAGAAAGAGGCAATGTTCTCAGTCAGTGCTTCAATCAAGGGCAGTGGCTGCTGGTGCTCAAAATTTTTGGGGGAAGAGCAAACAAACTGAAAAATTCTGAAAAAAAACCCCATCAGTTGCAGCCTCACTGGGCCATCAAACGCAGCCACTGTGCCCATCAATTGCCGCCACTGTGCCATCAATTGCCGCCACTGTGCCATCAATTGCCGCCACTGTGCCATCAATTGCCGCCACTGTGCCATCAAACACAGCCAATGTGCCATCAAACACAGCCAATGTGCTCATCTATTGCCGCCACTGTGCCATCAAACGCAGCCACTGTGCCATCAAACGCAGCCACTGTGCCATCAAAGGCTGCCACTGTGTCATCAAACACAGCCACTGTGCCATCAAACGCAGCCACTGTGCCCATCAATTGCCACTGTGCCATCAAAAGCAGCCACTGTGCCATCAAATGTAGCCACTGCACCCATCAATTGCCGCCACTGTGCCATCAAACGCAGCCACTGTGCCCATAAAACGCAGCTACTGTGCCATATCACGTGCTCCCACTGTGCCCATCAAATGCTGCCACTGTGCCCATCAAATGCTACCACTGTGCCCATCAATTGCCGCCACTGTGCCATCAAACACAGCCACTGTGCTCATCAATTACCACCACTGTGCCATCAAATACGGCCACTGTGCCATCAAACGCAGCCACTGTGCCAAACGCTGCCACTGTGCCATCAAACGCAGCCACTGTGCCATCAAACACAGCCACTGTGCCCATCAATTGCTGCCACTGTGCAATAAAGCGCAGCCACTGACTGTGTCCATCAAACGCAGCTACTGTGCCATATCAAATGCTCCCACTGTGCCCATCAAATGCTCCCACTGTGCCATCAAATGCTGCCACTGTGCCCATCAAATGCAGCCACTGTGCCCATCAAGCGCAGCTACTGTGCCATATCAAATGCTCCCACTGTGCCATCAAATGCTGCCACTGTGCCCATCAAATGCTCCCACTGTGCCATATCAAATGCTCCCACTGTGCCCATCAAATGCTGCCAGTGTGCCCCCTGCCCGCCTGCCGTCTGCCCGGCACTTACCCTGTCTCTCAGTGGGGCAGCGGGTGACGGCGACGAGTGGTGTCCATCATGCTTCTCGATGTCTTCTCCCGCCTTCTCTTCCCTTCCTCTGCTATGATTGGATGCCTGATAGGCGTCCAATCACAGCGCCTGTCATTTCAGCCAATGAGGTGACGGGTAACAGACCCGAGAACCTGATTGGCGGAGAGGCAGTTCAGTGTTAGAAAAGCTAATATTCATTCGCTTTCCTAACACAGCTGAGTGAACTGCGAGCACCAAGTATAGCGCATGCTTTTTACCTTTTTTGACCCCTATTAGAGCCTATGACTCTAATCAGGTGCTTAAAAAAAAAAAAAACCCTGCCGCTGTAATTCAGGCGCCCGGCACCCGAAAAGGGGCCAGGAGCCTGAAAGGGGGTGGCAGCGGCGGCCATAGATAGATTCATGCAATGCATGAATCTATCTATTGGTGATAGAGGGGGTGGCAAGAGAGAGGAGGACGCACCGCCACTGATCAAGGGGAAATCCACTCTCACTACTACTGAGGTTGAGTATGCTGTCTAAGAGCCGGTTCTGCCAGCTCCAGCAGTGCTACATCTAAGGTCGAGGACACTTGGGCAGAGTCAGAAACACAGTATAATCTACCCACAGGGACATCGGTAAACCGTTCTCTGGAGCCTCTACAGGTAGTGATCCAATCCTCCGCCTCTCTGATCTCATTCACTCTGCGCACCCACTCCTCCCGGGATGGAACCTGCTTTCGCTTCCAGTAAATAGTCTTGGCTGCGTTCAGCAGGTGAGGCAGCGCACTCTTTTTGTACTGACTCATTGGCATAGGGGGAACGTGCAGGAAAAAATGGACCGGAGAGAAGGGGATATCCAAACCTAGAACTTCTTTAACCTGGTCTCTAATATCCTTCCAGAAATGGCCAATCACTGGGCAATCCCACCATAAGTGTAGCAGTGTACCTCGGCCCCCACAGCCCCGCCAACATAACTCAGAGGTGGAAGGATATATCCAGGCCATGTCAGTGGGCACCCTATAACAGCATGACAAGATCTTGTAATTCATCTCCTGCATTTCAGAGTCAATAGAACTTGAATGGGTAAGCTGGTACAGGTGTGTCAGTTGAGTGGCAGTAAATTCCTGTCCCAAGTCTCTCTCCCAGGCCCGAATATATACAGGTTTAGCGGCCGAGGAGGAGCACCCCAGCAGTTGGTAAAATTCTGAGACCATATGTGGCACTGGTTCATCTGCTTTAAAAAGGCCTTCAAAATATGTAAGGGATGTAATATCTCTTATGGAGCTGCCGTGCACGTCAAAAAAGTGGTGTAATTGCCTATACCTCCAAAAGTTAATTTGAGGACCTTTGGGTCTAGCCGTCAGAGACTCAAAGGGTATCAGCTTGCCACTCTTCAATAGTTTCCCACAGCTAGCATTTCCATCATCTACCCAGGGTCCAAAGAAAGCCATTTTCTCCCCCCCCGGAGGGAACCAGAGAAGCCCTCCCAGTGGCGCCAGTGGGGACACAGCTGGAGCCAAAGTCAGCCTTTGGTTGACACGATTCCATGTCTTAAGTGCATGGGTCGTCAATGGGGATGCATTTTCCAACAACCCCCTGTACTCCAGAGGAAGCCAGGGGGCATAGGATAGGTTTCTGCCTGCCATATACTTCTCCATAGAGACCCAGAGTTTACAGTGGGTATGAAAGCGGCAGTTCAGAATCCGCTGGAGCACTATAGCCCTACAGTATCTCTGTATGTCCAAAATTCCCAAACCACCCAAACGCTTTGGGCATTTTAGTAGTGTCAGAGCAATGCACGATTTCTGCCAGTTCCAGATAAACCTAGTAAACTCGCTGGATAATTGGGTGCAGAAACTTCTGAGCAGGGGGGTAGGGAGCATTTTCAGGCAAAATAGTATCCTAGGGAGGACATTAATTTTTATGATATTCACCCTCCCCAGTCAAGTGAAAGCAGTCTTCGTCCATTGGGAAAGATCACATTTAATTGCGGTCACCAACCGAAGGTAATTAGTTGTGTATAGTGTGTTGAAGCTGTCTGTTAGCTGAATGCCTAGGTATCTTAAGGAAGATTATGCCCAAGAAAAAGGGAAAGCGCTTTTAAGATTATTGGCCATGGCCGGGGATATCAGGATAGGTAAAATTTCAGATTTTGTAAGATTAATTTTGAAGTCCAAGAGCGTCCCGAAATGTTGGAGTTCTCGCATCAGGACCGGCAAAGAGATCACCGGGTCTAATAGGTGGAATAAGACATCGTCAGCATAGGCTGAGAGCTTATGCTCTGTGTCGCCCACCTTTAGGCCTTTTATGTCTGTATTTGCTCTCATTTTATGCAACAGAGGCTGTAGGGCTAATGCAAAAAGGAGAGGGCACCCCTGTCTCGTGCGGTTCCTGATCAAGAACCTAGATGAGAAAATACCATTGATTTTAACTTGTGCACTGGGTTCAGAATAAAGGGCCAGAATCCAAGTGAGCATATTTGGGCCCAGCCATAAGGTTTCCAGCACCCCACAGAGATACATCCAATCAATACGATCGAACGCTTTCTCCGCGTCTGTGGATAATAGAGGGGGCAACGGATCGTCACTGATCCGTGATCCGTTCGGGTCAACCTCCGCCTCAGCCATAGGAAAGGCCGCGGCTTCGGCCTAGCTCCGGAGCGGCGGCCATCTTGGTACACCCGGCGGCGGCCGCTGTATCGTCAGGAAGTGACGTTTCGTCGCCGCCATCTTGCTACACCCCACACTCCCTTGCACAGTACTGTAATGATAGAGTTAGAAGGGGGCAAGCGGACATCTTGTTACACCCACCAGAGTTTTAGATTTTAAAGCTATTTTCCACACAAAACGGAGCTTATATGTATAAATACAGTATTTGCTAATGTGACAGAACACCTCTGATTTTCACATTTAATGTTAAATGTGAAAATCAGAGGTGTTCTGTCACATTAGCAACCATGTAAGGTCAGCAGGTTTGCTGCTGCTTTTAAAATTTAACATCTAAACAGTCCGTCCGATCTACAAATACTGTATTTATGCATATAAGCTCCGTTTTGTGTGGAAAATATCTTTTAAATCTAAAACTCCGGTGGGTGTAACAAGATTTGTCTTTTTTTTTCGTTTTTTTTGCTGATCCGAAAATGATCCGATCCGTGACTCTGATCCGAGGATCGATCCGATCCGTGAGTTTTTTGATCCGTTGCACCCCTAGTGGATAATATCAAATAAGGAGGCAGCTCCTGTCTATGTCTAGCCCAATGTATCAGTTGAATTATAGTTACATAGTTACATAGTTAGTAAGGTTGAATAAAGACACTAGTCCATCGAGTTCAACCTGAGCGAGTGTAGGTGCATGTCTACAATTATCCCTATTTTTTAAAATTTTATTTAAGGTACCCATATAGCGCTGTGTCAGTTTTTATGCAGCGCTCCACACATATATCGCACACTCACATTGGTCCCTACCCTCAAGGAGCCCATAATCCAAGGTCCCTAACATTCATATACTAGGGCCAGTTTTGGACAGAAGCCAATTAGCCTACCAGCATGTCTTTGGAGTGTGGGAGGAAACCGGAGTACCCGGAGGAAACCCACGCAGGCACAGGGAGAACATGCAAACTCCACTCAGGTAGTGTCATGGCTGGGATTTGAACCAGCGACCCTTCTTACTGCTAGGCGAGAGTGCTACTCACTACACCACTGTGCTGCCCGAATCACCTGAATGGAATTATCTCTGGCCTCACGTCCAGTGATGAAGCCCGTTTGGTTAGGATGGATGATGTGAGGCATGAGATATTTCATTTGATTCGCCAGAATTTTTGCCAATATCTTATTATCTGTGTTTAGTAAGGAAATGGGGCGATAACTTTGGGGGGCAGTGGGATCCTTACCTTCCTTTGGTATCACCGAGATATGTGCCATCAGCGCCTCTGGTGGGATTATGTTGCCGTTCGCTAGGGAGTTAAAATACCTACACATGGGGCTTATCAGTAAAGGGTTAAACGTTGCGTAGTATGCTTTAGTGAACCCATCCGGCCCTGGACTTTTCCCATTGGGCAGCGATTTCACAGTTGATTCAATCTCTGCTGCACTGATTGGAGATTCCATATCCGACTGCTGGTCATCGGTCAAGGATGGTAGGCCAGTCGTAGCCAAATAGTCCCGAATCCTAGTCAACCTGGTGGCCTTAGCGCCAGGAGTCAAGTTGGTGTCTAAATTATACAGTTTTGCATAATAATTGAGGAACTGGAGGCAATTTTGGATGACTGAAATTCCAGTTCTCCAGAAGGGGAGCAAAGTTTATGCACGTATGTCTGAGCATGTTTCGAACGTAGAGCTCTAGCTGGCATAGCTGGCTGCTGGCTGCATTTATTACCATGTTCATAGTACTTGTGTTTCCGCGCCTGGTGGTTTAGCAAGCGCGAGAACAGCTCCCTTAGCTCCGTCAGTTTTAGTAAAGCCTCAGGGTATCCAACATTCTTATGTTTGAATTCTGCTTGTTGTAGCGTGGTCAGTACCCTGTGGAAATCTGCTTGACGTTCCCTTTAGTTTAGAGCCAAGGGAAATCAGTTCTCCCCTTATCACTGCCTTATGGCCTTCCCATATCATCCTGTCTCTAAGGTTATCCATTGTGTTTTTCTTAAAATAATACATCAAGGTTTGAGGCCACTACAGAGTCATCCAACGGCGTTTCATTTAATCGCCAGGACCAGGCCATATGGGCACCTGAGGGCAAGGCAAGGGTGACCGTGATCAGCGCATGGTCTGACATAGTAATGTGCTCAATGGACGAGTGCTGCATTAGCTCCAAAGTGGGGTGGTCTATACAAAGAAGGTCTATTCGTGTGTAGACCTTGTGGACCTTAGAATAGTAGCTAAAGTCTCTGTCCGAGGCGTGAAGTACTCTCCAGCTCATCAACCAACCCATGGGTCTGAAGTGATTTATGGAAGTGCTTAAGGAATGCGTAGGAATGAGTAGGTCTTCCATGCGAAGTATCGAGGGACGGGTCTGGACTGACATTGAAGTCACCCCAAAGAATCAGGGATCCCTCCCTAAACTCGGCTAGGTGCTCTAGGGCCGTATCGAGAAAGATTAGCTGGTTTGAGTTAGGAGCGTATATGGTGGCAAATGTGTATTTTGTACCTGCAATAGTCCCTTTCAGAAAGACATAATGGCCCTGGGGGTCTATGATTTATGAATCATAAGGGGCATGATTTATGAATCATACTGGCCGTACCCCTAGATTTACTAACCGGGGACATACTTACGAACCACTGATTATACAGGTGTGTGGGCAATTTAGGTACAGACAGGTGCGTCTCTTGTAGGAAAACGACCTGTGCCCTCAGCTTCTTTAATTCCCACCATAGCTTGCTACGCTTGCAAGGGGAGCAAGGCCTCGAACATAAGATATTACCTTAAGAGTCATCATATCTGTGTGAAAGAACCAAATTAAGCACGGTCAACGAGGTGCTTAATGGATCCTGGGAAGCAAGGGAAAGGAGATAGAAAAAGGGAAAAGGAGAAAAAGATTATACATAAGTAAGCATCATTGAAAACACAAACATGACCGACTGTCAGGCATAACCAAACAATCGATAAAAATACCAGCAGGCCGAGTTGAGGGAGCCCCCAGTCCATAGGGGTATGCCCAGGCCCAAGCCCATTGTACCAACAGGGATCTAAACCCATATAAGGGTGTCCAACGAGGGTGCAACATGAGCCAACACAAAAGAATGAAAGAACGGGGGAGGGCGACACCGCATCTGACAGTGTATAATTTACCTGTTGCCCTTAGGAGGAGTGTGTAGGAGAATCTAGAAACACAGACAGGTCCCAACAGGACCGTAATAACAAATGTGATGCCCAGGGGCTAGGGACTCAGGGAAGGCCTTCCCACAACCCCGGCAATAAATGGTCGCTAAGGTGTGACTGCCACTGCCGTGCAATGGCAAGGATCTTCCAAGTCAGCCAGTCCACAACTGAAACAGTGTCAAGGCCCGAGTCCGAGTTTCCTCTGGAAGGGCCAGGGGTTCCCATCTGCGACTAGAGTCATGGAGTTAGCATAACAGGACTAGGGCGAAGAGAAAGGGCGAAGAAAAAAGGGGGTTATAAACCGGTCAGGCCCATCAGTCTCTGGTGGTAGAAGGACCGGGTGATGCTCAGGGTTATTGACTTTGTCGGCAACTGTGTCGCTTTGCAGGCAGCCAGGGCTGAGAAAGCTGGAGGACCGGAAAGTTCGCTATCTCCGAGGAGCCTCTCCAATCTGGGAAATCCACCGGATCCAGGTCAAGAGACGACAGGAAGTGCGGTAGATCGTCCTCGGTGCGTAGTGTGACTTGTCTGCCATCTTTAGTTGTCTGCAGGTAAAACGAGAAACCCCAACGGTAGGGCAGGCCTGCTTCAAGTAGGGCTATCAGCAATGGCTTCAGGGCTCTGCGTTGCATAAGGGTGCGTCGATAAATGTCTTGGTAAAAGAAAAGATGAGCACCATCAAAATCAAAAAACAGTCATTTATGCATTTATTGCATAATATGATCCTTGAGGGTGTATTTGTGCAGCTTGCAGATAATGTCTCTAGGATTGTCCACGTCTTGCGAAGGCTGTGGAGCCAGGGGAGGTCGGGGGTGCAGAATCACTCACCGATCCAGGAGAGGGCTGTGGGGATGCTGTGAGCAGTGCGGTCTTTGCTAGCTGTGCCTCGTGCTGTTTAGATGCCTTAATAGTTGGTGCCATCTTGGATTTCTCCTGTCCCCTGCCGCGGGTCCCGGGAAAAAAGGTTTATAGCTACCCCTGTCGGATCTTGTCAGTGCCTGAATGCTGAGCTAGGTTCCGCCGCCACTGGGACATAATCTGTGTCGTTTTAGAGCCAGGATCTGCCGGTATGCTATGAGGTAAGTAAGCAGAAAGGAGGCTTCCATCATGACAAGTATAGAGTATGGTGGTCCCATCCCTAGCGTATTAGACCACAGAAAAAAATGTATCCCCCTTAGATTGGGACTTTACTAGACCACCAACTCTTGAGGTAAAAGATGTATATTTTATTAATGTACTTAAAAACGGACGTAAAGACGTCTATGACATACAAAAAAGAAAGTGCATTCCATACAAAATTGATACTAGATCAGAAAAGGAATAATACAAATATGATATTAAATGTGCTCTCCTGGGGTTGATGTACCCCGATACCCAATGTGTTTCCAGTATTCTGATACCTTCATCAGGGGTTTGAGAGTTGCAAATATTTTACAAGTGTATGGATTCCAGTGGAATGACTGTGTTTAGGCAGCACCTATGACCCCCAAGGTTCAATAACGTGTTTTTTTCATGAATGCCAGACCCAGAGCCTATATAGGTTGTGTACATATTGGGTTACCATTATCCGGGTTTATTAAATGAGCCAGAGTGGGATAAGCATTCGTTAGAACCTATATTTTGCGGCTGCATGCCGGGTGGATAAATATCCAAAAAAGTCCCACTGTGGCCGGCTCCTGGGATAGACCCTTCGTGTGTCCGGATCATATGGGGGGTGCCTTCGGCTAGTGGTGCTCCAGCAAAAATACCATTTTAGTTATTGAAAAAAAAGCTCTTTCACAAGACACTTGACTGCATTTAAGAGTAAGAAGTACAAAAGGGTTGTAAACACAACAGGCTGTAATTTCTGGTTCTACAAAAAAGTAGGACAGTTCTCACATGCTATCTGTTAAAAATCAATAAGGCCTTCATTCTCAACAAAATCATACCTGACATTTGTAGTAGGGCATGAGTTCACTAGAACTGGATAAGAGGTTCAGCCTTAAAGTGGTTGTAAATGATCACCTTGTAAAACAACCTATTCAGGGGGGCGTGGCCTGGCTCATGGAGGAGTGAGACGTGTTTCTCAGGAGCTCCCGCACACACCGGACTCATAGAGGCTCTCAGCGACTCCAGAACACTACAGGCAGGTCTGTAATGGGGAAGAGAGGTGGGGGAGAAGGACGCCATACCCCTGACACACAAATCGAGGGGGAAATCGACCGTTTTTTCATACACTTGGGACAAAATCAGCACGGCCCCCCCAAATCCAAGATGGCGCCGACCCGCTCCTCAAGCTCACATGCGGCCTCACAAGGAGCCACTTCACAGCGCTCCACACCTCATATGACAACCAGGCAGCGCGCCAGATCCCCTCCAGACTCAGAGAATGAATCTGTGCGCTCTGCATATCATTCCCCAACATCGCATCGGTCTTTTAGTGGATGGGACATGGAAGCTTACATCAAAGCTCTCCCTACCAGACATGATTTTGAGGCATGTGTACAGAGACTTGAACGCTCTTACAAGCAGGAGATCTCTGAACTACGCAAAGATGTCACAACCAGGCTAGAAGATGTGGAACAATCGGTAGAAGAGACTGTCTCTACACTACAGTCTCATGAAGTCATCTTGCAGGAGCACACACTACAGATACAGCAACTGATGTATCACCAGGACGACCAAGAAAATCGCGCCAGACGCAATAATATCCGTATACGCGGCCTCCCAGAATCAGTGGAAAATAAAGACCTAGCCCCTGCAGTCACAGCCATATTCAATGACCTGCTCCAGAAAGATAAAGAATCTCCCATAGAACTTGATCGTGTACACAGAGCCCTCGGCCCCAAAAACCCAAATCTTGAACACCCCAGAGATGTGATCTGCAGAATCCACTTTTATGCGATTAAAGATGCTATCATGCGTGCAGCTCGCAACCAAGACGCCATATACTTTAATGATGCAGCCGTGACTTTATTACCAGACATCTCCAAGCTGACCCTTGATATGCGACGTGCACTGAAACCCCTCACAGGAGCTCTCCAGGAAAAGCACATTAAATATCGCTGGGGTTTCCCATTTAACCTCTTTGCTTCTCATGAAGGACGTTCGGCCACACTTCGCACTCTGGGTGACCTCCCAAAGTTCCTCGGGACTTTCGAACTGCCCCAGATCCACATCCCTGATTGGCCAATCCATGCAGCGACTCCTGGATTCCCGATCGCATCGAACTGGCAAAAACAATCCAGGAAGAACAAGCGCCCAAAATCGGATTTCCCCAAAGCAGCGGATGGATGAGTCCCAGCCGCAGAACTTTTGAATAACCACTTTGTTTCTTTCACAGGAATTGCGCCGATGAAGCGGCCCCGGTTTTATGGTTACAGTATTGTTGGGACACTATATTTAGCTATATTATGTTGTTCCCCTTACATGCAAAATTTGTTTTGTGTTCATAGCAGTACGGTCCTTTCTCAGTTACCAGAGATCCCAAGCCCATACTGTGATTCCTTACTTTGCTAAGGGGCCCCCCTAGAACCTGCCCTTCTCGCCCCATCCCTCATTGCCCTATGTTGTATTGTTACTCTCATTTTATTGACCATGCAGATAGTTGGATTATTGGACCTCATCTATGGGCTTTGTCCGGCTGGACAGCTCATAATAGTTTAGAGATGCATATGTGACTCTGCGGGTCCTGAGTTGCTAAAGTTACAGAAGTATTTAAAATTTATTACCTTTTACTTTTAGTGGTCCGGTGTGTGCGGACCCCTCTGTGGACTAGCCACTAACCCCCACTTAGGATTTTCAGCGCCCTTAGAGGCTTTAGCTGATCTTTAGAACACAATGTTCTTTACACGGCCTACGAGGCCAAGGTTCTTCTTTCTCTGTTCTTTTTCTGTTTCTCTCCCTACCCATTCTCTTAAACTTACCCTACAACTCAATTCTAACGGAGGTTTCTTTTCTACTTCTTCTCACCCCTCCCCCACCCTCCTGGAGACAGCGAGCCTCTCCCTTGTTTTAGTGTACCGGATTATCAAATCCTTTTCCCCATGGCAGTGCAGACCCCCTTGAAAGTCTCCTCCTTAAACTGCAGGGGTTTTAACACCCCAGAGAAAAGGAGGCAAATCTTATATCATTTTCACAAAAACCGTACCCAAATTCTACTCCTGCAGGAAACTCATTTTAGGTCAGACAACATCCCTCAGCTCCTCCATAAGCAATATCCCACTTGGTTCCATAGCACCAACCCCACAGCGAAATCGAAAGGGGTTTCGATCGCCTTTCATGTCTCGTTCACACCAGATGTGCTAGACACCCTCATTGACCCTCTAGGGAGATATGTTTTCTTAAAACTTTCATATATGAATATGATCTATACTATAATTAATGTTTACTCTCCAAACCAGGATCAACTGCAATTCCTCACCAAGGTATCTACTCGCCTGAAAAGATTTAGCACGGTCAACATGATCCTGGGAGGAGACCTCAATGCCGCTCTGATACCACGCCTTGACACCTCAATGGGTAAGTCCTCAATCTCCCCGGCTTCCCTGACCAAAATGCGTGCAATTCTCACAGATTTATCTTTGGTGGATGTTTGGAGGACACTGCATCCCTCCACTAAAGATTTCACATACTACTCCCCAGCACACTCCACCTACAGTAGATTAGACTATATTTTCATCTCCCAATCCTTACTGGATTTCTCACCCACCGCTTCGATAGGCCTCACTTTGTGGTCTGACCACGCCCCCATACACATGAATCTAGGAAGCATACCAACACAAAAAAGGAGAAACACGTGGAGATTAAATGACAATCTGCTCTCGGACTCAGTTTGCACCCAGGACATCACACAAGCCATCAAACACTTTGTCGCGGACCATGCCCGCGACAACACTAACCCACTGATGAAATGGGAGGCCCTCAAATGTGTCATCAGGGGGAAACTTATCCAACACGGCTCGAGACTAAAACGCGCGCGAACAGCAGACACCACACGCCTTCTGTCCCTAATAGCCACCTTAGAGGAAGACCATAAACGATCCCCCGATGAAAAAATTCAACTAGAACTCACAAACGCTAGGAGAGACCTCTTACAAATCTTTACACAACGCTCACTAGTAGCGAGAGATAAAGGGCGATTTGCCCACTACTCACAAGCGAATCAGTGCGGCAGACATCTTGCGCAGACTCTGCAACCCAGACAGGCCCGGAGACCTATCCCCTGTATTAATTCACCCAATAAAGGCAAAATAATAAATAACTCCTCCATAGTAGAAGAATTCCGTCAATACTATGACACCCTATATAATCTCAAGCCCCAGACACCATTACCCAAAGACCAAACAGACTCTCCAACTCAATCACTGTCCTCATACATCCAGGAAACTGCTCTCCCCACCATCCCGGCCTCTGAAGCAGAAGACTTGGAATCCCCCCTGACCGACTCTGAATTCCAATTCGCCATTAAAAATCTAAAGAATGGTAAAAGCCCAGGTCCAGATGGATTCTCCTCACGTTTCTATAAGACATTTGCACCTTTGTTATCCACCCTGATGGCCAAAGCATTCAACGCTATAGATGAAAACTTAGCTCCCTCCCATACCTTATTACAAGCCCAAATAGTAGTCATCCCAAAACCAGGCAAGGACACCTCTTTATGCTCTAATTACAGGCCTATATCCCTACTAAACATAGATCTTAAACTATATGCTAAGATTCTAGCGAACCGTATCTCTCCTCTTTTACCAAATCTAATACATAGAGATCAAGTGGGCTTTGTCCCTGGACGTGAAGCTAGGGACAATACCACTAAAACTATCCACCTCGTGGCATATGCCCACCGTAACCACATACCGACCTGCCTTCTCTCCTGTGACGCGGAGAAGGCCTTTGATAGGGTCAGTTGGCCCTTTCTCCGGGCTACCCTCTCTCAAATAGGACTAAGACCCAGGATGCTAGCCCACATCATGTCACTTTATTCTAAACCCTCAGCCACAATTTTAGTTAATGGAACTCAATCAGAGAAACTCACTATTTCAAACGGCACGAGACAAGGCTGTCCCCTCTCCCCCCTCCTATTTGCCTTAGTAATTGAACATCTAGCCCAAGCCATTAGAGCCAATCCAGATATACGAGGGATACAGACCCCGTCCTCACAATGTAAACTTTCCCTCTACGCAGACGACTTGCTCCTCTATGTAACCAATCCCCATATTAGTATACCATCCATACTGGCCGAGATCAACCGATTCGGTGGTCTCAGTAACTACAAATTGAATATTTCTAAAACAGAAGCACTGAACATATCACTTCCTCAGCCGACCCTCTCCTCTCTTAAGGCTAATTTCACATTCCAATGGCAACCAAAGTCTATCTCATACCTAGGCACGGCCATCCCAAGCCGCGCCTCCGAACTATACGCCCTAAACTACAGTCCACTTCTCACGAAACTCAGACGCCTCACTGATAGCCGAGGAGACCTACCAATATCTTGGTTTGGCCGCATGAACGTATTGAAAATGGATATACTCCCTAAATTATTATATTTATTTCAAGCCCTCCCAATAGCTCTGCCAGCTGCCTTCTTCCGCACTCTTCGTTCTATGGCCATACGATTTGTGTGGAGGGGAAACCATCCCAGACTGAAACACAAACTTCTATGTACCCCCATTTCCAAAGGTGGTACAAGCCTCCCAGATTTTGAAATCTACCATACAGCAGCAGTGGTTTCCCGTTTACTGGAATGGTTTCCTCGCCCACTAATTAAAGCTTCCACTTTAGTGGAACAGGATTTATCTTCAATTGACCTCCGGGCTCTGCCTTGGGGCTATGAACGGACTCATAGATCTCTTACTAGCCTGTCTCCATTGACCAGAGATGCACTGTTAATCTGGTACCGCAGAAAAGAAAGATACTCACTTTCCACTGACCCAAGTCCCCTTACCCCTCTATTTGACAACCCAGCTCTCCCAGAAGGCGGCTCAATACAGGTCATAGACGGCCATAATAGAGACACCTGGCCCACGGCACGACAATTTGTCAATAGCACACTAGGTACTTTTACGTCGAGATCAAACATCACATCGCCCAACGTAACATGGTTAACACAACTACACTTGACAGCCTACTGTAAAAAACTACATGACTCCAAACAGATTCACAGACCTTTGACTGGCTTTGAACAATTATGCACATTCACAGAAACCCCCCGTCACACCCTCTCATTGATATACAAACTGATTATAGAACATACCCATGATACCTTACCCAACTACACTAAAGCTTGGTCAGAGGAACTTGGGAGGGAAATTACCGAAGCTGAATGGGGTAAAGCTTTTATTTTCACCCATAAATCAGCCATCTCATGCTACACCAAGGAAAAAAACTACAAGGTTCTATCAAGATGGTATCGAGTGCCTACGAATCTCAGGATCATGTTCCCATCAACCACTGACACCTGCTGGAGATGTAACTCTGCGAAGGGTACGTATAGCCACATATGGTGGGAATGCGATGTGATAGGTCCGTTTTGGACCCAAATCTTCCAAATCTATACAGAAATTTACGATAAACCACTCACTCCCTCTCCATTCATTGCTCTCCTATCAATACTACCTGGCAAAATCAAGTCACAAAAACACAACCTCTTAAAATTTTTTCTCAGCAGTGGTAGACAATTAATTGCCAGACACTGGAAATCCACTACTCCCCCATCTCTTCTAGAGTGGGTAAGTCAACTAAATAATACCATGCTTATGGAGGAGATGCAAGCTGAAGCCATAGACAAATACGCAAAATTCTCATTTATATGGAGCATATGGAGGCATTACTCCACCTCAGATAAGCTAAAAAATAGACTCACAACTATGAAGGCACCCGGCCAAGCTACACACCCTGCTAGCTCCACACAACCAACCCAACACTAAATACCCCGACCCCCGAGGAGGCTCGCTGTCCCCCCTCCCCCCCCTTCCCCCATCCTACCTACCTTGCCAGTCCTCCCCCCCTGTTCCTCCCCCCACCTCTTTTCCTCCCTCTACCTGCTATTTCAACTCTTTTCTTTGTTCTTAAACCCCTCTATTGGGCTATATTGAGTCATAATTTTATTTTTTACCTATAGTATTCTGCTCTTTAACATCAATCTTCTCGCAACCTCCAACAGACTGGCTGAATGCCAAATGTTTATACGCTGTTGGTATTCAGATTACTTGTCTACCCATTCCGAGTCCCTAGACACCTGGGCGCAGCATGATCCCATGGGGGCGTCCAGGTCTCGGGAACCTTAGTTAACAGGACTAACAACACGAGTTCCGATAGTTGTTGAGACAACACACTATATTAATATTGGAAATAGAATACATGACATTGTATTGATTTGCCCATGTATGTTTCTTTATTACTGAATCAGTTTGCCCGATGTCGGGCACCTGACCTTATTCATGTTCTCATTGTCCATTTGGAAAATTGTTTCATATACAATAAAAACTTATTGAACGTAAAACAACCTATTCAGTTTGAAATAGAAATGAAAGGCAAAACATTTGTGTATAGATTAAAAAAAACATTATAAATACCTTTTTTCATTTTTTTGTGATCACATTCCCTCTGTTCTCAGCTGCATAAGAGCTGGGGCGGGGGAGAAGCGGCATGACACTGAGCTTCCTAGTGAAAGGCTGTGCAGGGGGGGCGTGTCAGGACGAGTCTGATCATTGGAGGAGAGCATACTGAGTTCCCAGCATAGCTAGAAAACTGACCACAGTGTGTTCTCCTGCTTAGTGTGGCCAGTTTTTAATAGGAAAGCAGAAGGACTGGCAGGAACACCAGGGATTTCAAACCAAGGAGGTAATACAAAGAGAACATGATACTTTTTCATACAAGTACATGGTACAGCAGGCACATATCAGTAATAAGGATGAGCTCCGGCGTGTTCACACAGCCCACGTGCAGAGCCCGCCAGGGAGTCGACACTGCGCTAATCATAGGCAGTGAGACATTTCCCGATCATTGCAGCCGTGCATCGGGAAATGTCTCACTGCCTGTGATTAGCGCAGTGCTGACTTCCTGGCGGGCTCTGCATGTGGGCTGTGCGAACACGCCAGAGCTCATCCTTAATCAGGAATATGAAATGTTGGGATAACAAACGATTTAAGGTTAACTTTTTTTTGCTTTCAAATAAAAAAAGATGTTATACTTACCTGCCCTGTACATTAATATTGCAAAGAACGGCCCATTCCCTTCTTTTTTGGAGTCCCCTACTGGGGCTCTTTGCTCCTCCTTTCCTCCAAGTGCCCCCTCAGCAAGAAAAAGTACCCATGCTGGCATGTGCTCCTGAGCCAGGCTGCATGTGTCCTTAGACACACACACAGCCTGACTGAGCCACGCCCCCTGCTCCCACCTCACAAGTTTTGACTGACAGCAGCAGAAACCTATGGCTCCCACTCCTGCCTGTGTCCCCTGTGAAAGAAGAGGGCAGGAGCAGTGCTGCTGCTGTAGACAGGACAGCACAGGGTCATGAGAGGAGAAAGGTAAGTATTTAGGGAGGTTGGTGGGCGTGGCAAGAACAAGTAGTGGGACATTTTTTACCTTAAAGCGGGGGTCCACCTACATCAGCTAAAAAAAAAAAATATTAAAAGCCAGCAGCTACAAATACTGCAGCTGCTGACTTTTAATACATGGCCACTTACCTGTCCCAGGGTCCAGCGATGTCGGCAGGCGACACCGAGAACCCGCTCGGTTCTCGGCAGCTGCCGCCGCCATCCTAGGTGAGGGAATCAGGAAGTGAAGCGTTGCGGCTTCACTTCCCGGTTCCCTACTGGGCATGCGCGAGTCGCGCTGCGGGTCCCAAGTGGTCCCCGCTCTCTCCTGGGAGCTGTGTGTTTCCCAGGAGACAGCGCGGAGGGACAGGAAGAGGCATAGACTCCCATGGGAGTCTATGCCGGAAGTGGGTGCAAATACCTGTCTTAGACAGGTATCTGCACCCCCCTCCTCCCTGAAAGGTGCCAAATGTGACACCGGAGGGGGGGAGGGTTCCGAAAAGCGGAAGTTCCATTTTTGTGTGGAACTCCGCTTTAATGCAGGGATTGCATTAAGGTAAAAAAAAATCTGACTTTAGAACCACTTTAAGTTGAACAGTGTAATCATCAGCCAACTGTGCTACAGTTTGCAAAGCTTCTGTTGCAATGTCACTTTGTTTAAGCTGGCTAAAGTTTATTTAAATATGACATATCACGAATCAAAGGTTACTTTTTTGAGAGTTTTTGTTCCAGGCTGGAACATAGAAAACCTGATATTGAAACCATTCAAGGGGTTAGAAAAGGGTTCATCCTGTGACAATTCTCCAGGCCTTCTTTTTCTCTTTGTGATCCTTTTCTGGGGTAAAGGTCTTTCATTTGCAGGATTACCAGAATTCCCCAAAAAGGGAACTGCTTTGTGTTTGTGCCCAAAGATCCCACTGGTGTAATTAGGTTTGCAGATGAATCCCTGAATATCAAAATTTGGTAAATCCTACCATTGACAATTGTCTGTAGATTATCTAATCCACGTTTGCGGATACTCTGAAACTGGACTAGCGATATCAAAGATTTACATGAACAGGAATGAGATAAGCATGGTTTCATATTGCGTCCAAACAAGAAGCAGATTTTTGGCCTCATTCAGTTTTATTGTAAAACCAAGTATTCAGCGATCTATTCCAAGCAACAGTAGAACGGTATAATAAAATTATTGTACAGGATTTACAGTGTATGATGTCAACAGTTCATGCATAGCTTTACAATATAATTCATTTAGTCAATAGTGGATACAAATATGATACTCTCTGCTTTGTCTTGCTCCACCATCTAGTATCATTAGTTTTCTTATGTCTGTAGCACCCTGTAGCTTAGGTAGGGAGCTCCTCACAAATTTACTTGCCAGGAGTAGTTATCCTGGTTGATTGATAGAAATCCATTGATTTCTCCCTAAGTTTGGCCTTGTTTCACTTTTCTTTTCTACCACTAGGTGGCCGGGTACTTGGTGGTACTAGATATGAGAAGGGCAACCCAAGGTCAGGTTTTGGGTATATGGGGTATCCCAGCTAATGGGCAAGGATTTTCTTGAATCCCTTGGCCTGCTGGGAGACCTATATATTTGGGTGGAGTCAGGTGATCTGTGTTCTGTGCCACCTGGACGGCTGTCTGGGTGGACATGTGTCATTAGTCCTGGGCTGCTAGGCCGGAGATTGGGCCTATCCTGGGGGCATCTGGCTGCCAGGTTGTGTGAGGGCCTATCCAGAAGTAAGAGGGCAGCGCAGAGTTGGGACTGTGGCTTGCAGTCCAACCAGAAATGACAGTTCTGCCGGCCGGAGAACCTGTCGTGGTCGGAGGTAGAAGGGAAGCTGTCGCCACTAAGGGACCAGCCACCTTAACCAGGGACAACAGTGAGTAACTGAAGCAAGTACCGGGGCAGTGTTCTCACTGAACGGGCACGGTGGAGAATCAGGATACTTCTGGTGGTGACCCGCGGAGGTGACGCTTGCAGAGCAGCCTTGTGTGTCAAGCCAGGGACTGAGCTAGTCAGCAGGCGTGAAGCTTGAGAAGTATCTGGAGTGCCAAGCTAATGACCCAACAGGGAAGTGTGGGTGACGCTTGAGGGAGACACCACCGCAAAGATTGACGGCTACAGCGTGGGCTTACTTTGCCAGGAGGCTGTCATGTGACCTCCTCCCGTGATCACGCTGCCCCCTGCGGCACAGGAGCAGCGTGCTTTGTAATTACAGATCGGGGTAAAGGGTCAATCACAGCGGCCCTTTACCACGTAATCAGCTGTGTCCAATGACAGCTTATCACGGGTGTAAACAGAACAGTTATCGTCACTCCTTTCCCCACACTATCAGCGTGAGGAGAGCCGGTAACCGGCTTCTGTTAAAGGGACATCTACACTAATCATCAGTGTCCTGACTATCAGTGCAGTCCCCTCAGTGCCCACCAGTGCTGCCAATCAGTGCCCACCAGTGCTGCCAATCTGTGTCCATCAGTGCCTCCTCATCAGTGTCACCTATCAATGCTGCCAATCGGTGCCCATCAGTGCCACTTACCAGAGCTCATCAGTGCCGCCTATCAGTGCCGCCTATCAGTGCCCATTAGTGCCACCCATCAATACTGCCTATCAGTGCAGCCTCATCAGTGCCTCCTCATCAATGCCCACCAGTGCCGCCTCATCAATGCCCATTAGTGCCACCTCATTAGTGTCCATCTGTGCCCATCCTTGCAGCCAATCAGTGCCGATCAGTGAAGGACGAAAATTACCTGTTTGAAAAATTTTATAAAAAAACTATGAAAAATATATAAATTGTTCGGTCTTTTTTGTTTGTTTAGCAAAAAAAAATAAAAGAATCCAGTGGTGACTAAATACCACCAAAAGAAAGCTCTATTTGTGTGAAAAAAAGCTAAAAATTTCATATGGGTACAGTGTTGCATTTTGCTAGGGTAAACTCTTTTTTTTTTTTGTTTTAAATAAAACTTTTCTCTGTTTATTACACTATGGAGATTCTTTGATTGTAAGTGAAATACCTAAATGTGTGAGGAGCAAAGGAGTGCTGGCACTCTGTTTGTAACTGGAAGAGAGTGACCTCTGGTGGCCACTAGGGAATACTACATCTCTGCTTGGTAGCCTTTATTGATGTGAGGCGTGGAGTAGCTGTGAAAATTGCGATCATATCTGAAGGAGAGGGACACCTGGTGACCGACTGAAAGCATTACATTTAAAGCATTGTGTGACCTGCTTAGCAAGAGGTCATCCAATTCAGCTGAGAGTTCTGTATGCGTGCGTATAGATGGGCACTGGGGGTGAAACAAGGAAGTGCACTTATTTTGTTGGAAGATTGATCACTGAGTGTGGACTTTACATATTATTATTTATTTCACTCATCTAGCACTGCCCCCGTAGAGACTACTGTGTGTAGACTTCCCTGGGCTTTCCCCTTCTGATCTTGCAGCCAGTTACTAGGGGTTTTCACACAACCGCCCGTACTTTTCATCCGCTCGTTATCCAATAATCAATCCAGAGGTTTTTTTGTTTTTTTTGTATTTATTGTTGGAACTTGGATGAAGGAAGGGGTAAAGTGGGATACTCCAACTGAAAGTAATTACGGATGAGGACAACTCTCACTCGGCCTCACCAGGTTGAATGTGGTAGCAGACTGTCTGCTATACCATACAACACTTGTATGGGAGGAATAAGTCCTTTGCTTGCTCTGACAGCAGACTTGGTGAAACTGTTTATTTTCAGGACACTCACTAGCATCCCCTTTGACTGACACCCGTCCATTGACTCTACTAGCTGAAGGGATGGCCCTCACAGGACAGGCCCCATGGCACAGATCTGTACTCACTGTAGGCCGAAACAGATCCTTCCTGGCATCTCTCCCTTCCAGTCAGCTCTGCAGGACATCTGGGTTGCAGCTTCACTTGGATTCAGGCCCTCAGGTCAACCAACTGAGGCTGCATGGCAGCTTCTGCAGAGGAGGGGCAGCCTCTCCAGCCGAAGACCCTGAGCACATGTGACCTTGGCATATACAGTCACCCAGCATGCACTGAGGCACTTTCCTCTACCAATGGCCAGGGCTGTAACTATGCCTGTGCTCTCATTTGTCAGGTTTCCTCCCACTGTCTAATCTGCGCCATCCTATTGGACCAGTGTGAAATGCTCAGACAACATGAGCAGCACCTGAGCACCATGAGCAGACCCTATCAATGGATCCCTGCTCCCTGGTAGGCAGAGAGCATCTAAATTTACTAGACATGTGCGCCATCAATACATTTGTTTCATTTCGTTCTGTTTCGTATTAACATTAATTCGTATTTCGTAATTCGTGTCCGAATTTCAATTCGAATTCGTACTTTTCGTAACAATTACGAATGTTCCTTATGATGAATTTATCATTATGAGGGGCTCCCACCATCCCTGTGCTGTGCTGACTTCCTGGGTTTTTAACTTGTAGGTTCGTTAACTTTTCGTAACAATTATGAATTTTCATTATGATGAATTTATCATTATGAGGGACTCCCACCATCCCTGTCCTGTGCAGACTTCCTTGGGTTTTTAACTTCATCATAACGAATATTCGTAGTTAACGAACATTCTGTCTGATTCTGTTGTAACAGAATTTGGATCCGAAGTTCGTATACGAAATTTCGTTTTTCGTACAGAATTCGTATGCATAAAAATTTGAATTTCCGATTCGTACGAATTTCTGATTCGTACGAAACTAATCGCACATGTCTAAAATTTACCTGGCAGCCTTCCTGGTAAGCAGAACAACCCAAAAACTATACTCTCTTCTAGCAGATACATGGGAAGGTGCTACACTTATATGTAATTTGGCACACATGCATTGGATTCAGGGTTGCCACCCCGACAGTCCGGTTTTTGAATGATGTTTTCAGGTTTTCATGTTCCTGAGACCCGGACACATAATTCACACCGGACTACACCGAGAGTGACAAGTCAGCTCGCCATCTGATGTGTATCCCCTCTCTGATGGCAGTCTGTTTCAGCACAGCAGAGTGTCAGTGGATCAAAGCTTTCCCCTCCTCCTTCTCCGCTCTGTTTACACACACACAGGAGGAGAAGGGGGAGCAGGGACACTCTGAGGTCTGTAGAAAGTTTTTATTATACTCTGTAGATGGACAGGGAAGGGGGAGAGAGTGACTAGGAAGGAGAACAACCTAAAAAATGTGTAGGGATTGGGGGGTTAAGAGGATATGTGCTGGGGACAGTTTGGCAGGGGAAGGGACTTATGCTAGAAGTGTGGGTTGGATTTGAAATCCAGCAACCCCTTCTAGCACTATCCCTCTTCCCTCTCAAAGCAACCCCCAGCACATATCCGACCCCCCTACCCCCCTTGCACTATCCCTCTCCCCTCTCAAAGCACCCCCTCAGCACATATCCGACCCCCCAAGAGCCCCCCCCAGCACATATCCGACCCCCCCTTGCACTAGCTTTCTCCCCAGCACATATCTTACCCCTGCATTTTGTACATGAAATATTTCTGACCCCCGCATTCGGCGCAGAACACTCACATTTGGGCCACATGCACTGTTCAACACAGTGCACTATGCACGCCACATTACTCTCTTTCAGGCCACCAAAAGTGTCCCAGGTCTTTTACAATCTTATAGCATATACTCCAAAAAAAAATGCTGCCGCTAAAGTGTTCGGGTTTGGCTTAAGGAAAAGGTGGCAACCCTAATTGGAATGGCTGATCACAATTTTTAATTTTGGGTTAAATGTTGCATTCATTAGTAATATTTTTGTAGGCACAGTGTTTTATTATTGTAGCACCCTCTAGTTAGTGTGTGCTAGAAGTAAGTTCTGGGCTGGGAATGGCTCAGGGAGAGTTGGGTGACTGACAGGTGGGATCACCATCAAATCCCCCTTCCTTCTAGAAGGTCCTGGAAGGAGAGGAGAGGAGAGGAAGAGAGGTGGAGCTGCCTGAGGTATCTGGGGAGCCTTGACCTATCCCCAATTTGGATTGGCTGGGGATAGGCCTCCTTAGATGACTGCGGTCAGCCCAGCTGGGGAGGAGTTGTCGGGTGGAAGAGTAGGAATGAGAGGCTGTGGTGGCTTGTCGGGCACACGGGGAGCTCTCTAGTCTAGGGGGGGTCATCCTGGGCTGGGGCTCAGGTGCATCCGGGAGGAGTGAAGAGATCCCGTCACATGAAAGAGCAGGAGAGAGTCGAGTGGGAGAGAACACTCTAAGAGTCTCTAGGAGGACTGAGTGAGCACAATTGGGAGGACTGGGGAGGCACGCCTGAGAGAACTGGGAGATTGCAGTTTGAGAGATGGGTGCAGAAAGAGTGGAAAGAGGACTGTGGAGAAGGGCAGTGGAAAAGGGTCTTTGCAGCCAAGCTGGCTGGCAGGGCCTAAAGAGAACTATCTGGGAGTGCTAGCTGAACAGAGGACAGCTAGCACCGGAACTATTCTACACCACAGGGGCCCGCGACCCCTGCCCGCAAAAGGCAGTTCATTGAGGCCTGGCTGGAGTAGTGTCATGCCTACCCACAAGGTGTTAACTAGTCTGGAGGAGTGATAGTCTGCAGCAAGTGAAGTGCTGATGAAGTAACAGTCTGCAGCAAGTGAAGTGCTGGAGGAGAAACAGTGTGCAGCAAGTGAAGTGCAGGAGAGAAGATTGAGGTGTATGTACCGGGAGTGTACATAATAGTCTTGAATTGATTATCTACAATTTTACAATTGATTGTTCTACAATCTGCAAGCTATATACCCTGATCTGTGAGGCTGAGCTATATAACCCTGATTTGTAATGCTGAGCTATATACCCCAATCTATAATGCTGAGCTATAAACCCTGATTTGTGAGGCTGAGCTATATACCCTGATCTGTAATGCTGAGCTGTATACCCTGAGCTGTGAGGCTGAGCTATGTACCCTGATCTGTTATGCTGAGCTATATATCCTGATCTGTGAGGCTGAGCTGTATACCCTGATCTGTAATGCTGAGCTATATACCCTGATCTGTAATGCTGAGCTATATACCCTGATCTGTGAAGCTGAGCTGTATACTCTGTCCCGTGATGCTAAGCTGTATACTCTGTCCTTCGATGCTGTGCTGTATACTCCTGACACTATGGGTGGAAGCAAATGGAATACAGGGGATTGAGTAGGTGGATTCTATAAGAGGTGGGGCTTATGAGAAGTGCTATGGGTCAAAAAGGAAGGTCGGGGTCTGGCGGCCCCCATCCTAAAACTTCACCAGCCGCCACTGCATTACATTTTTTTTTTTTTTTTAATTTATTTTTATTCAAATTTTCCTTATAAGACACAAAGACATAAAGACATATACAAATTGGTTGTCTAGCTTGTACAGGTAATATCGCAAGTACATCAGGTAAAAGAAAAAAAATGAAAGGGAAAGAAAAAGAGAGAAATACATCCATGCAATACAGTTTTAGCATGTAAGTGAAAAGGTGATTTTTGGAATTTTTGGGCCGCCCCCCCACTGCCCATAAAGGCCTATACCTATTAACTAGGAATTACATTTAATCGTCGATTCTTGGTATCGTAACTGAAGCTAGTCCAACATTAGTAAGCAATGTTCATTTCCTCCAGCCACCCACTCCAAACCTTATTAAATTTCAATTGGCAGCCTCTATTAAGATAGGTATCTTTATATAGTGGAAGATTATCGTTAACCAAACGTTTCCACTGGACATTTGTGGGGGGATAGGGCTTCTTCCATTGAAATGTTATGGTTTTCCTAGCGTAAAATAGAAGCAAACCAATCATCGTGCGTTTAGCTACAGCAGGAACTAATTTTTTTATAAGGCCCAACATACAAATCTCCATAGACAGTGGTAGATTAGTGGATGCAATTTTATTGATTAGGCCTAGTACCTCCCCCCAGAATTGTTGTATCTTTGGACAATGCCAAAAGATATGGGAAAAATCTCCGGGGGTGTAGCTACATCTCCAACACTTAGGGGAGTGGGCAGGATTTATCAAATGAAGTCTGTGGGGAGTGAAATACGCCCGGTGGACTATTTTAAATTGGACTAACTTGTCACGTATAGAGACTAGCGAACTAAAAGGGAAGTCCCAAACACCATCCCAATCTTCGCCACTCAAAGCTGGAATGTCACGCTGCCAACGGGACAAAAGGCCGTCCAACGGAGGCAAGGACTCATAGATTAAATGCTGATATATGTGAGATGTAGGTTTTTTTGTACAACCGGATCTAAGAGTAGTCTCCAGTTTAGACTGTATTAATATACAGGACGAACGTGGGAATTGGGCTTCGAAAGCATGCAAAAGTTGAAGATAACGGAATTGATAGTGCTGCGGAAGATTATACTGGGAGGAAAGCTGACAAAAAGAAAGCAGTGAGGTGCAAGACACCACTTGTGAGATTAATTTTATACCATATCTAGTCCATATCTGGGGGTCAATAGATTTGTAAAAATGTGGTAAATTGGGGTTTAGCCATAGGGGTGTATTAGGGGAAATTCCCATCTGGCTGTGTTTTTCAATAGCCAAGCCCATTTTCCAGGCCCGTAAAGTAGTAAGCATAGACGGAGTTAATAAGTGTGGGGCACATGGGCCTCTGTAAATTAGGTATTGAAGAGATTCCCAGGAGCCTGCCACGGTGGCCTCCAAAGCGGAGGCCACATTGGTTTTATCAGGATTTAGCCACCAGACCACTGTCACCAGCTGTGTCGCCAAAAAGTACTTATAGCAATCCGGAAAGGCCATGCCACCCTGCGATAGTGGCCTCATTAATGTAGTTAACTTATATCTCGGTGGTAAGGAGCCCCAGAGAAACTCTGAAAAGCGTTGGTTTAGTTTAATAAAGAAGGATTTAGGAATCCACTGCGGGGAATGGCGGAATAAATATATGAATTTGGGGATGACCTTCATTTTAAGCAAGTTGACCCTTCCCCATACCGATAGGGGGAGATTATTCCATGCCTTGAGTTTAGCTTTCATATCCCCCACTACCGGATCCAAGTTTAATTTAAGAAAATCTGAGGCTTGTGCAGAGACACAAACCCCAAGATATTTAAAGGAGTCAACCCACTTTAATGGGCTATCTGGAGAGGATGTCAATTTGGCTGCTTGATCTATTGGAAATAGAGTAGATTTTGGCCAGTTTACCCGGAGGCCCGTTACCATGGAGAAAGTGTTGAGGAGTGACAGAGCACCCTGAAGTGATGGACCCGCGTCCCCCAAAAATAAAACCATGTCGTCAGCATACAGGGCTACCCTCTACTCCAGCATGCCTATCCTAAGCCCCTTAATATGAGGCGATGTACGGAGAGCCTCTGCAACTGGCTCTATAGCTAGAGCAAATAGAGCCGGGGAAAGAGGGCAGCCCTGTCTAGTTCCCCGAAACAGTTGAAATGGGGTTGAGAGTCTGGAGCCCAAACGAATCGATGAGATGGGACACCTATAGATCACCTGCAACCATGATATAAACCGTAGTGGAAAACCCATTCGACGTAGAGTCTCCCACAAAAAGGGCCACTCTACAGTGTCGAATGCCTTTTCTATATCTAGTAGGGCAATAGCTCTGGTACCGGAGTTGTTGTGTTGGGCATGAATATTGGTAAAGAGTCTCCTAAGATTAACGTCGGTTGACCTTTTAGGCATAAATCCTGTTTGATCAGAGTCAATAACCGAAGGTAATAATGGATATAGACGGGTAGCCAGCAGTTTGGTTAAGATTTTCAGGTCATTATTCAATAGGGCTATTGGCCTATATGAGGCACATAGCTCTGGGTCCTTAAGGTCCTTATGGATCAAAGTAAGATAGGCCTGGTGCATTGAAAGGGGCAGATCACCCTTGGATAGGCAGAGGGTGTATAATTGGGCCAGGATGGGTGCCAAAAATGCTGCATGTGCCCTATAAAATTCTATAGGAAGGCCATCCGGCCCTGGCGCCTTACCCAAAGGGAAGGACCGTATAATTTTTAAAACCTCTAAGGCCGAAATAGGGCGTACCAACGATTCTCGTTCCTCATTCGACAGCCAGCCAAGTGCTAGTGGACCTAAAAGGTTTTGCAACATCTCTGGCTGGAAGTCGGGGGGAAGAGCAAAGGTATAAAGAGTTTGGTAAAAGGCTTTAAACATTTGTAAGATTTCTACCTGAGAGGTCACCTTATCCCCAGTTGAAGACCGCAGGCCCGAAACCACTGTGGATGGATATTCATGCTGTGCCAACATGGCCAGGAAATGACCATTCTTGTCCCCCTGTTCAAATAGTCGCTGTCTACCTTTATGCATATCCAATCTTGTAACTTCCGTTAAATGTAAATTTAGTGAACTGCGGGCGGCATTTAATGCGTCAAAATGAGCTGCTGTAGGATCTGTACTATAGATTACTGTTTGATCCTCTACCATCTGTTGTAACCTGTAAGTTTCCCGGCCCTGCTGTTTCTTGACACTAGCGATAATAGAGATATATTGCCCTCTTGTATAGGCCTTAAAGGTGTCCCAGACCGTCTGTGGGGTCGAGGAGCCTTCATTAAGTTCCCAAAACTCAACTAGTCTGGGTGGGATAGTGTCAGCCACCTCAGGGTGGGAAATCCACTGTGCCCCCAGCCTCCACAGGGCCGCATCTCGGCGTGCAGACGAGCGAAGCTCGATTACCAGTGGGCTATGATCGGACAACCCACTGGGTAGGTATTTAGCCCCTATTACATCCGTCAACAGGATTGAATTAGAGAAGGCTAGGTCAATCCGTGAGGCAGTCCTATGTGAGGCCGAAAAGCATGAGTATGCCCTAATAGCCGGGTGTTTCCATCTCCATATCTCCTGTAGCCCCATTGCCTGTGCCCATATAGATAGTTCAGAGCTATAGTTTTTTGATGGGACTGGTCTGTCCAAATCTGGGGAGATAGTAGAGTTGAAAACCCCCATCACCAGCAATTTCGCTGGATAAAAAGGAGCTGCTTTTTCCAAAACCTTATATAATAAATCATGTGTAAAAGGTGGAGGAATATAAACATTTATGATTATATATCGCTGAGACCAGTGTGAAAACACCACCATTGCAAACTTGCCCTGGGGGTCCGTGCACACGTCCTCAATAACACAGGGGAATTTCTTGTGTATTAGGATTGAGACCCCTCTAGCATAAGAGGAGTAAGTCGCATGGATGGCCCTCTGAATCCAGGGTTTTTTTAGAGTTAAAACCTTGCTGCCTGTGAGGTGGGTTTCCTGTAGGAGAATAAAATGTGGAGAGTGGGTTTTTAGATATCTTATCAACAGTGCCCGTTTAAATTTAGAATTAAGACCTCTCACATTCCATGAAAGGACCGAAAAGGTTTCAGCTAAGGAAGTGGCCATATAGGTTTAAGAAGCCATGGCCAAGTAAAATGACTAGGGGAACACCATTTGGGGTAACTCACAAGCAGCAAGATTTTTACAATATACCATGTACCAGCAATGTTAATTTTTAAGGCAATTTTTGAAACAAGCTTATACAAACCATGACAAAGACCAACATAAAACAACAAACAAAAATATATACCCAAGCACGAAGTGCTTATCAAACTAAGTCCCATCTCCTCTCAAAAAACAAAAAAAGGAGGAGGAGAGTTGGGATTAGTTTTCTCCCAAAAAAGAAAAAAAAAAAAAAAAAAAGAACACACACGCAAGCTGCAACTGTATTGCAACTATATTGCAGATATACCCCTAAAAGGGGATATTGTACTACTACTACTATTTGTTCAGGCACCCTATAGCCGAACAAATATATAAAAAAGGAAAAAAAGGAAAAACCTATCCAATACCTATCCAAAAAAAAAAAAAAAGGGGACGGGATGGGGAGAAAAGGGCAGGAGGGGGAGGGAAAAAAAAAAAAAAAAAAGAAGAGAAAAAAGGGGACAAAAAAGGGAGCAACAGAAAGTAATTGAGGTGGGGTTGGGTTCTAATTATCTAACTCTTGGCTCTTAGTGTAAGAGATATAGTCCAAGTCCAAGTCCAAATCCAAAGGGCTGAGCTATCCAACTCCAAATAAAGTACATTTATCTAAGCATTCATTAGGAGACCACAGAATAGCAAGAAAATTTTAGACACTATAGGGGTGCACTATAATGGACTATAGTAGTAAGGATGTTACAAAAAAACAAAAAAACAAAAAAAAAAACACATGCGTCACCCACGGCCATCTAACCAGGATATAGCGGCCTCCGGATTGGTAAAAAAGAATGCTCGGTCCCCGTCTGCAACTCGAAGCTTGCTGGGATATAATAAGCTAAATTTAAGACCTTTATCCCTTAGGCGTCTTCTGACCTCTGTAAAGGCCCGGCGTCGCTGCTGGACTTCAGGGGAGTAATCAGGAAACAACATGATTTTTGCATTATTAAACCGCAGTTCTTGTTTATCTCTAGCTGCAGCTAATATCTTATCTCTGTCTCTGAAATTCAAAAGTCTCAATAAAAGAGGCCTGGGGGGATTACCAGGGGCTGGAGGGGTTGGTGGAATCCTATGCGCCCTCTCTACCACGAATGTAGGGGGCATAGCAGGTAAGTCCAACAATGATATAAGAAAGGATTCCACAAACTCAGCTGGTTTATTACCTTCTGTTTTTTCCGGTAGGCCTATGATCCTTAGATTGTTTCTCCTCATGCGATTTTCTGTGTCTATCGACTTATCTTGTAGGGCTTTTACCTGCAGCTGCAAAGCGCGAAGGTTCCTGGAGTCTGCACTGGTAACGTCCTCCAGTTGTGAGATCCGACTCTCAGCCTCTACGAAGCGGGATCTAAATTTGTCCATATCATGCCGAATTAAGCTGATATCTGAAGCCAAATGGTCTATTTTAACCATCACCTTTTCATTTCCAGCTTTAATTGCTGCCAGCAGCTCAGCATGGGAGGCCGCGTGAGAGGCTACAGGTGGAGACGGATCAGGGAGCGTCTGCGTGCTAACTGACATGTTTGGTATGGGAAGCCTCGGAGGTAATATCGCGGCGGCGGCAGCAGGCGCAACAACAGCAGCAGGCTTAGCAGGCTTAACAGAGCCAAGAGCAGCAGCAGCAGCAGAGGCGGCAGAGGTGGTGGTGGAGACCGCAGGCACTGTGGAGGACCGGAGCCTACCCGGAGATATGGTGGGACCTCGCGGTGCACCGAAAGCCTTTTTCTTTCCCAGGGTGCCTGTATACGAACGGATCTGGTGAGAATCGGCACTGAGAGTCGCTGGAAGTCAGAGAGTCCGCCCGGCCAGTGCCAGAGAAATTTTCAGGATGAATGGTTGGAGCGGAGCTCAGCCCGCACACGTCCTCTCACTCACTCACTCTCTCTCACATCCCGGAAGTGTGGAAGGGCGTGCACTGCATTACATTTAACTTGTTCTACAGTTATGGCATTGGTACAGCCCTGAACGGCTGCATTGCATTTTTTAGATGGGCTGTTGGGATTGAGGGGTCAAAATAGAACTGTGGCTCAACCGCCTGATTTTAAAAATCCTGGGCACTTGTTTGAATGAGAAAATGCTTATATCTTATATTGTTTTTGCTTATGTTGGCTTCTTGTAGCCCTGTGAACTAAGGCCTCATTCATAAGCTATGTTAGATGTCAATGGCAACGCATATAATGCATACTTTGATACTTTGTAAATAGGTATTATCATATTTTGGTGAAGAAGTATTAACTCTATCCACTCCAAATTCTAAATTCAAAACACATTAAAAACACGCGTCAAAATACATGTCAGCACATGAAAGATGCTACAAAAAATGCACCTCTATACACACACCCATAGATCTCACACAAATAGAGCTTTCTTTTGGTGGTATTTGATCACCACTGGCTTTTTAATTTTCTGTGCTATAAACAAAAAAAGAGCGAAAATTTTGAAAAAAAAACTATATTTTTTACTTTCTTGCTATAAAACATATCCAATAATAAAAAATTTAAAAAATCAAATTTCTTAAAAAAATTTGGTCAAAATGTATTCTGCTACATGTCTTTGGTAAAAAAAATCCCAATAGGTGTATATTGATTGGCGTGTGTGACAGTCATAGCGTCTGCAAACTATTGTATACGGGAAGTTTTTAAAAAATTTTTATACTACTAATGGAGGTGATCAGCGACTTGTAATGGGACTGCGATAGTGCGGCAGGAGATCTGACACTGGGGGAAACTGACTAACTGCCACTGACATAACCAGTGACATTAATACAGTGATCAGTGCTAATAATATGCTAATGACACTGAGTAGGAAGGGGTTACAATCTAGGGCGAACAAAGGGTTAAATGTGTGCCTAACTATGTGTGTGATATGTGCTGCTTTCACTAAGGATCTTGTTTTTTTTTTTTCATGCTTAGCAGGGAATAAAAAAACAGCAAGATCCCCTGTCAGTGAACACCGTGAACACAGCACTGTTATGCCCCGTACACACGGTCGGACATTGATCGGACATTCCGACAACAAAATCCTAGGATTTTTTCCGACGGATGTTGGCTCAAACTTGCCTTGCATACAGGGATGGTGCAAGGATTTTTGTCACCCTAGAAGAATTCTCATTTTGCCGCCCCCCTTCCTCCACCCCTGACTACACCCCCTTTGCCCTGCCCATGTATACCCCACCTTTTTAATGAAGTGCCCATCAAATGCAGCCCAATAGCGCCCATCAAAGGCAGCCCACCAGCTCTCATCAAAGGCAGCCTCACCAGTGCCCATCAAAGCTGCCTCGCCATCGCCCATCAATGCAGCCTCACCAGCGCCCATCAATGATTGTTTGCTTGCTTCCATTCATTCGGGAGTCAGAACACAGACACAGCCCTCCGCTGCGCCTCTGAAACTATGTGCGAATGGAGCGGCAGCTGCCTGCTGATGCTGAAACTTAGTTGCTTGCTGCAGAAAGAAGAGAGTAGGAACATCAGTGGCTGAGCACCCTAGGTAGCAGTGCGCCCTAGGCGGATGCCTAGTTTGCCTAGTGGGAGCTCCGGCCCTGCTTGCATACACACGGTCACACAAAGTTGTTGGAAAATCCGATCATTCTGGTCACGTAAAACACGCACGTCGGGACTATAAACGGGGCAGTAGCCAATAGCTTTAATCTCTTTATTTATTCTGAGCATGCGTGGCACTTTCTGCGTCGGATTTGTGTACACACAATCGGAAATTCCGACAACGGATTTTGTTGTCGGAAAATTTTATAGCCTGCTCTCAAACTTTGTGTGTCGGAAAACTCTATGGAAACTGTGTGATGGAGCCTACACACGGTCGGAATTTCCCACAACAAGGTCCTATCACACATTTTCCGTCGGAAAATCCGGCCGTGTGTACGGGGCATAATGCTTACAATCACAGAGTTCTGTTCCATGCCGAACAGCCGGCGGCCCATCATTGACAGAGACCCGTTGATCGGCTTGTGTGCTGTAACGAAATACAGCGCAGCCAGGCCGGTGGGCGCCTAAACCCCCCCCACCCACCTGAGCATGTGAATCACCTACTAGGTACGTGATCCAGCGCAAGGAGGCCACTTTGCTGCTGCACATGTATGTTAGGCTTTCAGCAAGCAGTTAAAAATGTTTTGGTTTTTTTTGGGGGGGAGATTTTTTTTATAAAAATGCATTTACACTTAGCAAACACTTGCACTTCCCACATCTTCCCACAAAAAAATGTCCCACTCTTCAAAATCATGCCGGGTTCAAACTTGTACGACAAACGCTCCGACATTGGGAGCTCATGTCTCATGATGTGTGCAAATCAAGAACCGTCTTAACTGGTCCGACACAAGTTGATCAGACTTTGAAAAAGGTTCCTGCACTACTTTGGTCCGACTTTGATCCTAATTCAGCCCATTGAATATCATTGAAGTCGGATCAAAGTCAGATCATCGTCTTAACTGACTAATCCGACTTTGACATGCGACTTGTGCTCTGAGGATCTTGAAGGGGAACTTTTTAAAGAAAAACGGCATGGGGTTCCCCCTCCAAGACCATACCAGGCCTTTCGGTCTGGTATGGATTTTAAGGGGAAATCCCCCCGCGCCAAAAAAAGTGGGGTCCCCCCCAAAATCCATACCAGACCCACCCTTAGGGGGTGGGGACAAGCGAGCGCCCCCCCTCCTGAACCATACCAGGCCACATGCCCTCAACATGGGTGTGTTGGTGCTTTGGGGCACCCCAAAGCACCTTGTCCCCATGTTGATGAGGACAAGGGCCTCTTCCCGACAACACTGGCCGGTGGTTGTTGGGGTCTGCAGGCGGGGGACTTATCGGAATCTAGAAGCCCCCTATAACAAGAGAGCCCCCAGATCCCGCCCCCCGGGAAGAGGCCCTTGTCCTTATCAAAACAAAAGGAATGCGTCTCTAAGTGCAGAACAAAAGGACTTTATTAGCCAAAGGGGTTA
This sequence comes from Lithobates septentrionalis, assembly GCA_037952835.1. Lineage (NCBI taxonomy): Eukaryota > Metazoa > Chordata > Amphibia > Anura > Ranidae > Lithobates > Lithobates septentrionalis. The sequence continues at coordinate 958,363 of JBBDGP010000957.1, read as the reverse complement.
AAAACACTTACTAAAAAGGGGTGGTAAAAAGGCTCATCATGTGGAGGAGTCTAGCAATGGTAGTAGTCCTGGGGTGGCCTGGTCTGCAGCGGTGTTTGGGGTATCCCAGCCGTCCAGCAAAGGGAAGCCACGTGACAGGAGCTGTGGGGTATCCCAGCCGCCCAGCAGAGGGAAGCCATGTGACAAAGCACCCACACCCCCATATTGAGGGCATGTGGCCTGGTATGGTTCAGGAGGGGCGGGGAGCTCGCTTGTCCCCACCCTCTTTCCCCTTTCTTGACCTGCCAGGTAAGGGTCTGGTATGGATTTTGGGGGGGGGACCCCACGCCGTTTTTTTTTTTTCCGTGGAGTTTCCCCTAAAGATTCATACCAGACACAAAGTACCTGGTATTGATGGGATCAAAGTCGGATCCTCGTTCATTGAAGTCGGATTGATGTCTGAATTCAAGTCTTAGGGCAAAGTCAGATCCACAGTCGTATGACTGACGTGTTCAACTAGTTTCAAGGATGAAGCACATGAAGGGCAAAATTAGAACTAAAATATCTGATGAGCACCTGGAGAATTCACTGAGAATTACTACTACATCCATTGGACCAGATATTGGGTTCCATTCACTAAAGGAAAGATTGCATGCGGTATTCAGGTGTCCGGACACATTTTTCCTAAATATCGCATGCGATCCTGAAACTGTTAATTCACTGTGCTGTTTTGCGGTATTCACCGCAAAAACGCTGAAAAAGCTTGGTAAATACTGCATGAAAAGGCGTTAAACTCAATTCACAGAAGTAAATAATTAAAAAGAAGGCGGTAATTAACTAGTTTTCCAGGCATGTGGTATTTAAAGTGATACTAAAGTCTTTTTTTTTTTTTTTTTTTTGGTAAAAATAACAAACATTTTATACTTACCTGCTCTGCACAGTGGTTTTGCACAGAGCAGCCCAGATCCTACTCCTCTCGGGTCCCTCTTTGGCGCTCCTGGCCCCTCCCTCCTGTTGAGTGCCCCTACAGCAAGCAGCTTTCTATGGGGGTACCCGAGTCCAGCCGCAGCTCTGGGTGTCTATTCAGACACGAAGCTGCAGCTAGGCCCCGCCCCCTGTATCCTCATTGGCTCACTGACTTGATTGACAGCAGCGGGAGCCGATGGCGCTTCACTGTTGTCACATCCAATGAAGAGGGAGAGACCCGGACAGCCGAGTCTCTTGTGCCACATCGCCGGATCGAGAGGGGGCTCAGGTAAGTATTAGGGGGGCTGAGGGGGGCTGCTGCACACAGAAGGTTTTTTATCCTAATGCATAGATTGCATTAAGGTTAAAAACCTTCTGCCTTTACAACCACTTTAAGGAATGTAAAAATATAATAGCCAATTATGAGTAGTTTCTGCCTTTTTGGATCAGTTCTCTCAACAGTAATGCATAGAAACCTAAATATGGACATATGTAAATTAGGGTTGCACCGATACCAGTTCTTTATCGGTGAGTAGGAGTACCAATACTTTTGGTCAAGTACTCGCCGATACTGAATATCTATACTTTACGGTGCGATTTGCGTCAATACAAAATAAATGGGCCCAAATTGAACTGCAAAAAATTGCATGCGATTTAAACAGGAATGCATTGTGTCCTGGTCCCGCCGATGATAGAAAATCACAGCCGCTGGAGAAGAAGTTCCAGGACCCCGTGGGTTTAGGGCAGAAGTGATGTCAGCTTGGGGGCAGACCTCCTATACATCTCCTCTAGCCCTGTGAGCATCTCCGGCGGCCGTGGTTTTCTATCATTTGCAGGACCAGGACACCTAAGCAGATTTTGCATTTGAACTGTACTTATTATATATATATATATATATATATATATATATATATACACATATATGGTGGATGGATTCTGCGGAGGAGATGAGTGGCCACGTGATCTCCCTGACTGACGTCAGAAGGAGATCACGGCTCCTCCCGCATCCATTGGAGCTGTAAAGCAGCCACGGGTCATGTGTCCAGCCTGAAGACAGCTGAAATTCGGTATTTAGAACACTCGTTTTTCAAAACAACTTACATAGTGTGCTATGCCAGCCTTTAATAGAGGGGCTGGCATAGTCTTCTAGAAATGCCTTAACAAACACTTTAATGTAAGTTCTAACATTCCTAATAAACTACCCACTGAATGGCGCTTTTCCCCTTCTATATATATACACACACACACACACACACACACTCAGGATCAGTGGGGGGGGGGGATCGCATGCGATTCAGACAGGAATTGCACCACATTCCTGTTCAAATTGCATGAGATTCTTTGCAGTGAGATTTGAGCCCATTCATTTCGTATTGGTGCAAATCGCACCACAAAGTATCGGTTTTGGTATCAGGAGCATTTTCACAAGTACGAGTCCTTGTGAAAATGCTCGGTATCGGCATCCCTAATGGAAATTACTGGAGTTGATTTACTTAAAGTATAACTAAAGGAAAAACCAATGTAGGTGGATTAGAACACCTGTCAGGTTCTTATTGTTGTCTGTGCCCCCATTAGGGAGATACATCCTCTCCATTTGTCATGGCTACCATTATCATTGAAAGTTAAAGCAAGGGGGGAGATGGGCGGAGTCTAGCGGAGCAGACATGCATTGTTAGAGCTCCGCACCGCTGAGGAGAGAAGAGAAGGACAAAGCGGAGCCTGCAGGCTCAAAAGGTATCCATTTGAACCTTTATGCCCCAGGGAACAAACTGTGAAAGTTTGGGCAGGAAATATGGTACTGGGAGGAAGCCGTGGCAGAAATAAAAATCACCTCACAAAGAGCTCACAGGCACTCACTGCAACTAAAGCAGCTCCAGTCACCTCACAATATACAGCATCAGGGCGCTCTCACAGACAGAAAATGTCACAGCAAGACTCTCCATTTGAGTCAGATACAGAACAAATCCTCTCACAATCTTCTCCACAAGCCTCCTCAGCATCCCCAGTAATATTATTACAATTTGAAAAGATGCTTCGTAAGACTTTAAAACAAACCTCAGACCAAATAACAAAAAGCCTAACCAAAGAAATAAGAGAGCTGGGAAACCGCACCGCAGCCTTAGAAATAAAAATGGATGAAATGGAAATTACAACCCAAGAAAATATAACAGAATTGGAACAATTAAAAGAAGAGAATTTAATGCTTCAAACTAAGCTCGAAGATTACGAAAATAGAGCCAGACGTTCAAACTTGCGCATAAGGGGAATACCTGAAACTGTGACAGACCTGCAATCTACTATTACTGCTCTATTACAAGAACTAAAGCCAGATATCCCTATTGAACGTTTAGAACTGGACAGAGTACACAGAGCCCTCACAGCCAAAAAGAAAGATGGACCCCCACGTGATATAATCACAAAATTTCATTATTACAGAACGAAAGAACAAATACTAATTGCTGCAAGAGAAAAAAAGGAACTTAATTTTCAAGGACACAATTATCAAATTTTTGCTGACCTATCCCAACTTACTATTACTAAAAGACGATCCATGAAACCCCAACTAATGGAACTGCAACGCCACAACATTATGTATCAATGGGGCTTCCCCTTTTCAGTCAGATTTAACTACCAAGGTACAATTTACAGAAGCAGATCAGCAGATGAACTACAACAAACCCTTTTAAAATTAAATCTGACAGAACCCACAAGCAGCAACTCTCCCACACCCAGAAGAATGGCATCATCTTCACCTTCAGGCAGCACCCAGAAAATTTCAGAACAAAATGGGAATCATCATTCTCACAAAAGAGGCCGTTATGCCACATCATCCATGGACCAAGAAGATTCAATGGACTGACATCCTAATTCCTGATATCTCTTCATTTATTATACTAAGAGATGGTTCTCTATAAAAAACCTGTTTTTATAACTGAATGTAACTGCATTCTGATAGTCACACACTGTGTGGGATCATGTTACATTCCAGTTATATTTCTTATTACTTCTGATTCATATAGCCTTAGAATATATAAGTGAAATAAGGAAATTCTTGTTCAGTTATATATTTTCAGGTAATAACAATAGATTTATTACTTTTTAGGACAAATATGTTCAATAATCCAGAAGTAATGGAAGCTTTTTCTTTCTTTTCTTAAAACAAATATATTATTACCTAACTAGTTCCTAGAACTATGTTTTTGTTTATTCTAATCTGAAGCAATACAACCTCAATTTTATGAGTTAACATATCTAAACAGTTACATATGAATAAAATATGTAATTGTTTACTCTAAAAGGGTTAAAATCCCAAAATAATTCAAACTATCTTCATCAATACCAAAGTTATTAACAGTACCTTTCTAACTGAATTATTTAGCCTAGGGCAAGACTAACCATATACAACCACCCTGGAATAAATAATTTCAACAAAAACTATATTCTGCACTCCAATTAATGAATCATCATTTTGATGTCTTTTGACATAGCACTTCTCTCCTGTAAGCGGAAGATCCGTGTACCCCCATTAGCCCTCCTCATTCTCCCAACCATATTATGTGGCAGTGTGACGAAGGCACTTATTCCCCTGAGAGAGATATTTATTCTCTTTCACGGGTAAATTGTGATTACTTGCAAAAAATAATTTATACAATGTATCATCTAATCTCATATGTTTTTTGTTTACTCTTTACTCCAGAATTCACTGGTTTCTTTTCTATCTTTTCATCTCTTCAGTCCACACAGGTTGATCTGCGCAGTCAGCTCTGCATAACAAAAAGTAAGTCAAAACTATTTGATCTGTTGCCATGGCACCACTGAATATACTTTCCCTGAATGTTCAGGGAATAAATGTCCCTCAAAAAAGGACCAAAGCCTTCCGTACTTTCCATAACAAGAAGGCTCACATAGTATGCCTCCAAGAAACACACTTCACCAAAGATTCTACTCCAAAATATATTTCTCCTTTTTATCAACAAATTTACACGGCTTCTGCCTGTACCAAACAAAGGGGAACTCTAATTGCATTTCACCGATCCACACCATTCACCTTATCATCAGAAATTAAAGACCCAGAAGGTAGATACCTGATACTCATGGGTTATCTAATGGATACAGCAATCACAGTGATTTCCTACTACGCTCCTAACAAACAACCTACACCATTCCTCTCACATATATTACAAGTGATTAATACACACAAAATAGGAACAGTGATAATGTGCGGGGATTCGAACCAGGTCCTCCTCCCATTTCTAGATAAATCACCTTTTACACCATCCAAAATAACCTCTAGATTACCTTTTTCTCAACTTCTTTCCAAATACAATCTGGTAGATTCGTGGAGAGAAAGTAACCCAATGAAAAAGGAATTCACTTATTTCTCGCACCCTCATCAAACCTTCACCAGAATAGATCATAGTTTTCTAACAATAGGAATGATACCAGAAATTATTGCATCAGATATAATTCCGATTCCGTGGTCTGACCATAATGCAGTATACACTACTATAGCCTCAGCCATACCAAAAGCGCATGACCCAACGTGGTACTTACCGGACATAATGCTCAAACACCCACTACATCAGATGGCCATTGAACAAGCTTTAAAGGAATACATATCAATTAATAATACAATAGACATTTCCCCAATAACACTGTGGGAAGCTCATAAGCCTGTCTTGCGTGGTACAATACAAAGACAAATGGCACTATTTAAACGGGAATGCAAAAATCTAGCAAAAAAACTAGAACTCAATTTTAATGCAGCCTATATATCATTCCAAGATAATCCATCTCAGAGTACAAAATCTCATCTGGAAAAATCTAGATTGGAATACGATCTATTTCTCACTGAGTCAGTTGATAAATCCCTCAAACGCTCCAAACACAATTTCTACATGAATACAAACAAACCAGGTACATATTTGGCTCCGGCATTAAATTCAACTAACAAATCTTTCAAACCAATACGTTTGAAATTATCAAAAAATTTTTATACTTGTAATCCAGTTAAAATAGTCCATAAATTTCACTCACATCTCGCAACTTTATACAAGACAAACAATGAATTTAATCCTACAGAGGCTGAATCCTTCTTCTCAAAAATAACCTTACCTGAGTTGTCTCAGAATCAAAAAAGCAGTTTGGATGAGCCTATAACTATAGATGAAGTTGCTAACGCCATAAAAGACCTAAAACTTAACAAAAGACCAGGTCCAGACGGCTACTCGGCTTTATACTATAAAACATTCTCAGAAATACTCTCTCCCATTCTCACTGAAACTTTTAACAAACTTCTAGAAGGACATTCTTTTCGGCAAGAAACACTAATGGCAATTGTTTGTATGATCCCAAAACCCCTTTCTGATGATACTTCCTGTGTGAATTATCGGCCTATCTCTCTGTTAAACCTTGATATTAAATTATTAGCAAAAATAATAGCAAAACGCCTCAATAGCATTATAGGAAAATTAATACATAGAGATCAAGTAGGCTTCATGCCAAATAGACAGGCAGGCGATAATATACGCAGGGCAGTGTTATTGGCACATATTGTTAAAAAACAGAAAATCCCTTTATGTTTTCTATCTCTCGATATTAAGAGGGCATTTGACACAGTATCCTGGCAATATATGCAATATTCATTACAAAAATGGGGTTTTGGACCCCACTTTTTAACATGGATCAAAGCATTATATAATAAACCCAAAGCCTATATAAAATATGCTGGATACAAATCTGATGCCTTTAATATCGAAAGAGGTACCTGACAGGGTTGCCCATTATCTCCCTTATTATTTGCCCTTATACTCGAACCCATGGCCCAATACATCAGAACAAACCAAACCATAACTGGCATTGAAGTAGGAGGTATTACACACAAATTATGTATATTTGCAGACGATATATTACTTTTTCTATCATCACCACAGGTCTCTGGTCCTAACTTAATACCAGCTCTTGATGGATTTGCAGCCCTATCCGGCCTTATGATTAATCCTAAGAAATGCCTAGTGCTTAATATTTTGCTCACAAACATGGAATTGATCCCGGCTAGGGCTGCACTCCCATTCACATGGGCAGAAAAATCAATCCCATATCTTGGAATTCATTTAACAGCATCTCATTCTGACTTATTCTCAACCAATTATCCTCCTGTATTAAGACAGATCACAAATCTAATAAAACAATGGTCGCAACTTCCTTTATCCTGGATAGGGAAGATTAATGCAATCAAAATGACTATTCTACCCAAATTGCTTTATCTATTCAGAGTCCTCCCTATTCCAATTCCTTCCTATTTTTTGAGAATAGTACAAAAAAGAGCAACTTCGTTTATATGGGGCTCTTCTAAACCACGTATACCTATACACACACTACATATTCCCAAAAATAAAGGAGGCCTGGGATACCCTAATTTTACTAACTACTACAGAGCAGCACATTTGGCCAGTCTGTCCAAATACCATGCAAAACAGGAAATCCCATTATGGGTATTTATAGAGGCTTCAGAAAATGACCCTCTATTAATATCAAACTTGTTATGGCTTGATCCTAAAGACCGCTTTAAAATTCATAATCCCATAACTAAACACTTCTTATCTCTCTGGGATAAACTAAAAACCAAATATCAGTTACAATCTCCACACAATCCTCTCCTTTCTTTTATCAGAAATCCGGCCTTTTATCCGGCATGGATCTACCCAAATTCTTTTAAAGCTTGGACAACATCAGGCATTCAGACACTAAATGACTTCATAGCATCTAAATCATTCCTTTCATTCCCATCGCTTAGAGAAAAATATGATCTACCAAACTCTGAGATATTTAGATATCTCCAAATCAAAAATTTCTATACACCATTCCTAAAGGGGGATACACCATTATCCCAATTATCCATTTTTCAATCAATCTGTACAAAAGATCCATTTGCTAAAGGTACAATTTCATCACTTTATAATCAATTATATGGAGTAGTAAATCTTAATAGACCCTCTTACGTTCAGAGGTGGGAGGAGGACCTGGGACGAACTTTAGAAGACACGGACTGGTCTAACATATGGCTCACATCTAAGTCATCTTCACCCAACATCTTAGCACTGGAGACAAATTATAAAGTCCTAACTCGCTGGTACCTTGTACCCGCTAGAGTGGCAAAATATTCACCTAATACCTCAGCTCTTTGTTTTCGAGGATGCCCAGAAATAGGCACACATTTACACATATGGTGGACGTGCCCAGTAATCCAAACCTTCTGGAAGGAAGTCTTCGTGATTGCATCTAAAATATTTAAAAAAATAATACAACCAGATCCATATATAACTTTACTTAATCTAAAACCGGAATGGTTAACACTCTCTCAATTCAAACTTATGATCCAACTAATAACGGCTGCAAAACAAACAGTGGCCAAGGAATGGAAATCTCCTACATTGGTACTAGCAGAAACAATTCACAGAATGAATAATACAATGTCCCATGCTAAGATGGTATCCATCGTTCAAAATCAAATTCCAAAATTTTAAAAACTTTGGCATCCTTGGATAAAACAACAGTTCCTGTCAAATTTCAATGACTCTGTCCTGTTGCCATGGTAACAGATTAAATGACTTACAGAGACACCCATTCTAATGCCCCGTACACACGGTCGGACTTTGTTCGGACATTCCGACAACAAAATCCTAGGATTTTTTCCGACGAATGTTGGCTCAAACTTGTTTTGTCTACACACGGTCGCACAAAGTTGTCGGAAAATCCGATCATTCTGAACGCGGTGACGTAAAACACGTACGTCGGGACTATAAACGGGGCAGTGGCCAATAGCTTTCATCTCTTTATTTATTCTGAGCATGCGTGGCACTTTGTCCGTCGGATTTGTGTACACACGATCGGAATTTCCGACAACTGATTTTGTTGTCGGAAAATTTTATCTCCTGCTCTCCAACTTTGTGTGTCGGAAAATCCGATGGAAAATGTCCGATGGAGCCCACACACGGTCGGAATTTCCGACAACACGCTCCGATCGGACATTTTCCATCGGAAAATCCGACCGTGTGTACGGGGCATAAGGCTTCAAAGAGAACTAAAAAGAATAATAAACTGACGAGCGGGACAACCTTGTGGACCATACCTCTGCCGTTCTACCCTTTTTCTTCTTTCTCTTTCCTTTTCTCCACCTTACGATTAAAGCTCATTATCAGAATTTATTTGACCTATATACACTCTACCTGTAAACAATATGTATAGTAGGTATAAATCATTTAAATACCTACAAAAGTAACTAAGGAAATGATATATATCTTTAATTTAGGTTTACGTGAACCCAATGTTTAATATTTGAAATTTCATGATATTTACCTATATAAACCCTACTGTAAAACAATGAGCTTACTTTATAGATCCTTGTAAACTTACTTTATGTATCTTTATAATATTGTATACTCAATAAACTTCTTTTGACAAGGAAAGTTAAAGCAAAAGAAAATCTCAAATTTTGGGTTGTCCCCAGAAAAGTAATAGAGGAAAAATATTCCAATGGGGACACAAATGGCAACATTTTTTAAAAATACTGACAGGGGTTATAACCCTCCCTTACTCTATCCAAAATGTTAAAAAAAAAGAAAACCTTTTGCCTATAGTTCTGCTTTAGCCACTTGCCGACCTCGCTATAGAAATATGATAGCTACAGAGCAGTCGGCCAGTTCTGGGAGGGTGTCATATGGTATCCTCCCACGATCGCCTTGGACACAGCGCATCACAGATTGGGGTAAAGGGCCAATCACAGCGACCCTTTACCCCATGATCGCTCTGTCCAGTGACCAGTGATCGATTTGTAAACAAAGCAACGTTATAGCCGTTTAAGCTCTCTCCTTTCCTCACACTGATGCCGAGTGTGAGGAAAGGAGAGAGATCGGCTCTGTGTCGTGAGTTTTTGTTCGCCTTACTATGCTTAAAGGGGACCTTCAGTCAATTTTTCATCTTTCCATCTATTAAATCTTCTGCCCTTGTTGTTTTAACTTTGGATAGTAAAACATTTTTTTTCTGCCAGTAAATACCTTATACAGCCCACTTCATGTTTCTTGTCTGGTAAAAAGCCTAGGCTTATGACATCATGCACAGCTCTCTCTCATTCTTGTGAGAGTTTGCCAGCAAGGGAGGGGGGATGAGTCATAAGAGGGCCAATGAAAGCTGCAGGGCTGCAGAGCTGAAGGTGTGCTTCTGTGTGTCTGTGTAAATCCAGGAAGTGAACAGGCAGCATCTTCCGCTGCCCACAGTTAAAATTGATGCAGCCAGACTCAGTGGAGGGAGATTTGAGGAGCATATTTGGTAAGTACAGAATCACAGTATATATAAAAATAATATGCAAAGTGGTTGGAGGGAAGCTTCAGAATGGCAAAGATGTTTTAATTACAAATTATGTGAGCAGACTGCAGTTCCTCTTTAACAGTGACCATCAGTGCTCTATACTGCTCATCAGTGCCAAATAGTGCTCATCAATGCCCCATAGTGCTCATCAGTGCCCATCAGTGCTGCCTCATTGCTGCAGCTTATAAGTGGCGCTTACCAGTGTACATTAGTACCCATTAGTGTCCATCAGTGCACATCAGTGGCACTTATCAGTGCCCATCAGTGTCCATCAGTGCTGCCTTATCACTGCAGCTTATCAGTGTCACTTATCAGTGTCCATTAGTGCTGCCTCATCACTGCAGCTTATCAGTGCTGCTTATCAGTGCCCATCAGTTGAGCCTCATCAGTGGAGCCTCATCAGTGCCCATCAGTGTCCATCAGTGCTGCCTCATCACTGCAGATTATCAGTGGCCATTAGTGCTGCCTCATCACTGGAGCTTATAAGTGCCCCTTATCAGTGCTTATTAGTGCTGCCTCATGACTGGAGCTTATCAGTGCACATCAGTGCCGCTTATCAGTGCCCATCAGTGGAGCTTATCAGTGTCTATCAGTGATGCCTCATCACTGCAGCCTCAGTGCAATGCATTAGTGCACATCAGTGCAACCTCATCAGTGCACATCAGTGCAGCCTCGTCAGTGCACATCAGCGTACATCAGAGCAGCCTCGACCTCCCTCAAACAGGAAATGTCAGCTACTTGGAGCGGGTCTGCCCAACCTAGTGCTACACACAACCCACTCCGGAAAGACCCAGATACAGATCGCATGTGCTGGCAGTGCAGATGGTTAGGCCACATTTCCAGTCACTGTGCTGGAAAGGGAGCAAAGATTGCCCAACAGCATCCCTTAAACTAGAGGTTCCTGTGGCAGAGGGGCAACTCACGGGAAGCGTTTATTCACAGCTCCAACGAGATCCTATGATGATATCCACATGACTAGTAGTAACTATGACTTTCAGTGGCCAGCTGGCCAGATGTTTGGTGGACACTGGATCAGAGGTCACTGCCATGGCATCTCACTTCTACCAGCACCATTTTGGCAACACCCCAACTCAAGATCCTACATGCCTAAATCTGAAAGCTGCAAATAATCTGCCTATTCCGGTAATAGGGGTCATCTGGATGTCCATAAAGGTCTACGGGCAGACCCTCACCCGGGTCGGGGTGGTGGTGACCCGTGATGCTTCCTTCTCAGATATTCCAGTGGTGTTGGGCATGAACGTTCTGAAGGAACTGGACTTAACCCACCTTCTGCGGGAGGCTCCCACACAGCGGACTGAATGGCCTGAAACCCAGCTACAGAATCTGGTTAATGCTTGTCGGGCTGTTCAGACATCATGTCACAAATATACAGAGAAAGTTGGGATCATCCACCTTCCGCCACACCAGCGGGTTACTGTACAACCCTGTCAGGAGCTAGTGTGCCCCTTCCTGTGGTGGCTAGAAGGCACGTAGAAGGAGCCACTGTGATGGTAGAACAACAACGCAATCTAGAAATAAAAGGTTAATGGTTAGTAGCAGGGCCGTCTTGTCAGGGCTTGGCCCAGCACTTCCTTCTCTGAGCTGGCCGCTCAGCCGTTGGCTCATTGCCAGCTCCTATCTCTCCACAGCGACTCATCTGTTGATGATCCTGCTCGTCGGCTCTCCTGTGTTCCTGTTAAAGACTTGGCTTGGCTGACATTCCTTCTGGCTCCAGATCCTGCTTGCTGTTCTACTACATTCATCTCTGGCTCCCTGATGTTTTGGCTTGTCTGACTATCCGTTCTGGTTCCTGAACTCTGGCTATGTTTTGACTACATTTACTCTGTTTACCTTTTTTTTTATTATTATTAAACAGGTGTGATTTAACTGCACTTCTGTCTCAGTCTGATTCATGGTTTCTGACAGTAGGCGAAGCCCATGAATTCAGAAGATGCAGTCAATCCACTTGTTGGTAATATTTTTTCCAGATTGGATGAGCAGGATCACCGCATGGATCAGTTTGCCATGGTGTTACAAATGCTCCTGAGTCGCACGGCTCATCTGGAATCTCCTATTGTGGCTGCTCCGGTACAACCTGTGTTGCAGGCTGTCCCTGCTGTTGCTTCAGTCTCTGTGCAGGCACACGCCTCGAGTATTACCTCTATAAGAGGTATGTCTGGTTCCGCTCCGCTTCCCCAGCGATTTGGGGGCGATCCAGTCCAATGCAGAGGGTTTCTCAACCAGTTTGAGATATACTTTGAGATGCAGCCCCAGGCGTTTCCCACGGACAGAAGCAAAGTAGGTTTTGTGATATCTTTGCTTTCTGAGAGAGCCCTAGCCTGGGCAAACCCTCTATGGGAGACGCAAAAACCTGTTGTCTTGAGTTACCCTGAGTTTGTGGCTTCTTTTAAAGGGGTATTTGACGTTCCTGCACGCTGCCAAGTGTCTCATGTCCATCAAACAGAGTACAAGAACTGTTGCCGAATTCCGTACTCTGGCAGCAGAGGTTGCTTGGAACAATGAGGCCCTCGTGGCTGCTTTTTCTCATGGCCTCTCGGATACCATTAAGGATGAGATAGCAGCCAAGGATATGCCCACTGAGTTGGAGAGGTTGATCACGTTTGCCATCCTCATTGACTCCAGACTCAGAGAAAGACTCTTAAGGAGCACTTGCAGAAGCCTCCTGTACATTTGTCTCCGAGCTTTGCAGTTCCACCCTTGCCTCCCTCACTTCCCATGCCTCCTGGTACCGAGTCGGTCAGTGAAGGTGAACCCATGCACTTGGGTTTCACGCGTCTCTCTGCGGATGAGAGAACCTTTAGGTGGAGGGAGAGATTGTGCCTTTATTGTGGCCAGGCAGGTCACTTTTTGAAGTCTTGTCTTACCCGTCCAGGGAATGCCCGAACCTTGAGGTCCTATTACGGACAGACCTTAGGTGGCATTGTTTCTTCCCCAGTTATCCAGAAGGATAGGCCCCTAGTTTTGGTTACTCTATCTTGGACTGAGTCGTCCGTCGAGATACAGGCTCTAATCAACTCTGGGGCTGCAGGCCTGTTCATTAATGCTGCCTTTGTGACTGCGTGACTCTCCACTTGCCACTGAAGCTCTTGACAGGGGACCTCTACAGACCTCTACAGATTTGTTGCAGTTATGTGTGGTGGTTTATCTCAACAATAAAGTCATATTTTCCAAGTCCCTGGAGAACCACCACACAGATATCTGTTGTGTGCTTCAGAAACTAAGAGAGAACAATCTCTATTGTAAATTGGAGAAATGCAAATTCCATCGTGAACAGGTTAAATTCCTGGGTTATGTAATTTCCACTGCTGGTTTTTTGATGGACCCAGAGAAACTTGCAGCAGTCCTACCGAGGCCCCGACCCGTGGGTTTACATCCTCTGCAGCAATTTCTTGGCTTTGCCAACTATTATCGGAAGTTTATTCGTAACTTCTCATCTCTGGTCAAGCTGACTGATATGACCAGAAAGGACGGTAGCCCACAGAGTTGGTCTCTGTAGTCTATTAAGGCCTTTGAGAGTCTGAAGGCTGCCTTTGTTTCTGCTCCTGTGTTGGCACATCCTGATACTGCGTTACCTTTTATCCTTGAGGTTCATGCTTCTAAGACTGGAGTTGGCGCCCTTCTGTCTCAACATTCTACCTCTGAGAGCGCTATGCATCCTTGTGGCTACTTTTCCAAGAAGTTGTCACCTGTGAAGTGCAATTACAAGATTGGTGACAGAGAGCTGTTAGCAATCATTTTAGCCCTGAAAGAATGGAGACATCTCCTCGAAGGTACCACTGTGCCGCTTCTCATTCTTACTGACCATAAGAATCTCACATTCTTGTCTGAGGCTAAACACCTTTCTCCCATAAGGGCACAATGGGCTCTTTTCTTGTCTAGTTTCAATTACATTGTCTCATTCTTACCTGGTACTAAGAATGTAATGGCTGACGCTTTGTCATGACAATTTTCCTCTACTTCCAAGATGGAGTTCCGGTTCCTGTGATTCCTCCTGTTCGTATTCTGGCTACGGTTTGCACCAGTCTCACTTCTCTTTTGGGTGACAAAATTCTTGCTGTTCAGGTCCATGCTCCTCCTGAGAAACCTTGTGACTGCTGCTTTGTCCCAGAGAGTCTCCGTACTGCCGTGCTCCAGACTTACCATTCTCCCAAGGCTGCTAGTCACCATGGGAGGAATCAACTCTTTTGGGCCATATCCCAACAATTCTGGTGGCCTAGTCTACGTGCTGATGTAACCGCCTTCGTAGCTGCCTGTGTGCTCAGAGTAAGACACCACGACACCTTCCAGTGGGCCTCCTACAACCCATACCCAATAGAGAGAGGCCCTGGACTCACCTGTCTATGGATTTCATTGTGGAGTTACCCAACTCCCAGGGCAACATAGTTATCCTTATGGTGGTTGACCGGTTCTCGAAAATGTCCCATTGTATTCCACTTAAGAAGTTGCCCACTTCTAAAGAACTGGCTTCCATTTTTGTTCAGGGGATCTTTCACTTACATGGGCTACCCAAGGCGATTGTCTCGGACAGGGGTAGTCAGTTTGTGTCCCGGTTCTGGCGAGCCTTTTGTGCACAGTTGGGAATTCTGCTTGCTTTCTCCTCTGCGTATCACCTGGGGGCTGCAGAATGAGCCAATCAGTCCTTGGAGCAGTTCCTTCTTTGCTATATTTCTGACCATCATAACAACTGCTCAGACCTCTTACAGTGGGCAGGGTTTTCTCACAATAGTGCCTTGAATTCTGCTTCCCGAATGTCCCCGTTTATGACGAACTATGTGTAAGGTACCTGTGATAGGTAGTGTTCCGAAGTGTGTGCTGAGGATTCAGGTGAAAACTTAGTCAAGCAGATCAGGATGGCAACAGATCAGGCAAAGCGATACACAATAGAAATCCAGAGATTGTTCAGGCAGGCAAAGGTCATACACGAGCTGGTGGTGTGGTACAAAATCAGCAGGCTAGAGAGTAGTCAGGAATTCAGGCAGAAGTTCAAATATGGTATTCAGAGTCACAAAGCAGTCAAAACACAGAGGAAGCTAGTCTAAACAAACGGGCACTGAGAGATAGGAAGTGCTGCTATTTATGGGCTGCTATGATTGTAGATTGTCCACAGCTCGCAGCAGGTGGGGCTAGTGAGTCCAAGGTAATGCATCAAACTAAGAGAACATAGCTATAACTCCAGAGCTCCTCTGTGGCACAAGTAAGACTGCAGCTGTGGGACGAGGAACATCCCGGTTCAAATACACCCAGGTACATGACACCATGGTTTCCAATCTTCCATGTTGCCTGACTCATTTGTTCCACAGAGTATTCCTGTGTTAGAGGAGCATCTCCATGGTCTTCGTTCCACTTGGGCACAAGTTCAGAAGGCTTTGCGACATGCTAATGATAGATACAGACTCCATGCTGACCGCAGACGCCTGCCTGCTCCTTCCTACCAGGTTGGGGATAGGATCTGGCTGTCATCTCGCAACCTCCAACTTTGTGTTCCCTCACTGAAGTTCGCACCTCGGTTTATTGGGCCTTTACATATTCTTCGCAGGATTAACCCAGTGGCTTACGCATCAGACCTTCCTTCCAATATGCGTATCTTGAATGTCTCCTTATTAAAACCTATGGTCTGCAACCGCTTTACCACCTTGGTGCCTCGTCCTCACCCTGTACAGGTTGAGAACCATGAGGAGTATGAAGTACAGTCCATTGTTGACTCCCGTAGGTTCCGTGGGCGCTTATACTGTCCGGAGGAATGCTTTTGGGTCTTATCCTCAGACGTACATGCCCCTGTCCTCCTCCGCGATTTCCATAAACGTTTTCCCTTCAAGCCTGGTGGTCCTCTGAGGGGGAGGGGTCATTGAGGAGGGGGTACTGTCAGGGCTGGGCTCAGCCCTTCCTTCTCACAGCTGGCCGCTCAGCTGTTGGCTAATTGCCAGCTCCTATCTCTCCACAGTGACTCACCTGTTGATGATATCCTGCTCGTCAGTCCTGCCTACTTAAGCCATCCCGTCCAGATGATCTCTGCCTTCGCCTTGGTCACATCTCTAGAGACGCTCTCCTGTGTTCCTGTTAAAGACTTGCTTGGCTGATATTCCTTCTGGCTCCAGATCCTGCTTGCTGTTCTACTATGCTCCTCTCTGGCTCCCTGACGCTTTGGCTCGTCTGGCTATCCGTTCCGGTTCCTGAACTCTGGCTATGTTTTGACTACGTTTACTCTGTTTACCTTTTTTTTATTATTATTATTAAACAAGTGTAGGGCTGAAACAACTAATCGATTAATCAACAACTAATCGATTATGAAATTAATCGATTACTATTTTCATAATCGATTAATCGGCCAGTAACATAATGGGGTTAAAAAAAAACTAAAATGAGCCCTTTATAGTACAAAAAGAGCAAATAATAGCTAGTGTAAATATTACTTTTACAGTTCTACAATAAAAAAAATGAACCTTTTACAGTAGTTATTATCTGCTTTTTTTTGTACTATAAAGGGCTAATTTTAGTTTTTTTAACCCCATTATGTTACTAAACGTCTTAGACCTGGTTCACACCTATGTGTTTTTTGTAGAAGCGCACTACAGTTCATTTACATGGTTTCCTATGGGACCCGTTCACATCTATGCTTTTTTCAGCCGCAGTGTATTTGGAAAGGGTCAGGGACTTTTTTTTAACGCAAAACGGTGCTTTTTTGGTTCAATATACTTCAATGGAGAAGCTAAAGAAAAGCATGTAATGCGTTTTTGCAGCAATTTGTGTTTTTTAATCTGCCCAACAACAAATCGGCCAAAAAAAATTCAAAAATGCAAATCTCCGCAAAATCACGTTAGCAAAAATCAAAACACACAGCAGAAGCACTGCAGAAACAGATCAAAAGTAAACGGTATAGGTGTGTACCGAGCCTTATGCTGGCCACCCAGATCAATTTTCAGATGAGAATATTCAGATGAAAAATCTTTGTACATTCGCTGAATGAAAGAATGTTGTTTGAAATTCACTTGTTTTTAACATTCTGTTTTTAAAATGAATGTAATTTCTGAACGAAAACCACATACATTGTCTGAAAATTTCTTTCACCAAGAAGTTTTCTATTATTTCCAAATGTTCCGGTCACTGTGGTTGAAAATGAACCTAAATTTGACCCCACTAACGATTATAAAATTGAACGAACGTTCTTAAAATTACATTTTTTTGAGGGAAGACATTTGTTTTTGTTTTGTTTTTCAAATAAAAAAATTTGATCTCTGAGTCTGATGATATTTACCAGATTCACCCTTTAATAGTATATCTCTCCTCTAATAGTATATACAGTATTTCTCTTCTGTTATTCTCAGAGTGGATTAAATATTTTGCTCCCTAACCATATAGTTGGTTATTTATATTTACCACTGCATAGAGATATTTAAGAATAAATTGCCTTTTTTTAAAAACTTTACGTATTAACCAAATTATACATTTTTTTTTTTAAGGTTATTAACCGATTAATCGAAACAATAATCGGCCAACTAATCGATTATGAAAATAATCGTTAGTTGCAGCCCTAAACAAGTGTGATTTAACTGTACTTCTGTCTCAGTCTACTTCATGGGTTCTGACAACAACATAACTGAAGCAGAACTTGCAGCAGACTTGCAGAATGTTTGCAAAGAAAGTTGTTCTGGAGTCATGCAATGTGGACTTGCTGCAATTGTGCAACAAACTTGTGAAGTATGGCAAGTCTAGCAATAGCTTAGCAAGTCGTTTTCAAACTTGCAGCTCAATTGCTTGTTATCTGGGTACATAGGGGTTGATGGCTGGCTGCTCTGCTGTGACATCATTAAGGGCTTCAGGCCTCTCCATTCACAGCCTGAGCCCCAGGCTGCCCGGTCTGCTGTATATAAGGTCTCCTTGTTATTTACAGTTTGAGCCTCTGATTGGCTGACCGCAGCCTTTTATTATTGGTTAAATGCAAGAAGATATCTCTTTGACTACTGTAGGCAAAGAGATATCCCAGATTCAACCAATAATAAAAGGCTGCAGGCAGCCAATCCGAGGCTCAGGCTGTGAGTGGAGGAAGCCTTTGTATTTCCACGGCCATGGCACACACGCAGCAGCAGAGCAGACATAACAGTCCCTGGGCCCCCATCCTTAGGTAAAGACCACCAGTATAATTTACTGTATATTATTCCCTTAGTCTAGTCATTAAATAATAATAAATATATACTATATGTTGCACCCTCTAGTGTGCTACTAGCAGCAGTGCAGGTAATTTCTAGTCTGGCCCAGTGCTAAGCCTATGCCATGGAATCTGGGTCAGAGTTACTAGAGTTCAGGGCTGGGTGACTCATCCTGGCATCTCTCTGGTGCCTCCCCCTGGTTCTAGAATGGTGGAAAATATTCTATAAATTTGTGGGCGGAGGCTAGGAAGGTTGTCTTGCATATTTAGGGACCCTTAGCCAATCCCCAGGAAGTGGGCTGGCAGGGAACTAAAGAGCCTTTTAAATAAAAGCAAGCTATGCTAGCAGGGGAGTCGGGTTGAAGATGGAGAAGCAATGCTGAGGTATTCTGTCGGTGGCTCTTGAGGGGAGGGACCCCTGCCGGGGAGGGGTTTTACCACGGGAGGCTGGCCTGGAAGGATTCTACCACAAGAGGCAGTTGGAGGAAAACTTTACGGAGAGCCAGCAGGAGCAAAGAAAGACAGTGAGTAGATCAGCACGGTGCAGGGACAGACAAGGGAGAGACTGCCAGCTGTAGCAGGTCTCTCTTGAAGACAGTGGTGTGCTTAAGTCTTCATCTAACCTTGCTCTGGGAAATCTCAAGTCAGTCAGGTAGACTGAGAAGAAGAAGCAGCCAGGTAGGCTGGTGAAGTGACAGCCAGGTGTGCTAGTATTTTCTGCAGAATTGCGAGCCGGGATCAGTGTCTACAGTGAAGCAGAAGAAGTTGCAGGATGCAGTTCACTCCACATGTGCTACTTTTCCAAGGGAGTGAGAGTTCCTAGCCCGTAAGGGGCTGTTGCTGAGCTAACAAAAGGTGTCATGAACAAGTGTGACCAGAACCGTGTGATCTGCGACAGAGGACACCAAAACGTATAAGTGAAAATATATATTAATTTATTAAGGAAAGTGAGTAATAAACAACAACCAACTCCAATATGACACAGTGCAATAACCAACCACAGACAGAGACCTACAAATAACAATAGACAGATAAATGCAATAAATGGGAAATACCAGGTTCATAAACAATAGCCAGGCCAGGGTCATACACAGCAGATCAGCAGGGAATGTTCCAGAGACGTAAACGTAAGCCAGGCCAAGGTCATACACAGGGAGGTCAGTAGATGGGGTATGGAACACAGGACAGGGAGAGGATGGATGGGTCAGACTGCAGGCAGGGACCCAAGGTAACAGGTGGGACAGGATAGGGTCCCAGACAGGGAGACAGGACCAGGGGACAGGATCAGGGCTCAGGATCAGATAGCTAGCAGGTCAGGAGGCAATGACGAAGTCAAGGCAAACATGTGAATGTTTGCCGAGTATTTATAGGCTTGTGATTGGCCTCAAGTGACACCTGATTGCAGGAGGCACTGTCTGCTCCATACTGCCAGGATCCATCCGCTGGTGGACGCCAGTACTGCGGCCCAAAGATGATATACTATCAACAGGGAAAAGCTCTCCTGACAGTTCCAAACTGCCAGGAGACACCTGCTGGTGGACCTCAGTACTGCATGCCAAATAACAGGTATTACCAGCGGATGGAACATTTCCTGACAGTACCCCCCCTCAAAAGAGCGGCCTCCGGACGCTCCAATTGGTTGTATTTGTCCATAGTGTATGGCATCAAGCAGAACAACAGGTGGCGCAGCAGGCATGGACACACCAGGCTGGAGGGCGGCAGACTCCCGGACACACCAGGCTGGAGGGGGGCAGACTCCCGGACGTCACACTGGAAAGCTGGGACGTCACACTGGAGAGCTGGGACGTCACACTGGAGAGCTGGGACGTCACACTGGAGAGCTGGGACGTCACACTGGAGAGCTGGGACGTCACACTGGAGAGCTGGGACGTCACACTGGAGAGCTGGGACGTCACACTGGAGAGCTGGGACGTCACACTGGAGAGCTGGGACGTCACACTGGAGAGCTGGGACGTCACACTGGAGAGCTGGGACGTCACACTGGAGAGCTGGGACGTCACACTGGAGAGCTGGGACGTCACACTGGAGAGCTGGAACGTCACACTGGAGAGCTGGAACGTCACACTGGAGAGCTGGAACGTCACACTGGAGAGCTGGAACGTCACACTGGAGAGCTGGAACGTCACACTGGAGAGCTGGAACGTCAGACTGCAGAGCTGGAACGTCAGACTGCAAAGCTGGAACGTCAGACTGCAAAGCTGGAACGTCAGACTGCAAAGCTGGAACGTCAGACTGCAAAGCTGGAACGTCAGACTGCAAAGCTGGAACGTCAGACTGCAAAGCTGGAACGTCAGACTGGAGAGCTGGAACATCAGACTGGAAATTGGGAGCAGGTTGGGTTACTGGCAGGATTGTGTGAGTGGGGAAGAACTTCCGTTTCTTCTTGGGCTTAACTACTGAAGATCTGTAGGTGAGGGGTGCAGCAGACTGGAGAGGAGGATTGGGATATGGCAGAGAAGAGGTAACAGTGGTTGGAGGAAGTTCGTGTGGGTTTGCAGGCAGCAGGGAAGAGACAGGTGGGTTGAATGCAGGATAGGTACAGGGAGCAGAGACTGGATATGAGTATTTGTTTGGCAGCAGCGTATACAGAGCTGCAACTGCGGTTGACATGGGTGGTGGGGAAACATACATTTGGGTAGGTTGGTGTTTGGTGGCAGAGGTGGGTTGTTGTGGCTTGGCTAAATTAAGGAGGAGATCTGACCATGCCTGTAGCACAGGATGAACAAACATTGATTCACACACAGCCTGACTAACCAGCGATTGCACTGAATGGATGCAATCAGACAACACCTGCTGTGAACAAGAGGTATAACGTTCCATGAAAAAGGCTGGGTCATCCTCTAATAACCACACCAGAGACTCAACCTGATCAAAACTGAAGGGGGGAGAAAAATCATCCCTGCCCTCTGGAGTACTGGACAAGGCTAGCTCTGCACACAGCTGGATCAGAGGCTGAACATTTTCAAATAGCAATCTACCCTGATCAACCAGAGAATGGGCCAGACGGATACACTCCAGGAGCTGATCCCTGGCCCACTCTTTCAATACCAGACGACAGTAATTGTTATCCTCCAACACCAGTGAGGCAAGGAGAACAACTGTTTCTGATTGCATTTTAATAGCACTACAATGGTTCCTCTTTGCAGTCACTTCTGGTCAGGGATGGCCTTGACTTACTGTCATGAACAAGTGTGACCAGAACCGTGTGATCTGCGACAGAGGACACCAAAACGTATATAAGTGAAAATATATATTAATTTATTAAGGAAAGTGAGTAATAAATAACAACCAACTCCAATATGACACAGTGCAATAACCAACCACAGACAGAGACCTACAAATAACAATAGACAGATAAATGCAATAAATGGGAAATACCAGGTTCATAAACAATAGCCAGGCCAGGGTCATACACAGCAGATCAGCAGGGAATGTTCCAGAGACGTAAACGTAAGCCAGGCCAAGGTCATACACAGGGAGGTCAGTAGATGGGGTATGGAACACAGGACAGGGAGAGGATGGATGGGTCAGACTGCAGGCAGGGACCCAAGGTAACAGGTGGGACAGGATAGGGTCCCAGACAGGGAGACAGGACCAGGGGACAGGATCAGGATCAGGATCAGGATCAGGATCAGGATCAGGATCAGGATCAGGATCAGATAGCTAGCAGGTCAGGAGGCAATGACGAAGTCAAGGCAAACATGTGAATGTTTGCCGAGTATTTATAGGCTTGTGATTGGCCTCAAGTGACACCTGATTGCAGGAGGCACTGTCTGCTCCATACTGCCAGGATCCATCCGCTGGTGGACGCCAGTACTGCGGCCCAAAGATGATATACTATCAACAGGGAAAAGCTCTCCTGACAGTTCCAAACTGCCAGGAGACACCTGCTGGTGGACCTCAGTACTGCATGCCAAATAACAGGTATTACCAGCGGATGGAACATTTCCTGACAAAAGGACTGTTAGCTCCCACAGAAGTAAACCCAGCAGAGCTGTGCAAAGGATCAAGTTTGTGCAGGAGAGAGAAGTGGAAGCTGTAAAAGGGGGGAAGTTGTCCCAGGTTCTGTTGTTACTATCATGGGCAACCAATAATTAGTAGAAAAGATGTAAAAACTAATTAAAACATCAAAGCGGCGCTTCTATCAGGCAGAAAGAGCCCTTTCACACTGGGTCGGGGGGCGGCGTCGGCGGTAAAACGCCGCTATTATTAGCGGCGTTTTACCGTCGGTATGCGGCCGCTAGCGGGGCGGTTTTACCCCCCGCTAGCGGCCGAGAAGGGGTTAAATACCACCGCAAATCGCCTCTGCAGAGGCGCTTTGCCGGCGGTATAGCCGCGCTGTCCCATTGATTTCAATGGGCAGGAGCGGTAAAGGAGCGGTATACACACCGCTCCTTCACCGCTCCGAAGATGCTGCTGGCAGGACTTTTTTTACTGTCCTGCCAGCGCATCGCTCCAGTGTGCAAGCCCTCGGGGCTTTTACACTGGATACACAGCAGCGGCACTTTCGGGTCGGTTTGCAGGCGCTATTATTAGCGCAATAGCGCCTGCAAACCGCCCCAGTGTGAAAGGGCTCAAATTATAAACCTGATAGATTAGTTTGCAATCACTCAAAATTACAAAACTGAAATGAATAAAGAGTCTCTAGTGGATATACAGGGTGTAACTGGTAGTAGATTGATGTCTGCACCGTTCACCAAACACTTCACCACCACATGCTCCACACACCAGCAAGGGGTTCAAACTCACCAGAACCCAGAGGTTATCAGGCCCCAAACAGCATCCTATCGACTGTAGATCTGGATGTCCTAATAGGGTAGTTCAGCCTCATCTCCGAAATCCTTATCAGACGTCTGTGCACACTTTGTTAGAGGTAGCCATCTCTCCCGGCTGTGACCAGCGGCCTGTCTCTCCGGTAAGTCTCTCCCGGTGCCTACCGGTAAGTCTCGGTCGGTGTCTCTCCGGTAAGTCTCGGTCGGTGTCTCCCGGTGTCTGTCCGGAAAATCTCGGTTGGTCTCTCTTGTCACAGAAGCCGCTACAACCCGCAGAAGCCTCTCCACACAAACACCGGCCGCTCCCCCTGAGATTCTAGAATGAAATGAGAATCTCTCATTTTGGCCAGAATCGTGCAGCTCTAGGAGATAGATAGAGCAGGGCTCAGTTTGCTACTAGCGAGTTAGTCTTCACTTATTGTGACTCTGAGTGTAGAGTGTTATGCCGCGTACACATGAACGGACTTGCCAACGGGCTAAACTCCGTTGACATTTCCGACGGAAAGATTTAGAACATGTTCTATATCTGAGTCTGTCGGAAATGCCAACAGAAAAAGTCCGATAGGGTGTACATAGGGTTGCCACCTTTTCTTAAAGTCAAACCCGAACACTTTAGCGGCGCACAGGAATTTTTTTTATAGTATAAACTATACATATATTTTGCAATTAAATAACATTTCTAATATGAAGTTAATCACAAGAGTCCCCCTTTACATCTGAATCCACAGAGTTCCCTTTCACTGAAAGGCGGGACTCTGCAGACTCTGATGTAAGGGAGAACTCTGAAGACTCTAACATAAGGGATGCTCTGGGAACCCTGATTTAAGGGGGAACACTGAGTACTCTGATGCACGGTGAGGACTCTGATGTAAGGGGGAACACTGTGGTCTCCGGTGTAAAGGGGAACTGTGAAAAGGGGTTCTCTGAGAACCCCGATTTACCTTAGTGTACTCACTCAGAGGCAGGAGAGAGAAGGTGGGAGACTTCAATCACAGACAGGGATGGATGGTGAGCTCACTCACCTCTTGGCAGTCAGCACCTCTTATCCAGACGTATCTGAGGCTGCTGGACTTCAAATTTCCGGCCCCAACTTCCCTTTTCTGAGGCACAGCGCTGGGGATTGGAATGTGGGCAGACACAGAGGGGTGAGGGTGGGAGGAAGAGAAGCAGATCGAGCCTCTCTCCTCTCCCATCTGTATGTGCGGGGATTGTTAGTGCTGGCTTTGGGCAGTGTGAAAGAGAGTGTAACAAACACTCTCAGCTTAGACAACTACAGCCAGCAACCCTGCTGGGAGGCCAGAGTCCAGTCTGAATAATGTGTCCGGGTTTCAGGCAGTTTGAAACCCGGACACATGATTCCAAACCCGAACTGTCCGGTTGAATCCCGGACAGGTGGCAACTCTAGGCATACACACGGTCAGAATGTCTGACCAAAAGCTCCTATTGGACTTTTTCTGTCGGGAAGTCCGGCCGTGTATACGCGGCATTAGTGTAGTGTGAGTATAGTGTGTCAGTATAGTGTAGTGTCAGTGTAGTGTGTTAGTGCAGTGCATAACAATTAGTGGTCCAAAAAGGTCCATAAAGACATAGATGAGCCAGTTTGGGGTGGAGGAACTTGACTGGCCTGAACAGAGTCCTGACCTCAACCCGATAGAACACCTTTGGGATGAATTAGAGTGGAGACTGTGAGCCTTCTCGTCCAACATCAGTGCCTGACCTAACAAATGCGTTTCTGGAAGAATGGTCAAACATTCCCATAGACACACTTCTAAACCTTGTGGACAGGCTTTCCAGAAAAGTTGAAGCTGTTATAGCTGCAAAGGGTGGGCCAACTCAATATTGAACCGTACGGACTAAGACTGGGATGCCATTAAACTTCATGTGGGTGTAAAGGCAGATGTCTCAATACTTTTGACAATATAGTGTATATAGGTATGAATAATCCTAGAATGTACCATAAGGGGTTTAATACTGTTCTAATGTTAGGGACTCAGGGAGTGCTAAAAGTCCATGAGTTAGGGAGCGCAAATTGCTTGCCTTGCCCTGGACACTAACAGCCCATGCCGATGATATAGTTCTAATTATTCAATAAATACATTCACCCTGTGGTATGATGCCTAACGCGTTGTGTGGAGCAATGTTCCCTGAACCATCACGTTATGCATGATGCTTTTTTGCCCCCAAAAAGTATTACCCAAGACACATTAACAACGGTAAACTATTTTACAATTGGCCTGGGCAGGAAGGGGTAAAAGTGCCCTGTATAGGTAAGTGATCACTGACAACATTGTCATTGTCACAGTTGGTGTTGGGTGGATTTTTTTTGTAAATATAGCATATACTGCTTGTTTTTTTTATTTTTTATTTTGTATTGCATTGAATTTTCATAAAGTCAAACTACTTGGATCTTCTAAAGTACCACTTTTTTTCCAGGTTCTCTCCCTGGTTCTGCACACTGGACGGTAAGCTATGAAGTCCATCTACCAGCAGTTGGCAGCACTCTCGGATACGCACACCTCTCACACAGGCCAGGCAGCTCCTCTTGGTTTAGAGAACTTCCCAGTCGGCCGCGCGGCACCCTACATACTGAGCATGCGCACTGCGCACGGCCTTTTCCCAGTTCTCCAGCGCCCTTACGTGAGCGCTGTGACTCTCCGGTCCTAGCCTCGACGGGACAAAATCCGGAAAAATGGTCAGTACCCCGGCTCCATATCCCCGCCAATACACAGCGTACTCTTCCCCTCACCGTGTGCTGCGGCTGCGAGGTGCTGGCACGGCCGGGCGGCTTCGGATGGCTTTAGATTGGTGGAGAGTCTGAGCGGCTTCCAGCGTGGCCTAATGGCTGCTGCAGTGCTGGGCCGGCCGCCTCCCTCCCCCCTCCCTCAACACTGCCTGCGAACCTGTGTCCCCTCTGCCAGCCCTCTAATATCTCTATAGATCTTCTTATATGTGTGTCTGGAGGGGGGAATATTTTATATTATCTATTCTACACACCGCTGTCACCACTATGACTGATGGCAGGGGGAGCTCTCATGGCTGATCACCCCTATTATCTGATGGTACAGTCTGTGGTCAGGAATGGTGGTGTACAGTGTATCCTAATCACAGCCAATGTCTTCTATACAGGATGGGGGATCTCCATATTGCTGTATGTACCCCTTGATCGTATGTACCCCTAGATCGTATGTACCCCTAGAACATAGATTGTATGTACCCCTAGATCGTATGTTCCTAGGCACCCCATTCTTTACTGGTGGTGATCCTCACCCAGCAGTGACCCTACATTGGCCTGTGCTAAATGTACATTGGATTAGGCCTTGTAGCATTTAATAATAGTCTGTCATTGGTTGTATACATAGATTTCTTGTGACATGTGTCAGGGGCCCATAATAGTTGGGCCTTCATTCTTGGCCTGGTCACACTGGTGTGTTGTGAGATGCAATGTGTGTGTTTGAATTTTTTATTTGTCTTGTGTGTTTTTAATGCATTGCATTAAAATTAACTCAAAGCACAATGCATTTTCACGTGTGTGTGTATATGTGTGTGTGTGTGTGTGTGTATATATATGTGTGTGTGTGTGTGTAAAATATATATATATATATATATATATATATATATATATATATATATATATATATATATATATATATATATATATATTCTCATGTTTTTAGTGTATTCAAATTTAATACAACACATGTGTTTTCGTCCCTGTTGACCTGGGTAAAGACAGTGCCACTTTCTGCGCGGTGCATTTCCATTTCCTATATAATGTAAGGTGTGTTTTTCATGCAGGGCACCAAAGATGTAGGAAGCTTTAAAACGCATAGATGTGAATAGCATGTAACGGGCGCTCGTTTTCATGCACTTTTGTCACACTGGAAAAGTGCATTTTAGTGTAGCAAAAGCGCACCAGTGTGTATGGGGCCTTAAAGTGCTTCTAATGCCTTTTTTTAATCTATTTTTTGGAAAGGGCTAGTAATTATCCCCTGGTGTTGGGGTTTCTTTCCGTGTCCCTTTTGGGGAGGTTTTCCTTCACTTCCTGTCCCGGAAAAGGAAGTCAGATCTTCCCAAAAGCATGGCAAATCCTTTTAGGTGGTTGTCATGTGATCAGGTGTCCCCCTTTGCATGATTTCCCCTCAATTCCTGTTCCAGTGACATCTGGAAATGTAGGTTTTTCTCTAGTTGGTGTTAAATCTTATTCACAACATGTGCTGTGCTCTGTATGACATGTCTTCTACTGTAAACTTTAGCTACTTGCAGACCACCCCATGTATATCTACTGTGGCAGGGTGGCCGCTGTGCCCAGGGGGTCACGTATCTGATACCTGATTGGAGTTTTCGGCTAATGGGCGAGCCCACGCCCCAGCTGTGCATTATAGCATAAGACTATCAACGGGTCTGTCAATGATTACCAGGACCCACTTGATGGGCTCCATCATTCATGGAAGAGTTCTGTAAACACAGAACTCTGTACGCTGACGGGCAATCTTGCAGTTTGGTGTAACTTTACAATGCAGCATCTGAATCGCTTTATAACATTGCGTCCTGGTTCACACTATAGCGGTGTGGGGAACTGCATGTGATTAGAATGTGAATTGCATCACATACGACTCTTTGCAGTGCGATTTGATCCATTAATTTTGTATGGCTCAGATTGCTGTGCTTCAAAATTGTGCAGAACCTCCTATTTTTATTTTTTGCAGCGCTGGAATCAGATCACTTGGGTATTCACACCCATGCCATCTGATTCAGGCATTTGCACTGCGTTTTGCAAGCCGTTTCATGGTGTCGTTAACTTAACATTGATACCCGCAGCAGATCAGATGAACAACGTGCAATTTCATCGCGTTGCTGGAAATGCACAGGATTTGCCGCATTTCCCACATCGCATATGTATGAACCACGGCTGAGATCACAGAATGACATTTCATTTAACTTTCTGCAACACTAACAAAGCACATTGGTGTGACCTGACCTAGAGTACGTAAGGCAGATTGCCTTGTCTATATACATTGGGACTGTTGGGCAATGCATCCCAACACATGTGGTTTGAAGGGGCCCTCAGGGAGGAAAAAGGTCATGAATAATGGGTGAAGCTTTTGCAGAGGGACACAAATCCTGAGGTAACCCATTCACACCTAAGGCTCCATGCATACTGGGCTTTAAAAAAAAAAGCAGTGTTCCTTGGCAGGGAAAAAATGCTTAGAGCATTTTTGCACACAGGTTTAGGCGTGTTGAGCGTTTTTTTTTCCTGCCTCTAAATGGTGAGCTTAAAAAATGTGTCTAAATGTGCATGGACACATAGGGTAACATTGAGCTGCTGCTACAGGCAAAACTCTTGTAGAAGCATTAAGCCCAGTGTGCATGGACCCTAAAGGTGGGGGATTGGTTTAGAGCAAAACTGCTTTTCTGAAGGTTACCATTGTTCTGTTTTCATAGGGGTTCGTAAAAGTTGTGAAGAACAAGGCTTATTTCAAGAGGTACCAGGTTAAGTTCCGCAGAAGGAGAGGTACGTAGCGTTTTTCCTTTGTTGCCTGGTGGGGTTCTCCTAGTGGGCATGTTTAATGATGTGTTTCTTTTTCAGAGGGCAAAACTGACTACTATGCCCGCAAGAGACTGGTCATCCAGGACAAAAACAAGTACAACACCCCAAAATACAGGATGATTGTGCGTATCACTAACAGAGACATCATCTGCCAGGTATGTACACATGGCACATATATGTCTGGTCTTTTGAGGTCTGGAGATCTAAGTTGGGAAGCTGGGCTTAGTGTGATCACTTTTTGTGGATCTGCTGTAACACAGGGAAGAGCGTCTCCTTTGGGAGTATTAGTAACCTCTGCAATGTGAACAGCACTATAACTTTTAGCTTTTATTTTTATTTTGGGGGGAGGGGGGGGTGTTGCTGAGATTTGTTCTCGCATGCTTTTTAAAGGTCCCCCTTACTATATGGTGACATGTAGCTCTCTTGCCAGTTCTATCTACCTTCCTGATAGAATTTCACACTTATTTGGACTACAAGGGATTTTTGTGTGTAAAAACAAACTAAAAGGGACTAGGTTTTTCAGATCATTTCAGAACAAGAGTTACTGATATGAAATGTTGCAAATCTTGTTTTATTGCTGTTGTAAGTTACTGATGTTTGTTGATTTCTGCAGATTGCCTATGCCAGGATTGAAGGCGACATGATCGTCTGTGCTGCCTATGGCCATGAACTTCCCAAATTCGGTGTCAAGGCTGGTCTAACAAACTACGCTGCCGCCTATTGCACGGGTCTGCTGCTGGCTCGCAGGGTATGTCTTCCAGAGTTTATTTTGGGGATATCCTTGGCTAATCCTTGGAAGCTTCACTGAGATTTGTGGTGGTGCTTAAAAATAACTTGTCACATTAATGTTGGACTTCTCTGACAAACATTGACATGAGATGACCGGTAAAAATAAACTAAAGCGTGTTAATGTTGGGATAGGTCCACATCTGTGTGGGTGGTTCCCGCTGCAGGGTCCGCATCTGTTCCTGCAGCCACACCCACCCGCACAGAAAAACTTGCTGGATGCGTGCATGTGCTTTTAATCCTAATCACACTCACTGGGAACCGCACGGCACTTGAGGTTACCATGCATGCTGTGACTTTCTAAAATGCTGCAGGGACCTTTCCCCTGCATTTTAGCAGGCACAGCAGCCCATTCAGATGCATGGTCTGCCATGCCTGCACAAAACGCAGCTTGCAGAACTGCATGTGAACCTAGCCTGACGGTGATCCTCCATTTACAAATAAACAGACCTTTTTCTAATGCACTCTCTATTTGCCAAGGTTGTGATTCCCCGAACACCCCCCCAACTTTGCTTTTCTATCAGACAGCTGTTGGAGTAGTGCTGGCATTTAGTAGCCACTACTTGGGTTTTCGCTTGTTGAAGAGCAATTTTAAACGGTGCTTGCCTCAACTTTTGTCAACAGCAAATTTTAAATTTTAAGGCCTATCATAGACGGTGCAAATTTCTTTCCTGCAACGCAAGATTTAACTATCGACAGTGACAGGAGAATCCCTCCAGCAAAACTATTGTCTACTCCCAGCGGGGACAAGAACAGTGATTATCGCTAGTGCTGTTTGATCAACTTGGTACATTCAGCCTGCCCGTTAATGGTTTAAATCTCGACCGGTTCCTGCTGAACCAGTCGAGATTCGAAACCTGTATGGCCAGCCTAAGTGGGGTTTACAAGCAGGAGACTATAAGTTGGCAGAGGGGCTTCACATGTTCTGAAAATCGATGACTGATATTCTAAAATCAGGGTGGATTTGATTTAAATCACTAGTAAAAAGGCTTGATATAAATCTACTCTTTAAATCCTCATTTTTAAAGTGCTACCGTCATCTGTCCCACAGCGGCTCTTTCTTTGACCTGCTGTTGACTCACCGACGGTTCCATTCACTTTAATACTTCATATTCCCATCGCACACCTTCCTGGATAAGCTCTCAAAATCTGGGTGCTGCAGCAACAACCAGCTAGATACTGGTTTAAGTCAAAGTAGATATTTGCCAGCACACCATGGATCGACACAAAGTAGCATCCAAACGGATAGTTTATTGCATGATCACAACATGAGTGCAACGTTTCGGAGTCATGCGTGACCCCATCACATGCCTGACGATGGGGTCCTGTGTGACTCAAACGTTGCACTCTCCTTGTGTTGTGAACATGCAATAAACTATCCGTTTGGATGCTACTTTATGTCAATCCATGGTGTGCCGACAAGTATCTGTTTCTTTACTCCATTGACTTTAGCGATTCGGCTGGTGATGCAGCAGTGACACACAAGGTGAGGGATGTGATGGCGGCAGCAGGTGAGTGGATACCCGCTAACAGGCGCTGCCATGATGGATCTGAAATGACAGGTGCTGTTTAAATGTAAGGACTTATTCTTACTGGTAGTTAGAATCTTTAATATTTGCAATGCAAACAAAGTGAAGGTTATTTCAGATATCAGAACAGATTCAATCATACAGTTTAAAGTGTACATAGATTTGCAAAACAATGGGATAAAGGAATATTCCTGAACTTTGATTTCTCATGATTTCTGTGAAATTGTGTGAATGTTATCTCAGCTTGCAGAGCTTGGATTCATTGCATGAATTTACCAAAAATGTATATTGCAGAATGTACAGTCTCATGCTACATAACTAAGCTCTTTCAAGCTGACTTGACTAAATTAATTTTATCTTAAATAGAATACTATCTTTAGATTTTTTTTTTACTCTAAGCATGTTAAAATTTGATATAATCGAAAACCGATTAAAAAAATCATTTTAATTTTTATCCACCCACTAAAATACTACTTTAATAGTTTGTTGTATTTTTTTTCTTGTGTTGGTAAAAGTATTTAATCTCCAGCGATTCACCCAAACCTACAAAGTTATATTTTTAATGCTTAAATATAATGTAGAAGTCTGAGCTAAATCTTTCTAATTCTAAACCTGCTTCCACCCGAATTCGAAGTCCTTAGTACTAACTATACCAACTAGCCAGTAGAAGAAAAATGTCTATACACTAAATGTCTAAGGCTGCTCTGGTCACGTGATCGTCTCTCAGCGCCAGTTTGAGGGACAGCCAACGGAAGCCCCATAGTAATTCTTTGGGTGATGTCACTACCAAGATGTTGCAGCTGTTGTCACTGCTCTCTCCTTTCCCTTGAATCTGACCGTTGTAGTGATGTGACCCGAGCATACTTAGAATAGGCAAGTGTAGACATCTGTCCTCTACAGGCTAGTTAGTATAGTAGTTAGAATGGGGGTGGGCACCGGTTTAAGATTAGGTTTAGCCCAATCTTTTAACTCCCAAAGCCCCTTCTGGACTACTTTTGGTGTGAAGTGCAGCAATATATAGCAACCATTTTTGCTGTTACATTTTGTTCTGCTTTGCTTGGTGTCATTTGAAACCTTTCAGTTTTACTGCTTGTGTTCCTTTCTGCTACATGTGCATCCACCTTGGAGCTGTGTGTAGGCAGCCCATAGAATTGGATGTAGACGAAGCAGCTGCACACAGGCGCATGTCAAATGTGACTGGAGCAGATGCAGACACAAATGTAGCCACTGCATTTTTGATATGTGCACCTGCTCCAGCGCACGTCATATTGACGTGTCACTGTCTGTACTGCAGCTACATCCACTTCTGAGCTGCCTGCTTGCAACTCCAAGGTGAATTCACATGCAGCAAACAGTTGCTCAGCACAGCTTGTGTGTCGTTGCTTGTCTGAGCCTTTAGTCTTGTGGGAGAATTTCATAGAATACTCCAGCACTTGACACAGATGTCCATGAGTGGACGCTAAAGTGTTCTGGAAGTTTCTTTTAACTTTGATTGGAGCGTAGTACTGTGTGGTCTTGCCAGTAGCAGGCACAACTTCCTTTTGAGCCTGATATTCTCCCATCCAACCATTTCAAAGCATGCACCTTGGTGGTTAGTGAACACTAACATTGAAAAGTGACTGTTTGAGCCAATTGGAAAACTTTGATCACAAAGGATTTGTAAAGGCAGAAGGTTTTTTTTTTTTTTTTTTTTTATATATATATTTTATCCTAATGCAATCTATGAATCAAGATAAAAAACCTGTGTAGCAGCACCCACCTACCTGAGCCCTTTCTCTCCAGCAATGTCCATGATCAGCCATCCAGGACACTCCTGATTGGCTAAGACAGAGCAGCGGCCCTATTGGCTCCCGTGGCTGTCAGCCAATCATGGGAGAGGGCACGGGGCCAGGTCGGGGCTCCATGTCTGAATGGATACATGGAGTTCTGACCTGGCTTGGGTGCCCCCTGTAGCAAGCGGCTGACTGAGGGGCACTCAAAAAGGGAGGGGCTAGGAGCAGCGAAGGGGGACCCGATAAGAGGAGGATCTGGACTGCTCTGTGCAAAACTGCAAGGGGGAGGGCAAGTATAACATGTTTAAAAAAAAAACAAAGCATTTACAATCACTTTAAAATGTGCTGGAATTCTGCAGTAAGCCCCCCCCCGTTACTGGTTTACTTTAAATTGGTGCATCAGTGCTTGGTGTTTGTCTTCAGGTAGCACAATTTTTAAAGGGGTTGTAAACCCTCATGTTTTTGCACCCTAATGCATCCTATGCATTAAGGTGAAAAAACTTCTGACACTGACCAGCCCCCCCATTTTACTCACCTGAGCCCTTTGTTCCCTCGGTGGAGACGCACTCTTCCTCTGCCTGGGGTTCTAGGCTCTTGATTGGATAGATTGATAGCAGCGTAGCCATTGGCTCCCGCTGCCGTCAATCAAATCCATTGACGGGGGTGGGGCCGAGTGAGGATGCGAGGAAGAGCTGCCGGACCCCAGAAGACGGGGTTCGGGGTCACACTGTGCAAAACTAACTGCATGGCGGAGTTAAGTTTGACATTTTAGTTAAAAAAGAGAGTTTACAAATCCTTTAAAGTAAAACTTAAAAAGCCCTAGGTAAGATTGAGTGCTAGAACACCCACCCAGGTGCCTGCTTAGCCCTCCCAAGACAGCAGTGGCTTCCTCCACTGTTTACATGCTCAGGTCTAATCTTGTGGCTCTGGTCCCACCTGCACTGTAACTCTGTAATTTCCTCTGAGCACTGGAAGTTTTCAGGCCTGAGTATAGGCACAGGAGGAAAGCACCTGGCTGCAGAGTTGGAGTTTAGCATTGACCAGTGAGAATCTTGTGCAAATATGGAGGGTCTCCCTTTTTAAATGGTTAAAAGCGGTGCGATTGATTAGCTGAACTTCATTATTTTCACTTAGGAAGAGATTGAGGATGAGGGAGAGATCCCTCTCACACCCCTAATAACTTAATCTTTTTGTGGTATTCACGTTTATTTCAG
Organism: Lithobates septentrionalis; assembly: GCA_037952835.1. Classification (NCBI taxonomy): domain Eukaryota; kingdom Metazoa; phylum Chordata; class Amphibia; order Anura; family Ranidae; genus Lithobates; species Lithobates septentrionalis. The sequence continues at coordinate 924,246 of JBBDGP010000957.1, read as the reverse complement.
ACTGCGTTGGAAGATGTGCTGTGATTTAAGAATGCGGTAGATAATTATGAGCTAGGTATTACAGATGCTTCTGCGTAGCAGTACTGTCCTTGGCATAAATAAGAGCAATAACGCTGTCTTTTATTATTTTAGCTGCTGAACAAATTTGGCCTTGACAAAGTCTATGAAGGCCAAGTGGAAGTAACTGGAGATGAGTACAATGTGGAGAGCATTGATGGTCAACCTGGTGCCTTCACCTGCTACCTGGATGCTGGTCTCACAAGGACCACCACTGGAAACAAAGTCTTCGGCGCACTCAAGGGAGCCGTTGATGGAGGCCTGTCCATTCCTCACAGGTGAGCTAGCTGTAGGGCAGTGATGGGGAACCTTGGCACCCCAGATGTTTTGGAATTAAATTCCCATGATGCTCATGCACTCTGCTGTGTAGATGAGCATCATGGCAAATGTAGTTCCAAAACATCTGGGGTGCCAAGGTTCGCCATCACTACTGTAGGGTCTAGATCAACCCTCTGACCTGGCTGTTTTTTAAGTTTCACTTGATCCTCTAAGTTTAAAGATTGCTTGTTTAACTGGCAGCGGTTATGGGAAATTTCTGCACTATTTACTAGAGCTGGGCGATTTTCTCAAACCTTTTTTTATTTTTATTTTTTTATGGACACCGGTCCTGAGGAGCTGCGGGCAGGAGTTTTTAGGTGAGGCTTCGGCCTAGTCCGCGGCGTACGGCCTCGCGGACTAGGCCAAAGCTGCGGTGTCAGCGCTGGTCCTGGGAAGCTGCAGGCAGGAGTTTAGGCGAGGCTGTGGCTTCGGCCTAGTCCGCGGCGTCCGGCCTCACGGACTAGGCCGAAGCCGAGGCCTCGCCTAAACTCCTGCCCGCAGCTCCTCAGGACCGGCGCGCTGTCAGCGCCAGACCTGGTAAAAAAAAAAAACTAAAATCGATTTGCAGAAAATTTGAATCACTTTGACCTTTCAACTCGATTCAAGATTCAAATTGTTTTTTTTTTTTTTTTTTTTTTTTTTTTTTTTCCCAGCCCTACTATTTACCAATTTTCATTGTGACTTGCATAGACTTCTGTTAAAGGAAGTAGTGCAATTTTAAAGCTGCACTGGTGTGAACCAGGTCTAAACAAAACTTATGCAGGTTATATAGCAAAAGGTGTTTTTAAAAAAAAAAAAAAAATGGTTTTTGGTTGCTAAACAGGTGGCTTTAGAACTTTTTAAAGCGCATATCGAGCAGGGTAAAATCGCTTTTGCATCTCAAGTGAAAGCCACAACATTTTGACTTGTAAATATCTGGCCCTTCTGAGAATGTTGACTTGCCTTCTCTTCCCATAGATTCTTGCTAAGATGGGTTGCCTCGTTAGCCAGTAGGAATGTTTGGTGTAAGCACACTTCAATATTGTCAAGAAGTGCCAGATTTCAACCTTATGAGCTGCTCAGCTTTCAGACTTAAAGTAGAATTCCTGTCTAACACAAACTGTTAAAAATGTTCATTGGTACTTATGCTGGGACCTGTGTATGTGCCTATTTTTGGTCCATTCATGTGATCCCACAGCTAACTCTCCTGTCTGAGCTGCTACTGCATGGGAAGCTTATGAGCAACGACATGGCTCCCAAAATTCCCAGCATTTGAGCGCTCTTTACTCCTTGGCTGCTGCTCACGGATGCAGGATCACCTGACTGGAGAAGACTAAAAACCAGTTAGTATACACATCTGTTACATTATGGCCCCTTTCAGGTGAAGCAGATTCTCCTGCTTAGCAGGAGATCTCTCCTCTGATCCCCTGCTGAGCAGGTGCATGACAGGTCCATCTCCACTATGCAGAGCAGACACACAGCCTGCTCTCCTCTGAGGCAGTTGGATGGAAACAGACTGCATGCTAGTCTCTATCCAACTGTCATCTGATCTGCTGGACAGTTGGCAAACCTTATACCCCTGCATGTGTTTTTAGCTGATTTTATCAGATCGGATGCCCAGTGGGTGTCTGCCCCATAAAGAACAATGGGTGGTCTGATTGTGTCTGCCTAAAGGTTTCTGGCAATCCAAGGTGGCAGTATGCTGTGATATTCTGTAGATCTTCAACATTTTTCCTTGCAATTGGTGTGTTGGTCCTGGCTGGCCAGTAATGAGCAGGGGATCACAGTTGCGCGACTTGCTTTAAAAGTGTTTACTGGCTTTTGACCTCCAGAAAAGTTATACAGTCCCAGTTCATATGTCAACCGCATTGGTACAAGACAGACTGTTGGTTATATGATGAAATTGGCTAGAGCAACTTGTCTAAACATTGCTGTTTCTAAGTCTTGAACTACATGTAATTTTGCTGCAGTTTTTCATGACTGGAAGTTATTTGCGATTGAGCAAAAATCCCAGAGTCCATTCTTCTGACTACAAAACCATTGCTTGTTGCCGTGAAGGATTGCTGTAAATCTGTTAAAAATCTGATCTCAGTACAAGTCTACGGAGAGGAGGTTGGAAAAATTCGTTGCAGCGATTTGGAATACATGTGAATTCAGTTTCTGGCATGGGTAAAATAGCTTAAACAAAGTTGGCCAAATGCTGAGAACCAGGTATCTTTAAAATAAAGGATTTTTCATTTTAAAAAGAACAAACCTGTTATACTTGCCTGCTCTGTGCAAAAAAAACAGCCGCACAGAGCAGGCAAGTATGACATGTTTGTTTTCCTGATCCTCTACTTCTCTGGTCCCTCGTCTGTGCTCCTGGCCCCTCTCTGCTGCAGAGTGCACCTAGATCAGTTTGCAGTGGGGACACCCAAGCAGGCTCACTCCCAAACTGCAGTTCTGCGTGTCCATTCACACTGCCATGGCTCTGCCTCACCCCCTCTTATTCATTGGCTCACTGGCTGTGGATCTCGCTGCTGTCTCAGCCAATGAAGAGGAAGAGTCCTCCAGAGAGCTGGGCTCTCATGCATTTTGCCGAATCGCAAAGGGGCTCTGGTAAGTGTTAGGGTGGGCTGTTGCGCAGACTTTTTAAAAAAAATTTTTTTTTTTAACCTTCATGCATAGGATGCTTGAAGGTAAAACCAAAAAACCTTGACTTTAGAACCACTTTAACCACTTATCGCCAAAGCATGTACCGGTACGTAATTTGACTTTGGTTGTACCAGAGTGATAGCTGCAGGCATCATCCCGGTACCATTTTTAGAGCCAACGGTTGGCTCTCTTGTAATGGCTTGTTATCACAAGCAGTGGGAGGGGATGTTCCAAACAGCCTTCTGCCCAGGCTCATGTCCCACCGGAAACATGAAGCTGTGGCAGAAGAAAGCACTGAAAAAAGTAAAACCAATATACCTTTCTATACATTTACTAAAGATGGCAGCATAAGGATTAAAAATTGTTAATGTTCATAATGTTAATTCATAAGCAATAAAATAAATTCGATAGTCAGTGCTTAGGTGGAGGGGGGTGGAGAAATGAGTTTGCTTTGGTGAAAATATCTGTTTGTTCCCCTACAGACTTTGCAAGTTTGCCCATCAGAAATGAATGGTCTATAATCATCATAGGTGTAATGGGCTTGCAGTTCAGGGAGTAAAATAAGTATTTGATCGCCAAGCAAAACCTACTTGGAGAAACCCTTGTTTGCAAGCACAGCAGTAAGATACTGCTTGTAGTTGGTGACCAGGTTTGCACACATCTCAGGAGGGATTTTGGTCCACTCTTTACAGCTCTTCTCTAAATCCTTAAAAGGGTTGTAAAGGTTCGTGTTTTTTCACCTTAATGCATCCTATGCATTAAGGTGAAAAAAAAAATCAGACAATACAAGGACAGGTCCACCGTAGATTGTAGAAGGAGCTGTTGGGGTTTTACCCCGGTCTATATTTGGAAATGCGGTAGGCTGTCAGGTACGACCTATGGAAGCTGTAGAGGTGGTCAGAAAGCTTGGGGGATACGGTTCTCCAGGTAGCGAGGGCCTCCTCCCAATCCTCTTCTGACACGCCACCCAGGTCAGGTTCCCAGCGGGATTTCAGCTGGTGGGCAGTTGCTGTAGGCAACATGAGGTAGCTATAGATTTGGGAGATTCGTTTTTTGGGGTCCCTTCCCAAAATATCCAAAAATGGTATGATTTCGAGTGCTGGGGTGGAGTCCCTAATTTGAGTGTTAAGCGTGTCTTGGAGGTAGCGGAAAAACGTGGTTAGGTAGGGCAGTTATCTTTTAGGGTTTGAAAGGCTTGACCATCCCATTGGCTACAACTTGCGACAAGTATATGACCCCCTTGTTGATCCACAGTCCATGATCAGGGATGGCCTGTACCTTTTTTTTTTTTTTAGCAGAGAAACAGCCCCAAAACATCCAGGTTTCCACCTCTGTGCTTGACTGTAGGGATGGTGTTCTTAGGGTTACTCAGAATTTTTCTTCCTCCAAACACGAGTCCCCCTCGAAGGCACATGTACAGTCATGCCAATGAACAAATAAATGATTCACAGAAAGATTGGGAGAAAGTGCTGTGGTCAGATGAGATCAAAATTGATCTCTTGGGCATTAACGCGACTCCCTGTGTTTAGAGGAAGAAAATGCTGACTATGACCCTAAGAACACCATTCCTACCGTTGAGCATGTAGCCCCTGTCTATAGCATGCTTACCATTAACGGTGAACACTCTTCAGATTTCTTCTGTGCACTGATGGTTGAGCAGGTCTCTGAAAGCACTAAAAGCTTTAAAGTGGTTGTAAACCTCAGACCTGAAATATGAACAAAACCAATTGTTCTATAGTGTGTACTTGTGTCTATCCAGAGTATGAAGTGTCATTTCTGTTTGCTGCTTCGTTCCTCTATCTGCATGAGACACTTCTGATAAGTTTTCCTGACACCAAGAGAAAAATGATGGGAGTGCACAGCCTGTGACAGCCTCAGCTATGTTCCTGTGTGAAGGGGGGTCCCTTTCATCCCCTCCAATTGGCTCTCCCCACTGATGTAAGTTCAACTCTCCGCCCCTGCTTTTCAGAGCTAAGAGTTTGTGTAAATTCTGCACTTTAAATGTAGGGAAAAGATGGCTGTAGATAAACGGGTACAACTAATGTAGGATTGGTTTAATCTGTGCTTCACTGTGGACATGTAAGGGTTTACAACCACTTTAAAGCAAGCCGTTCTGAACCCTTGATCGGTTTAGTGTGAAGGTATTCAATCTTGGATCAGAACAAAGACTAAAGTCAGATTTCAGTCTGACTGTCTTAACTTAGAACAGTCTTGGTCAGTTTAAATGACTGTAACACTTCAACAGGGCTGCACATTTTTATGTGCTATGGTGCATTGCATAGTTGGTCTTCTAAAATGCAGTACAACCCATTCAATTAGGATAAGCCACCTATGTCAATGTTTTCTGTCTTTTTTTTTGGCCTAAGTGATGCCACTGTATCATATTTTATATAGCATCAGCTACATAGAATATGCTACACTGGTTTCCTGCAGTGTCTCAGACTTTCCTTCTACTGATGGAATAAAATAGGTTAAGTGCCCCTCGGCCATTTGGAAGCCTTGTATTTTTGTAAATGAATAAAAGGCTTTCTCGGGTAGGGATCATATCCGCATTGGTGGTTAGAGGTCATACTGTTTAAAAAATGCATTGTTGGTAGTGGCAGCATTTAACCCCTACATTGATAGTGGTGGTATTCTTCCTCCCCCAAAACACCAAACATTGGGCAGAGATCACTCCACGCAATGGCACTTTACCTTTTTTTTTTTTTTTTATGGAATGCAGTGCGTTTCCAGGGCAGTTTGAGGACTTTCTTTTAATGCTTGCACAATATATAAATTGGTGGGCACAGGTTGACCTAAGTGGGTCAGGAGAAACCAGGGGCGTTTTATTGCTGCCCTAAACCTAGAACAAGTCAATCGCGTAACTTTGCTGCATGCTTCTGGTGTCTGACTCATAATTGAGGGCAGAGACGTACAACTAGCATTTTCTGGAAAGGAGCAGTGTTTGGTCCTTGCTTTATAACTACAGGTTTTAAATAAAGTGGAATCAGTCTTTTGTGGTATGTCAGCCCATTCAACTGAATATGCTGCCTTGATGTAATGCATGTTAACATAACACAAGTGTTTAACGTAGGTGGTCAGTTGCAGTGAAATTGTTTCCTTGCTTGAAATGCTCCAGGAAAGGTCTGTTTCTTATGGACAGTACTATGGTATCCCTTTGAGAGTTTTCAGTGGAAAGCAGAGTTTTAGATGCACATATAAAGGCAATAAACAGGAAAGTCAAATTAATGAGTGCATGGTTTTTATATGTATTAATACAGCATTTTTTTTAGATTACAAATTGAGTTTTCAGTTGCTTTAGTTGCAATAACTCTTTAATCAGTTAACTTGCCTGAAATGCAAAGTTCCTGTGAAGAACTTGCACATGCAAACTTTGCTGTAATATGTCTTTTTAGGTTTAAAAAAAAAGCTGTAAACCCACCCTATCACGTGTTCAGTCTCTGCAATAAATGAATCTTTAGGGCACTCCGCTATAAACACTTTAGTTTCAGAGGTATCAAACTCCACCAGATCGAGCACTACAGAGTTCAGGGGGGACCTAGGTTATCTTGTACCTCTGTCTCTATAGGAGGTACCTGCTAAATGCCATCATGTTTAATTTTCGTTTAACCTTACAGTAGGCTGATCTTGGTATTTAGATTGTGTGTGTTTGATATGTTCTCTATCAAGTGAGTACACCCTTCACATTTTTGTAAATATTATATCTTTTCATGTGACAACACTGAGGAAATTTCACTTTGCTACAATGTAAAGTAGTGAGTGTACAGCTTGTGTAACAGTGTAAATTTGCTGTCCCCTCAAACACAACACACAGCCATTAATGTCTAAACCGCTGACAACAAAAGTGAGTGTTCCTAAATGAACATGTCCAAATTGGGCCCAATTAGCCATTTTCCCTCCCTGGTGTCATGTGACTCGCTAGTGTTGCAAGGTCTCAGGTGTGTTAAATTTGGTGCTATCGCTCTTTCTCATACTGGTCACTGGAAGTTCAACATGGCACCTCATGAGAACTGAGGATCTGAAAAAAAATTGTTGCTCTACATAAAGATGGCCTAGGCTATAAGAAAATTGCGAAGACCCTGAAACTGAGCTGCAGCATGGTGGCCAAGACCATACAGCGGTTTTAACAGGACCAGTTCCACAACAGGCCTTGCCATGGTCGACCAAAGAAGTTGAGTGCACGTGCTCTCAGCATCATATCCAGAGGTTGTCTTTGGGGAAATGGACATATGAGTGCTGCCAGCATTGCTGCAGAGGTTGAAGGGGTGGGGGTGTCAGCTTGTTGGTGCTCAGACCATACGCCACACACTGCATCAAATTGATCTGCATGGCTGTCGTCCAAGAGGGAAGCCTCTTCTAAAAATGATGCACAAAGTCCAGAAACAGTTTGCTGAAGACAAGCAGATTAAGGACATGCTTGCTGGAACCATGTCCTGTGGTCCAATGAGACCAAGATAAATTTATTTAGTTCAGATGGTGTCAAGCATGTGGCGGCAACCAGGTGAGGAGTACAAAGATGAGGGTGTCTTACCTACAGTCAAGCATGGTGGTGGGAGTGTCATGGTTTGGGGCTGCATGATTGCTGCCAGCACAGGGGAGCTACAGTTCATTGTGGGGACCATGAATGCCAACATGTACTGTGACTACTGAAGCAGAGCATGATCCCCCACCCCCCAGAGACTGGGCTGCAGGGCAGTATTTCAACATAATGACCCCAAACACACCTTCAGGATCACCACTGCCTTGCTCAAGAAGCTGAGGGTAAAGGTGATGGACTGGCCAAGCATGTCTCCAGACCTAAACCCTATTGAGCATCTGTGGGGCTTCCTCAAATGGAAGGTGGAGGAGGGCTCTAATATTCACCAGCTCTGTGTCATGGAGGAGTGGATGAGGACTGCAGTGGCAACCTGTGAAGCTCTGGTGCACTCCATGCCCAAGAGGGTTTTAAGGCAGTACTGGAAAATGATAGCCATAAAATATTGACACTTTGGGCCCAATTTGGACATTTTCACTTAGGTGTGTACTCTTGTTGCCAGCGGTTTAGATTTTATTGGCCGTGTTATTTTGAGGAGCCAGCATTATACAAGCTGTACACTCACTACTTTACATTGTAGCAAAGTGTAATTTCTTCAGTGTTGTCACATGGAGTATAAAATATTTACAAAATGAGGGGTGTACTCACGTGTGTGTATATTATTATTATTATTATTATTATTATTATTATTATTATTATTATTATTATTATTATTATTATTATTATTATTATTATTATTATTATTTTTTAGCACCAAACGCTTCCCTGGCTATGACTCAGAGAGCAAAGAGTTCAACGCAGAAGTCCACCGCAAACACATCCTTGGCCAGAATGTGGCGGACTACATGCGTCTGCTAATAGAGGAAGATGAGGATGCATACAAGAAACAGTTCTCCCGGTATATAAAGAATGGCATCACAGCTGACCAAGTGAGTAACACTGCAAAAGCTTGGACTCCTGGAGGTTTTATTAGGGCGCCTTAATCATGCTGTAAAGGGAGCATTCTATCTGAGCACTTTCATACCGCCTACTGGGTGATCTTCATTGTCACCTATGGTTTTGTTAGAGCTTAAAAATATAATCTGAATTAATTGTCAGATGAGGTGTAGAGGCTGCTTTTGGCAATGTGACAGCCACTGCAGTTGTAGTTCTAGTGCAGTTGTAGTTCTAGACTAAACATGTTTACCTGGCCCAGGGCTTCTGTCCTATGAGCTGTTGTGGCTATGTAGCAGCTGAGCATTTTTGGCCTATTCACAATATAACAAAAGAGAAATCAACCTTATTCCCAGCCTCAGGAGAGACCCAGAGATCAGACCTAACACTACCTTTGTTGGCAATTTGGTCATTTCTGAACTGCTACATGTAAGGTAGGAGAAGCATTCTCGCATACCCACTGCAAGTTTCTGGCTTGCATACAAAAAGCTTAATTAAAAAAGGCCAAACTAAAAATTTTTAGTCACAAAACTGTCTTTAAAAATAAAATGGTTCATTCCTGGAAGCAGAAATGAAGTTGTGCAGTAAGCCGCGACTGATAGTCACCACTTTTCCACTCGATGGTGGAGAGACCCGCGCGATCAGCTCAGTTCTCACCCTTCGTAAAGGCAATGGGAGAGATGCAGAATCTTACTGAGGCTGCATCCACCTAGGTCAGTGTTTATAAAAATTAAAAAAATTGGGCATTCTTTTAAAATATAGAATACAGTCGATGTCTCTTGTCTCATTTAAAGTGTTTTTGGCTGCCTGTTCAGAGTACACGGAGCTGCTGGATGTACAATTTTGGCATCTGCCGAGAAACTTCTGCGCATGCGCAGGAGTGATATGGTCTACAACAGGGATATGCAATTAGTGGACCTCCAGCTGTTGCACAACTAAAAGTCCTATCATGCCTCTGCCTCTGGGTGTAATGCTTGTGGCTGTCAGACTTTTCTTTGCCTCATGGGACTTGTAGTTCTGCAACAGCTGGAGATCCGCTAATTGCATATCCCTGATCTACAACCTAGACAAGGGTCCCTTGTGGGGCATGCAAGTCAGTTCTGGGCTGGCTTGCAAGTTTACTGTGGTGACGGTGAATATAAAACTAGGAAGAATGGTGTATATTAACGTGGCAGATGAACAAATAACTGGGGCACAGTCTCCATTCAGATCTGTAGGGCAATACTGATTTTCATAGGAATGTATTTATTTATCTTTTTCCTCCATCACCCCCCCTCCTCCTCTCAGATGGAAGACATATACAAAAAGGCCCATGCTTCAATCAGGGAGAACCCAGTACACGAAAAGAAGCCCAAGAGAGAAGTCAAAAAGAAGAGGTAGGTGGTGTAAAACGAGCCCTAAAATCTATGGGGCAACTTCCGAAGTATTGTTCAGAGTTTAATGTGTGACCATGTTTCTAGTTTTATTTTTTTTATTTTTTCTCTGATTTTAAAGCAGATATTGCAATATGCAAGCTATTTTTAAAATTCACTTTTTACCTGCATTGAAAATTAATTATATCTGGTGCCAGTGAGCCATTAGATGCCAAGGTCATCTTGGTATGTCTGTGGTTAAAAATACACACAGATTTGCTGTGGGGCTTGATATACTGTGTTTGTGATTTGTCTTAGTGAAAAGACAGGAAGCAGATGACTGCACAATGCAGCCAAGTTTGAACTGTCATGGCTGCCAAAAAATATTTGAAGCGGAACTAAAGTCCTACCTCTAAAAACTGAATTTTTTTTTTTTGTTATTGCAGAAGAGACTTGCAAGGTCTCTTCTGCAATAAAACCTACCTGCTTGCCTAGTCTTTGGAATGTACTCTGAGCTATGCAAGTGCACCTTGGTTCCAATCAGGCACAGTGCCTGTGCCAGGAAGACAGAACTCATGCGCACGAGTGACCTCATCCTACGTTGACCCATGAAGATGGTGGCAGCCAGGCATCCGAAGATGCCGGCAAGGAATGTCAGACCAGTAACCTCTTGGAGCCAGTGCCTGCCAGGCGTTTAAGGGGTTTAGAATGCTGGAGGGTGGGGCTTATGGTCATGTGATTAGCTGTCAAGCAGCAAAGGGAGCTTTCCATTGGCTGCCAGTAACTGTGCTGGGAGTGCATAGGGCACACACACTCTTGGCACAGCTTTATCTGCATTATTGCACGCAAATATGTGGGTGCTCAGCGCCATGGCCCGGCTGCCGAGTGCAAAGAGGTTAAAGGAGCAGTACATATCATGACTTTAGTTCTGATTTCATTCACCAGCCACTCCATGCCCTGCCACACTAAATTGCCAGCATGGGGACACCACTACTGTTCACTATTGTAACTTCATCACTCATCTCATCACTAAGTTGGTGATGAGTGTTTCCTTCTCTGCCACCTTCCTAATCACCTAAAAACTTGTCATGCTCCTGGTGCTGCACTGGTTACTGTTCAGAACCCAGCATTTAGTCAGTTTGAGGGAAGATGATATAAAGATTAGATTTAAACTAGCAGTTCTGAAATCTGTTAAGGACCTGGGATGTAGCTTGTACATCCTACAGCCCTCCCAAACTGGCACAGACCTATTTATGTAGCTGCCACAATGTGCATTCAGTTTGGCAGCCAAGAGTCAACCTGTGTAGCAGTTCTATGACACAGATAAGCAGAAATGGGTGTTTTTAAGTGGCAGTACTTGTTTTGTCAGCTGCATCTGTCCAGAGTGATGGTGTATATTTAGTTACTTTTAAGTTACTCCTACAAAAGAAAAATTGTGTTTTTAACCCCTTGTTGTACCCAAATAGCACCTGTTCTGTTCTTCCTGCCTAGTTTTTCTCCATTTTACATTAATCAAACTTTAGTTTGAGGTTTTTAGATTTATACAGACATTAAAAGAGCCTTGTTTTTTCACCCCAATAAATATTTCTGTATTGCAAGTTGTAACCGTTGAATTAATAAGCATGTAGCGAAAATGTGAGTGGCTCTAAAGCCCAAATGGTAAAATTGTAGCTGGTTCATAATGCATACATTAATTACTATGTTAAAGGGTGATTTTGGTGGGGAAGTTAAATCTTGAATTCAGTAGCGTTTTCTGTATTGGTGTCCTGATTGAAAAAAGCTGCTGGGTGGTTTGATACAAATTGTAACTGAATAACCATTACATGTACACAGGGGCATTACCTTCGCTAGGTTGCTGCTGATGGTAATGCATAATTTTTGTACTGCCTCTTTACGTGGCCCATTTACAAAGACCTTTTGAGGCAAAACAAAGTCAGAACTGGTATGGAACTGTGCGAGTGTCACTGGTTAGAATTTAACTGATTTAGTATTTTCCTCTGGTTTTGTTTCAGGTGGAATCGTGCCAAACTGTCCCTGGCACAAAAGAAAGACCGCATTGCTCAGAAAAAAGCCAGCTTTCTCAGAGCTCAGGAGAAGATTGTCGAAAGCAGCTAAACTGGGCCTCCTGCAATTTTCTACAAGAATCTCATAAAATAAATCTATTGATGCTAAATGTAATGTCTGGTGTCTTTGCTGGCTGTGACTTGGTGTAAAATGTTTTCCATTTTTCAGATGTAGTGTGGGCATTTCAATTGAGTGCTGCTGATTGATGGTGGTCTGTTCGAATCTGTGCTGTGTGTGTGCGTATCAAAGCTTTGCAACTGCAATGCAGACTCTTCCTCTAGCTCCTTGTCTGTATCAAGACACGGACGTTCAGTTAGAGATGGAGTGTTGGACTACAAGTACAGTAATCCCATCAAATGTTTCAGTGAGAACTGAAAGGGTTTGTCTGTGCATAAAAGTAAAAAACAAATGTGCGCATTGGGCACACAAGTGTTGAACTTCATTTGCACCACGTGTAAGGTATTGCTGCAAATGTTAAAATGAGAACAATTCTTTTTGGGGCTATAATTGAGTAAACTATTTAACTTGAAATTCTGTTTATTCTTAATGCTTAGTCTAAGACCACTTTCACACTGGGGTGTTTTCAGGCATTTAAGCGCATGAAATGCTCCTCTCAAGCCAAAAAGTCCTGCAAGCAGCATCTTCGGAGCGATGGAAGAGTGGTGTAAATGCACCTCCACCATCCCTGCCCATTGAAATGAATGGGCAGCGCTGTCTAAGCGTCTGCAAAGTGCTTTGGCTGCTATGCAAAACGGACGCTATTAACGCTTGGCTGCTATCGGTTGTTAAAAGCGCCCGCTAGCAGTGGTAAAGCACCGCTAAAACTAGCGGTGCTTTACTGCTAACAGACCTGCCACCCCAGTGTAAAAGGGGTCTTAAGGAAATGAGACAATGTGTGAAATTACAAAACACCCTCTGGTTTCTTAGCTTCTATGCTCCTGTTTACCTTGCATCCCCATTAAAGTTTCTGTAGATTTCAAGCGGAAGTAAACTCTTCCATAAAGCAGGTTCATTTACGGCAAGTGCCCGAAATGTAGCACTAACATAGTGCTAAAAAAATGAATAAAAACCTAGCGCTGATGTGGATAGATGTGTGATATAAATAAATTGTGCTAAAAAATATATATAAACCAATATAATTGGTGCTATAATAAAAACAGTAAATTAAAGCTGCTATCAATATAGGGTGATCAGATAACCAAACAAATAGTACCAAGTATAAAATTGATGCGCTTTAAATAAATAGTGCACAATATGCTGCGACTAAGCTTAAATCCAGGAATAAAAAATGCATACATGTGAATAAAATAGATGAATAATTATGGTGCTAATACATGTGTTAAAATTGCCAAAATAAATCTTCAAATTGGTGATGTGACAGTGAATATAAATAAAATGACACTCTGAGTACAATGTCCAGATAGAGATAAGTAGTGGGGGAAAGTAAAAATAATAAAACAGTTCCTCCCTTTAATCCAGATTGACTCACTGGGTTAGATCACTTGTATCAGGATATTTAGTTTTTCTTGCATCCCACTTTAGCCATATTACTGCTGATGATTCGGCTCTCAGGATAAAGGTTTTATGCAAAGCAAAGAAAAAGATCATTGTGCAGTGAAATTACTAGATGGTGCACAAGCAAAACAGGGACAAGAGATACACATAAACTCCCGGTCTATTAGAAGCATTCAAATATGCAGATTGCAGTCAGCCGCTGTGGACGAGGTTTCCCATAGAGAAACAGCTGCTGTTAACCTTCAGGTGTATTGCAGCACTGAACGTCCTAAGCTCCTCCCACGCGTTGCATCACTGACACGTGACTTTTTCAAGGATGGTTAACAGCAGCTGTTTCTCTATGGGAAACCTCGTCCACAGCGGCTGACTGCAATCTGCATATTTGAATCTAGTAAGGTCACTGCACAATGATCTATTTTTTCTTTGCTTGCTTTGCATAAAACCTTTATCCTGAGAGCCGAATCATCAGCAGTATTATGGCTAAAGTGGGATGCAAGAAAAACTAAATATCCTGATGCAAACGATCTAACCCAGTGAGTCAATCAATCTGGATTAAGGGAAGGAACTGTTTAATTTTTACTTTCCCCCACTACTTATCTCTATCTGGACATTGTACTCAGTGTCATTATTTTATATTCACTGTCACATCACCAATTTGAAGATTTATTTTGGCAATTTTAACACATGTATTAGCACCATAATTATTTATCTATTTTATTCACATGTATGCATTTTTTATTCCTGGATCTAAGCTTAGTCGCAGCAGCATATTGTGCACTATTTAAAGCGCATCAATTTTATACTTGGTAGCACTAACATAGGTTGTGCTCTTGCCCAAAATGTCAAACCATCCAATGGCTGGTGTCAAAACTGATCACATGTGCAGCATCAATTGCCTCTCGGATCAGGATTTTTTTTCTCCCCACTGTAGCAAATTAAAGCATGCTTTCCTGGGGATTTTTTTTGCCTTCCTCCTGGATCAACGGCGGGTATAGGTTCGTGTAAAATGGGATTGTATTTTACTTTTTGGTTGAACTTGATGGACTTGTCAGTTTTTTTTTTTTTTTTTTTTTTTCCAACCGGACTATGTTACTATAAAGATTAAACAGGCAAAGATGGCAGCTTCCTTGGCTGAAAACAATAGGGGGGGTTTACTTCTACTTTAAGTCCGGTGCTAATACTATTGCATGCCCAACCATATTATGTGACAATACTTAGGCTTCCCAATTGGTCACCCAAGCACATAGTCCTGTATGACCACTTTCTTAATCCAGTTTGCAGGGTTTTTTTGTAAAGATTTTATGCACCCTGAAACTTTATTGTTGCTACCTGCACACTGAGTACTTTTAGGCAGGTGTGAATTGCTGTAAATTAAGAATGCTTTCAGAAGTGTGTATTTTACCAATTTATATAACTCAAAGTGAGCAAACAAGAAAAATCAAATCTGTATTTGGTATGACTACCCTTTTGCTTCAAACTAGCATCAATTCTTCTAGTACAGTTAAATTTTGTAGGTGTAGTCAGATTTATGATAATTGCCACCTCCTTGGTATAATGTGATCAATTTCATATGTAGGTTGATGGTTATTAAACAGCCTTGTAGGAGGCTTAAACCTGGGTGAGGAACAGCTAATCTCTGCTACAAAGGTGATGTTCTGGAAGAGTTTCGTGTCACAGGTCATACACCATGGCAAGACTGAGCACAGTAACAAGACACAAGGTAGTTCTACTGCATCCGCAAGGTTTCTCCCAGGCCAAGATTTCAAAGTGGAAAGAATTGGGGGGGGGCGCAGATAAGTGACAGCAGACCATGCAGCTTAATCATAGGATAATTGTATGCAAAAATTAGAAATACAAAGATAAACGCTGGGTTAAAAAAAGCTCCACCAAAACCCACACCTGGATGACAATTCTTTAAAAAGACAACTTTGTCTTGGATGAAAGCAGCTGCAATCACTATGCCCACAGGCATAGTTGGCTAGTATATCATAAAGCTGTCAGCAATAGGAAAAATGGCTGTGAAAGATTTCAAAGCAAACTAATTCCAAGATGTGCTCTTTAACCACTTAAGGACCAAGCCACTTTTTGAGATTTGTTGTTTACAATTTAAAAACGTATGGGTTGTATTTTTTTTTTTTGCTAGAAAATTACTTGGAACACACTTACTAATGCACTAGAGAATAAAATGGTGGTCGTTGCAATACTTTCTGTCACACTGTATTTGCACAGCAGTCTTACAAGTGCTTCTGCCCTGCAATAGTATGGGGACAGGTGGGGTCATCTTCCCCTCACTTGTCTCCATACCCAGCAAGGAAGAGGATCTGATTGCCTCCGGTAAGCGGTGGAGGGCACCAAAGCGTGGCGGGAGGGGTGCACCCCTCCTGCCACCAATAAAAGTGATCTAATGGGGAATCCGCCACAGCGACCACCATTATCGTAAACTGAACTGCTGGCCGAAGAAGAGGCTACCGTGGTTATGGCAGCTAGTTGCTGCCATAACGATATTCCTCTTCAAAGTTAGGATGTATATCGGTGTGCGGCGGTCTGGAAGTGGTTAAGCTCTTTTGAAGCACAAAGAAATGAGCAACATTGAGGATTGTAGATCGCTGAAGAAACCTAGTGCAGCAGATTAAAGATGCATCATACTTCCCTTAGACATTGGAAGATGTCAATCAGCACAGAACTGGCAGAAACCAGTGGCACCCAGGTACACCTCTACTGTCTAAAGTCTGGCCAGAAGTGGTGTTAATGGAAGAATTGGAGCTTGAAAGCCATACAGTGGAGAGTAATAATTTGATCCCCTGCAGGTTTTGTAAGTTTGCCCACTTACAAAGAAATTAAGGGTCTGTAAATTTTTATCATAGGTGTATTTTAAATGTTAGAATTTAAATGACAGAATATCAACCCAAAATCCAGAAAAAAAAACATGATACAAATGTTATAAATTGAGGTGTAGTGAGTAAAAATGATTTGATCCCCAAGCAAAACATTACTTGGTACTTTGTGGAGAAACCCTTGTTGGCAAGCACAGAGGTAAGATGTTTCTTGTAGTTAACCACTTGCCAACCGCCCCATAGCCAAATGACGGCTGCAGGGCGGCTGGATAACTGGGATCACGTCATATGACGTGATTCCAGAAAACTGCTCCCGCACGCCACCCCTGGGGCGCGCACACGGGAACATCCGTGACCGTCGGGTCCAGAGGACCCGGCGCATCACGGATCACTGTAAACGGCAGTTTACCATGTGATCGCTCCGTCAAATGACGGAGCAATCGCATGTAAACAAACCGGCGTCATGTCATGATGCTGGTTCCTCCCTCCCCTCTCTGTACCGATCGGTACAGAGGGGGAGAGATCGGATGGGAGCCGCGCTGTGGGCTGGATGTGTAGTGCCCACAGCGCAGCTCAGTGACATGTACAGTCACATCCATCCCTCCATGCTCAGCCATCCCCCCCATGCTCTGCAGTGACCCTGTGCAATACTCTGCAATGATCCTGTGCAACCCTATGCAATACTCTGCAATGATCCTGTGCAATGCCCCGCAATACTCGGTGATACCCCGCCATACACTGCAATACTCGGTGATACCCTGCCATACTCTGCAATACTCGGTGATACCCCGTCATGCTCTGCAATACTCGGTGATACCCCGCCATACTCTGCCATACTCCGCCATACTTGGTGATACCCAGCCATACTTTGCCATGCTCAGCCATACTCGGCTATACTCTGCCATGCTCGGCTGTACTCTGCCTCTGTATGTGGCCAGGCTGTGGAAGTTTCACACGTGGTATCGCCGTACTCAGGAGCAGGAGAATCTATTTTGGGGTGTCATTTTTGGTATGTACATGCTATGTGTTAGAAATATTGTATAAATGGACAACTTTGTGTTAAAAAAAAGTGTTTTAACCACTTCCTGCCCGATGGCCATCATACGACGTCCTTGACTTTGTGCGGGGATATCTGAATGATGGGTGCAGCTACAGGCATCATTCAGATATCCTCTTTTTCAGCCGGCGATTCCCTACACCATAAGAACGATCATAGCGGCTGTTCCACTGCTTGATCATTCTTACGGGAGGCGAGAGGTGCTTCTACCGACTCACCACTACGATCGAAGCCAGGATCATTTTTTTTTTTTTCTTTTCAATCTTAGTTTATTTCAAAATAAAGATATAACAGAAAGATATAGTACCGTATAGTACAATATTGTATACATTATATACACAACAAGAAAAATATTGTATTAGTACATTAGATATAGAGGTTTGTAATGTATTAGTGTATTAACAAGTGTGGGGGGATCACCCTGTAACCACCTTTAAACTTTTGCGTGTTTGTGTTATCAGGAGATTCCTCCTCGTTGAGCTAAAACGCTGTATAGATCATTCACTCATTTGTTGTAAAAATTTACGTTGTTGAGCAATTCTGAAAATATAGTCTTTTATAAATCAATTTGAGTGACTGAATCAGTACTTAAGAAAAGATAACAGATAAAAAGGGATGAGTAAGAGCATGTGGAGAGACAGGGGTTGACAACAGACTTGGGGGGGCACCCCGACATGGCTAATCAGCGGGCAAAGACTGGGCATCTCTGATCCATATAAGGAAGTCATCCGAGTATCGAAACATCGACCATGAGGTCCAAGTGATGGAGAACTGTTTCTCCTTCCCTGCTTCCTGCGCCAGCAAACGCTCCAGATCTCTTATCCGATCCACCTCGACAGCCCAATCTCCCAAGGAAGGCACGTCTATTGTTCTCCAATGTCTGGGGATCACTGTCCTGACCGCGGCCAAAAAGTGGCACAGTATGTCCTTTTTAATCAGCTTGAGTGGACCCAAAAGCATAGATAGTATGGCTATCTCTGGTGTGGGCTCAATTGAGGTCGCCATCAGTCTGCTGTAAAGATCAAAGACCTTTTGCCAAAATTTCCGAATTGGAGGGCATGTCCACCATATGTGGAGCATTGTCCCACTAGAGGACAGGCATCTCCAACACGTACCTGAGATAGAGGGGTTAAATCGTTGGATAGTCGCCGGGCACCTGTACCATCTTGTTAATAGCTTAAACCCCTTTTCTTGATTCTTAGTTGCCAAAGAGATCTTATGTGTTAAAATAAAACTTTTTTGCCAATCAGTAGGGGAGATGGAATGCTGTAGATGTTTCCTATTTCCGCGTGTATGTTGGAAGGTCAGGGGTAGATACTCTTAATAGAAGGGAGTATAATAGTGATACTACATGTGTTGGGGGATCTGGCTGTAAGAGCAGCTCATCAAAGTCTGTCGGGTCTTCTAGGATTTCTGAGATGGGGGAGAGAGTACTTATGTACGATATTAATTGACTCCTTTGTAACCACATGGTTGGGGGCCCCGCGCTCGTTTGGGGAGGTATGTCCGGTCTCAAAGATGGGTCAGCGCGTATTATCTGTGCTAAACGTCTGTGACTATCCCTATTCCAGGGTCCAAATCTCTCCTCAACCTCCGCCGGGGGGAAGGCCGGAGTCCCAAAGAGAGGAGTCATCGGGCCCCGGGGTTTAGATAATTTACTCGTTAATAACAGTCGGTCCCATATCTGTAAAGTCTGACGGGTAAGGGCAGTAGAGAGGGTACCACCTCTACGCCGAGCCGCAGGTGTCCACGGCAGGGCGCAGAGATCAGCCTCATTGAGATGTTCCTCCAATTGAACCCAGATCTTGGAGGAGGAATGGTGAAGCCAATCCACAATACGTGTGAGTACCGCTGCCCTGTGGTAGGAGGAAGCATCTGGGACCCCCGCCCCCCCCCCGGGCCTTCGGGAGAATCATTGTGTCGTATTTTATCCTGGGGCGGTTACCTTGCCATATAAATTTAGAAAAAATCTGGCGAAGCTTTCTGAAAAACTGGGCAGGAATGTGAATAGGTAAGGTTTGAAAAAGATAGAGGAATCGGGGGAGGACATCCATCTTTAAAACATTCACCCTACCCAACCAAGAGAGCTGTTTAGATGCGTATGTGGTCAGATCCGCTTGTGTTCTAAGAAGTAGGGGGGTGAAGTTGCTAGTGAATAATTGGGAAGCGTCTGTTGGGATATGGATTCCTAAGTAACGAATAGACGTGGAATTTGTCTTAAAAGACGCAAGTTGTTTGAGAGCTGTTTCTGGGAGTGAAATGTTGAGTATTTCTGATTTACTGTGATTAACTTTAAAGTTACTAACATTTCCATATCTGTGAAACTCCTGCATAATGGAGGGTAATGAGACTTGCGGTTGGGTCACGAAGATGAGCAAGTCATCTGCAAATAGGGCAAGTTTAGTGTGTATGGGGCCTATACTAACGCCGTGGACAGCCGGGTTGTTTCTGAGGGCAATGGCTAGGTGTTCCATAACAAGAACATAGAGAATAGGGGACAAGGGGCACCCCTGTCGCGTTCCATTGCGGATAGTGAATTTTGGAGCTAGAGATCCATTTAGTCTAATCCTGGCGGAGGGAGAAGTGTAAAGGGACATTATTCTAGAGAGCATGTTATGGCCCAGACCCATTTGTTGTAGTGATAGACGCAACAATTGCCAATCGACACGGTCGAAGGCCTTCTCCGCATCTACTGTTAGCAGGCACAATGGGACATTGTGGGTTCGAGCGTAATCTGCAATGAGAAGTGTTTTCAAGGTGTTATCTCGTGCCTCTCGTCCACTCACAAAGCCCACTTGATCTAAGTGTATGATTCGGGGTAGTAACGGTTGTAGTCTATTAGCCAGCACCTTTGCGTACACTTTCAGATCAACCCCTATCAGCGAGATGGGTCGGTAGTTAGCACATATAGTCAGGTCTTTGTCTGGTTTTGGGATGAGAGTGATATGTGCCTCTAGAGTTTGCGGTGGGAATATCGATCGCTCAGAGATTGAATTGAATACTTTTGTTAAGAAAGGGGTGAGAAGGGGAGCAAATTGTTTATAAAATTTCGGGGTAAAGCCATCAGGGCCCGGGCTTTTACCAGATGGGGTAGATGCAATGGCGCGGGCAACCTCATCTTCCGATATCGGAGCTTCCAAGTCCTCTATCGTTTCGTCATCTAGAGTAGGTAAAGCGTTTTGTGTGATATATGAGGCTTGCGTGTCCGCTTTAGAATAAAGGGGATCAGTGGGGCTTGTTACAGGTATGTTATAGAGGGATTGATAGTAGTCCCGGAAAACCTGTCCCATCTCAAAGGGTGACGAGACAATTTTCCCAGAACTGTCCCGTATATGGGGTATAAAGGTGTTGGGTTGTTTGGTATGTAGGGTGCGAGCTAGTGATCTACCACATTTATCTCGGAATTTGTACTGGTGAAAGGCTAGTTTGTCCGCAAATGTACGAGCTGATGCCTCATATAATTCCCTAAGCTGAGAGCGGGCGGAAGAGACCTCCGCAAGCACCTCCGCAGTCGGGGAGCGTTTATGGGTAGTCTCTAGTGTCCTGAGTTTGTGTATAGCCGTGGTTATCGCGGCCGAGCGTTCTTTCTTCATGCGGGCACCCATTTGGATGAAACTCCCCCGTAGAACGGCCTTTAATGCCTCCCATTTAATGGGTGGTGAGGTGTCATCAGAGGTGTGGTCTGTAAAAAAATTTGAGATAGTCTCCGCTATCCGAGTATCGAACCCTGGCTCAGTCAGAAGCGAGTCATTCAACCTCCATGTCCATTCTTTTATTGGCGTAGAGGGGACTGTAAGTGTCAGGAATACAGGAGAGTGGTCGGACCAAACCATCGGGTCTATTTCGTAATTTGGGGACCAATCTAGACAACTGTGGTCGATCAAAAAGTAGTCTAAACGACTGTACGTTCGGTGCACGTTGGAAAAGTGTGTGTAGTTTCGTGATTCTGGGTACAATATCCGCCATACATCTACAAGATGCATATTGCAAATGGCACGTTTTAGGGCCTGTAGTTTAGGGAAGGATACAGAGGAACGGGATGTTGATGAATCCAAAAGTGGATCCATAGGAGTATTGAAGTCCCCTCCGAGTATGAGCTTACCCTCTGCGAAACCCGATAAGATCTTAAAATACTGTAAGGCCGATGGAATTTGGTGAGTGTTAGGTAAGTATAAGTTAGCTATTGTAAATTTAGTCCCCCATAGAGAGATGTTCACAAAGACGTACCTGCCCTGGGGGTCTGCCATATGATCAAGTAGTTCAATAGGGAGTGTTTTATGGAACGCAATAGATACTCCCTTAGATTTTTGTGTTGGATTGGTACTGTGGATCCATCTATTAAAATATCTACTGGAGCAGGAAGGGGTGGATTCAGAGTGGAAGTGAGTCTCTTGCAACAATAGCACGTTAACTCGTCTTTTGTGCATCTGATATAGTATTTGCCCATGTTTCGAAGAAATGTTCAGCCCATTGACGTTGTATGAACAGAGTTTCAATTGGGGGCGTGAGGTTACCGTATGAGCCATGTCGGGGTGTTAGAGGCCGTGCAGGGGCAAGAACAATAGAATATAAAAAAAAAAAAAAAGGGGGGGGGGGTACGGAGATCAGTTCGGGGTAGAGTGGGGAGAGGAGGTGGAATATAGAAGTGGGAAAAAGGAGGAAGAGAGAGGAAAAAGGAGAGGAATTAAAGGAGAAAGAAGAGTATGAGGATAGTAGAAAAGGTAAGGTGTAAGTAAGAGGACACCTAAAAATATGTCCAGAAGACTAATGTGTTTGCTGGCGCAAAACACTGCGTGATATATCACGCTTTAGGCACAAACCGTGCCTGTCCTACTGTGGGGTGAAGGTTGAAATGGGTGGCCCTGAGCCGTGATCCCGACAGCGACTCAGGCATGCATATAGTATATGTGGCACACTAATCATGTAAAACGTATGTGAAACATATATGGAACATAAGGCAGCTTAACGAGAACAGGTGAGAACAACCAATTAAATATCAGCAGTGGGTTTAAGTAGTTAACCTGGGATCATATAGAAAATACAATACAATTACATTGGTTCCCTCTTGTAAATAACTCAGTTGTAAAATCTGAATTAGGGGATTGGCGCTGTTCACTAGTATAAAATAAATAAATCCACTATAAACAAACTGCTACTACAAGGAAAGCATTTTACCCCAATTATAAATGAATGAAAAGTGTAACACGGTGTAAATACTGTTTGAAAAATAAAAATAAGTGCTGAGAATAATCACAAAAATGTGCAGACTGCCCAAGGTGAAAAATGAAAATAGTACATAAAATAATAAAATAGAACTCCAAACAATAATGAGTGATCGATCAAGTGTGTATAGAAAGTGGTTATCAAAGTCCACAAAAAATGAATAATAAATAAATAATAAATAATATATATACAATAAAAAGTATAGGTGAGTTATACCTAAGAGTGGGGACAAACACACTGTTGCCCACTATAAATAAGTGTGTATACTGATGTAGCTAAATAATGGAAAAATATTGAAAAAAAATGTGTTGAAAAAAGTGAAAAAAACACAAAACAAAAAAAAGAAAAAATAGGAAAAAATGTAAAGTCCAGGTAACCACAAAATGGTTATCAAAAAGCAACACAAAAACAACAAGTGCCGTGAATATTAGTTCTGTCGTTCAGTAAAACAGTTCTAGTGCAACAGGCTAGTGCATCTTCAAAGGTTACAAGTAAGTCCGTCCCAGTGGTTGTATACTGTCCAGTGTGGAGTCCCCTCTAGTGCCCCCACTCACCAGAGCGCCCAACCCCTGCAGGGGTAATGAGCATGTAGATCCAAATCTGATGATCCAATCGGTCGGTGTCCCCCTCACCACCTTTTATCACTTGTCACCAGATCGTTTTCAAAGGACATCCATCCGGACCAGTTACCATGTGCAGGGAGACGAGAAGAGCCCCATAGTGTAATTCCGAATGTAAATTTATTAAGCTCAAGCTTACAACAAAAATAAAATCCAAAGATTAAAAACAAATAGCACTCTGCCGGCTAACTCCACGTGAGAAGCCGCAGACAAAGCAGTGTGAGCGGCGTGCGTTCCACAGCCGTCTGCCAATGCCGGAAGTGCAGGACAAAAACGAATGGATAAAAGGACGTATGCGTACCAAGAGACCACGGCTTACGCGTTTCGTCATCAAGACGTCATCTTCTCACGTGGAGTTTTTGTTGTAAGCTTGAGCTTAATAAATTTACATTCGGAATTACACTATGAGGCTCTTCTCCCTGCACATGGTAACTGGTCCGGATGGATGTCCTTTGAAAACGATCTGGTGACACAAGTGATAAAAGGTGGTGAGGGGGACACCGACCGATTGGATCATCAGATTTGGATCTACATGCTCATTACCCCTGCAGGGGTTGGGCGCTCTGGTGAGTGGGGGCACTAGAGGGGACTCCACACTGGACAGTATACAACCACTGGGACGGACTTACTTGTAACCTTTGAAAATGCACTAGCCTGTTGCACTAGAACTGTTTTACTGAACGACAGAACTAATATTCACGGTAATTGTTGTTTTTGTGTTGCTTTTTGATAACCATTTTGTGGTTACCTGGACTTTACATTTTTTCCTATTTTTTCTTTTTTTTGTTTTGTGTTTTTTTCACTTTTTTCAACACATTTTTTTTCAATATTTTTCCATTATTTAGCTACATCAGTATATACACTTATTTATAGTGGGCAACAGTGTGTTTGTCCCCACTCTTAGGTATAACTCACCTATACTTTTTATTGTATATATATTATTTATTATTTATTTATTATTCATTTTTTGTGGACTTTGATAACCACTTTCTATACACACTTGATCGATCACTCATTATTGTTTGGAGTTCTATTTTATTATTTTATGTACTATTTTCATTTTTCACCTTGGGCAGTCTGCACATTTTTGTGATTATTCTCAGCACTTATTTTTATTTTTCAAACAGTATTTACACCGTGTTACACTTTTCATTCATTTATAATTGGGGTAAAATGCTTTCCTTGTAGTAGCAGTTTGTTTATAGTGGATTTATTTATTTTATACTAGTGAACAGCGCCAATCCCCTAATTCAGATTTTACAAATATTGGATTGCACCTTTGGGGCTTTCTTTATCTGGGGGGCTGCAGTTCGGTCACAAGCCCGTCCTAAGCGCGGAACACCACCATATACAAATAACTCAGTTAGTCACAACTGCAGTATGCGCATAGGGGCGCATGGGGAAATGGGGGGCCCACCCGAGGAGGCGTCCAGTCGCAACATGTGTGGCGCCTTCTAAACTTACAGCCTCCCAAAATGGGGGTTGATTAAGGCCGGTGGCCAAACCTCCCTCCGGTGCAGTTCCCCCACTCCCGCCACCCCCCCCCCCCCCCAAACGCACGCCACAGAGGGAGGAGGTGAGAAGGATCAATCTAACATGAAGCAAAACATTTTATATAAAACTGTTGTTGTATTGTATCAGTACCTGACTCCCTTTTTAGTGAGAGTCTTAAGGTGACCATAGGCTTCTCTCCCGAACCCCAGCCATACAATGAATTGGCAAAGAGCAGGAAAAGAGCCAGAAGGTCCGACCCACGCTGTCACTTCATCATTTACCAAGTGATCCAGGGATCTCGGGCAACTTCTGGGTTAATCTTCTGGAGAGGTAGGCCGTCTCATCCCTGGGCCAGAAGAGACTGACCTAGACCTAGGACGTCTGCGACGCTGTGGGAGCGAACCAAGTCCCAACTGTCTCGATCCGTCGACTGGAGGGTCTAGCCAGTTCAAGACATCTACCGGCTCTTGCTCAAGAAATATGAAAAAGTCAGGCAGTTGATCTGGATCGGAGAGCGTGAACCTGCTATCTCCCCGGGTCACCTTGATGCTGAAGGGGTGGCCCCATGTGTAGGAGGCACCGGCTTGTCGTATAAGATCTAGTAGAGGGCGCACCACTCGACGCATGTATAGCGTATTGCGAGATAAGTCAGGGTATAGATGGATAGAGGCTCCAAAGAAGTCCACTGGGCCCACGTTCCATGCTTTCCGCATGATCTCCTCCTTCAAGGTATAATAGTGGACCCGGCAGAGGACATCGCGGGGGCAACCCTCCCGGGCTCCCCCCGGTCCACCCACCCTGTGAACACAATCCAGTTCAATTGGTGATGTTGCCTCTCTGCCCAGCACTTTATTGAGGATAGATATGACAGTGGGTTTCAGTTCCGCTCCCGATGTTGCTTCAGGTAGACCTTGCAGTCTAATATTGTTCCTGCGACTGCGGTTTTTGCTGTCTTCGATGCGAAGCTGCTGTTGGCGTAGGCGACGGAGATGTGTCACGGATATAGTTTCAAGGGCTGTTATACGTGCCTCATGGTCATCTTGAGCAGTATGCAAGACTGATACCGCTTCCTCATTAGCTGTAACTTTTTGTCTCAGCGCGTTCAGTTCTACTTGTAGGGAATCTTCTATCTTGCTCGCCCAGGATTCGAAGTCAGTTCTGAAGGCAGACAATAGGGCCGTGGCTTCCATTCTGATGGGCACTCCCGTCAGGGGGTGAGGGGTTGTCCGTAGTTCCCCGGTGTCTGTGTCTTGTGATGTGGCTGACCTTGTAGAGGAGGCTGATGGCTCTCCTCTGAATTCTTGGAGTTTCTCATTTGCGTCCCCAGTCATGTTACCTGTTACTAGAGTGGCGGTGGGTGGCTTGGTCTTCCCTGGGTTGCGGCCAGGCGCCATCTTGTCTTTAGGGGTTCGGGGATCAGTCGGCGCTGTTCTAAGTAGGTACCTCTGTATGGTGCCTTGTTGAGGGTCAGTAGGTTCCGAGGAGTGTGAGCTAGCTGCCGCCATGTAGAATGCAGGTGCGCTGTATTGCGGGATTAGCCTGTGGCTGTCGGGATGGCACGGGTCTCAGGGGTGTGCGGCTTCAGCCATCCATGGTTGATTGCTCTCTATCGAAGCCCCTTCCGCCATATAGAAAGGGGGGTCTGGGGGGAGGGGGGCAGACCCGAGGGAGCAGCAATGTCCCCCTGCTTTTAAATATTGTGTGTGCGCAGATACACAGGGAGGAGAGCACAGTCCAGATATGATTAGTCCCTTCACAGTGTGGGCCCAACTTCACTGTTAGGTCGCAAGATGGCGACCAGTGCTAAATGTCCCCAAATGATAAAAGAGCCTGTACCTTAGTCTCTGGGGCAGTGGAGGGGTGTCCACCTTGTAGGATGAATTGCTGGATGGCTCCTGTGTCTCCCACTGCAGGCCCAAGGTCCAGTAGTCTTGTAGGCCCCCCAGGCCTCGGATCCGCTGTAAGCTGTGGGTATCCGGGGCCCACAGTCGTCAGCTCCAGAAGCAGCAGTCCTGGGTGTAGGCCGGGGGAGTGTAGGCCGATCGATCGCCCCCCGCACCGCTAATCGCGGTACTCGAGTCCGGGGATTCCGGCTGTCCTGTAGGCCGCAAGATGGTGGCCGGTGTTCAGTGCAGGGCCGGCAGCGGCCTAGGATCGGATGGCGGCCGGCGTTTGGTAGGCCGCAGGTGTTCGGGGCCCACAGCCGTTAGTTCAGGAGGTAGCTGTCCTGATTATAGGCCGATCGGGCACCCCCCCGTACCGCCGATTGCGGTACGCGAGTCCGGGGATTTCGGCTGTCCTGTAGGCCGCAAGATGGCGGCCGGCGTTTAGTGTAGGGCCGGCGGCGGCCTGGGACCAGGTCAATCCTCAGGCTATACTGGTCAATTTGCCCCCAAAATATTGCAGCCAGCCCCTGACAGTCGTGGGGCACAGATGGGGGAGAATATTGGGTCGTATTGGCTGCGGATGGCTCCGGATTGCAGAGGACTCGGCGGAGCTCCTCTGCAGCACGTCCACCCACCTCAACGTCCGGACACGCCCTCATTTTTTTATTTTATTTCAGGCTTCCCAGCCTAGAGGTGAGATGTGAGGTCTTATTGACCCCATATCTCACTGTAAAGAGGACCTGTCATGCCATATTCCTATTACAGGGGATGTTTACATTCCTTGTAATAGAAATAAAAGTGATCAAAAAATTTATTTTTTGGAAAAAAGCCTCAAACTAAAATAAATAAATAAAATGAACAATAAAAAAAAAAAAATTGTCCCCGTGTGCTCGCAGTCAGAAGCGAACGCATACGTAAGTTGCGCCCACATATGAAAATGGTGTTCAAACCACACATGTGAGGTATCGCTGCGATCGGTAGAGCGAGAGCAATAATTTTGGCCCTAGACCTCCTCTGTAACTCACAACATGTAACCAGTAAAATTTTTTAAAGCGTCTCCTATGGGGATTTTTAAGTAGCGAAGTTTGGCACCATTCCACGTGTGCAATTTTGAAGGGTGACATGTTAGGTATCTATTTACTCGGCATAACTTCATTAATCACATTATGTAAAAACATTGGGCTAACTTTACTGTTTTGTTTTTTTTGAAAGCACAAAACACGTGTTCGAAAAATTGCTGCGCAAATAGCGTGCGAGATAAAAAGTTGCAACGACCGCCATTGTATTCTCTAGGGTCTTTGCTAAAAAATATATATATAATGTTTTGGGGTTCTATGTAATTTTCTAGCAAATAAATGATGATTTTTACATGTAGGAGAGAAATGTCAGAATTGGCCTGGGTGCTCCAGAACACCTGAAGGTGCTCCCCTGCATGTTGGGCATCTGTATGTGGCCACGCTGTGTAAAAGTCTCACACATGTGGTATCGCCATACTCGGGAGTAATAGCAAAATGTGTTTTGGGGTGTAATTTGTGGTATGCATATGCTGTGTGTGAGAAATAACCTGCTAATATGACAATATTTTGAAAAAAAAAATCTTGATTTTGCAAAGAATTGTGGGAAAAAATGACAACTTCAAAAAACTCATCATGCATCTTTCTAAATACCTTGGAATGTCTTCTTCCCAAAAAGGGGTCATTTGGGGGGTATTTGTACTTTTCTGGCATATTAGGGTAGGTTCACACTGGGGCAACACGACTTCAGCGCGACTTTGCACGGCGACTTCAACGCGGCTTCGACGCGACTTCAACGCGGCTTCGACGCGACTTCAGCGCGACTTTAGCAAAATACAAGGCGACTTGAAGTCGCCTCCATGACAGGCGACTTCGGCTGTGGCCAATCACAGGGCAATCAGCTCTCTGGGAGGGAGGGGGGGAGGGAGGGGTTTTCCCTGCAAAGTCGCTTGACTTTACAGAGAGATCCGACTTGGAGGCGACTTCCATTGATTTCTATGGTACAGGTCGCCTACCAAGTCCGATCAAAGTAGTACAGGGAGTACGCTCTGAAGTCGGAGCGACTTCAGTAGTGTCTATTAAGACGCTAGCGTTCACTCCCATTGAATCTATTTCTGGGGCGACTTGGGGCGACTTGAGGGCGTACAAGTCGGATCCCAAGTCGCCCCAGTGTGAACCGACCCTTAGGGTCTCAAGAAATGAGATAGGCCGTCAGTACTTCAGGTGTGATCAATTTTCAGAGATTGGCACCATAGCTTGTGGACTCTATAACTTTCACAAAGACCAAATAATATACACCGATTTGGGTTATTTTTACCAAAGATATGTAGCGGTATACATATTGGCCAAAATATATGAAAAAAAATTACTAATTTGCAAAATTTTATAACGGGAACGAAGAAAAATGCATTTTTTTTACAGAATTTTCGGTCTTTTTTCTTTTATAGCGCAAAAAATAAAGAACCCAGCGGTGATTAAATACCACCAAAATAAAGCTCTATTTGTGTGAAAAAAAGGACAAAAAATTCATTTGGGTACAGTGTTGCATGACTGAGTAATTGTCATTCAAATTGGTCTGGTTATTAAGGGGGTTTAAGTGCCCAGTGGTTAATGACCAGATTTGCACACATCTCAGGAGCGCTTTTGGTCCACTCTTTACAGATCTTCTATAAATCTATAAGGTTTCTTGGTTGTCACTTGACAACTTGAAGTTTCAGCTCCCTTCATAAATCTTTGATGGGATTAAGGTTTGGAGACTGGCTAGGCCACTCCATGAGCTTTAATGTGCTTCTTGAGCCACTCCTTTGTTGGCTTGGCGGTATGTTTTGGGTCATTGTCATGCCAAAAGACCGATCTTCAGTGTTCTGGCTGAGGGAAGAAGGTGCTCATCCAAGATGTTATAATACACCCTGTTCCAAATAATTATGCCAATGATATTTCCTGACGCATCATGGCAGCACACACATTGGGGTTGTGACTCCGCCTCCACAACCTGATAGGACTGGTTAGCTATAAAATTTGAAGAGGAGTCCACCTTGCATTCTCCTTTTTTTTCCTCACCTGGATGGATCGACTGGTTACAGCTTGGAAACCCCTTGCCGATTCGCCCCAGCTAGGTTCAAGCCTCTCCTAGCTGGAAGCCCTGACTGTACAGTCTCTAAGCGAGCTTTATGTAGGGAACCCCACTCTGGTGGTCTCAGGGGTATGTCCTAATTATATTTTTCAAAAGCCTTAAATAGGTTTTAAAAGTGCACAGCGGTCTCCACGTCTTACCTTTAAAATTCCATTTTCCACTACCTGGCAGGTCACCACTTTAGCTATAGTAAAATTCTTGTTTTCATTCTGTTTTGTTTTCCCCCTCTGTACCTTCGTCCGGGTCCGCTGGGCGCTGTAGTTCCTTGCCTTGCCTGTCCCATCATGGCGGCCGGCTCGGACTCACAGCGCCAGGAAATGACAGCATTGATGCCTTGCTGGTCAATTGCCAGCACCCAAAATGGCGGCAGACAGCTAGAGCGCATGCGCGGCCGTGACGTCATCACCGCAGCGACAGCGGTCTATTTAAAAACCGCAATTCTGTCATTTGGGGTTGCTTGGAGGGTAGGAGAACACCCTCTTCACTAATACTGCCCCAGTTATTGCTGCCTTGCGGGTCAATCGTGTCCCTACTGCTGGTAAGTCCATTCACTCTTCCTCTCTTCCTAGCAAGTAAAAAAAAACAAAACCTTTTTCCCCCCTATGTTATTATATATGTTTAAAAAAAAAAAATTTCAAAATGGGGAATCTTTCTTTTTTCCTTTCTCTCTTCATAGACACACTCTACTTTCCCCTATGGAGGCCGCTGCCACAGCAGACCACTCACGGACTACAAGGTAAGGGGGCAACATAAGTAATGAAGAGGAGAAAAGAGAGCACTGCCACTAATACCACCTTACATTGGTAGTTCCGGCAGGTCATCAAGGTCATCGCATTCTAAAAGAAAAGAGCGTTCACCTTCAAGACACTCTCATTCTCGAAGAAGTCATTCAAGATGCTCCCACCATAGAGATTCAACATCTTCTCGTCAACCGCGAGATGAGCGGTGTATCCGCCCTGCGGCCAATACATGCTGGGTCTGTGGAGCGCAAGCGCTACCTGGCAAACTAGTATGCCAAACATGCTTCGAAGAGGCAACCCGCGACAAGGAAGCTGACGCAGTGCAGGCATCCAACATAATGAGAGACCGTAAAAGAATCTATCCTGCAGGTAGCAACATCCGAATCAATTGAACAATCCACTCCGGCCTCAACTCATAACGATCCCCAGGACCAAGAGGATTCACCAGAGGAAGAGGAGGTTTTAGTACCCACCTCCTTCGACTTCGCATTAATAGGCCCTTTGGCGAGAGCAGTAATGGAGACGATCGGATGGGAGGAAGAAAGGGACGCTCCTGTCAAACTAAGGAAATACTTTCCTAACCTAAAAAGAGATCCCGAAACCTTTCCCTTTATCGATGAGCTCGAAGAGTTAATAAAAGATGAGTGGCAAAAGCCAGATAAAAAATCCGGGCTAAATAATAGGCTAGCCAAGCTTTACCCACTGAGGGAACCAAAGGTAAATCCTCTCATCGCAGCACCTGTGGTTGATTCATCACTAATGCGCCTGGCGCGTCATGTAACATTGCCAATTGAAGATGCCGTCACCTTTAGAGACATAATGGATCGCAAGATAGACCTCGATCTTAAAAAAGCCTATTCAGCGGCAGGAGGGGCCTGCAGACCGGCAGTTACACTAGCTGCAGTCGGTAGGGCCATCTCTAGCTGGGCGTCTAACATCGAAAAATTATTACTAGAAGCAGCGGAGTGGGAAAAGATCACGTCTGCTTTACAGGAACTCAGCCTGGCGGGAGACTTCGTGGCAGAGGCATCGGTGGACATCATAAGATCCTCAGCAAGAGCAATGTTGGCGGCAGTAACATCCAGAAGAGCGTTGTGGCTAAAGCCATGGGTCGCAGATGCGACTTCAAAATCCAGTTGGTGTAGAATCCCATACGACGGAACAAACCTATTCGGGCCTAAACTAGATTCTGCAATCTCAAAAGTTACTGGGGGTAAATTGGGCCTCATTCCCTCAGATAGGAGACCCAAACAGCAAAAAAACCCACCCTTCAGACGACATCTGCCCGAAAGATATCGAGAAGCAAGGTCTTATAGGCCAGGTAAACAATTTAAGCGAAATTGGCAAAACCCACAACCAGCCTTTGTGAGGGTGCAGAAGCCCAAAAACCCCAACTCAGGGGATCAACAAAAGTCGTTTTGATGGCACGCAAGCCCAACTCGCAATAGTGGGTGCGAGGTTGAGGCTGTTTGCTCACGTATGGATACACTTTATAAGAGACCCCTGGACGATTTCCACCATCCAGGAGGGCCACAGATGGACATTCAAACACAAGCCGCCCAGAGAGTTCTACAGAGTTACCAGACTACCGTCTTCCCTTCCGAAGCGAAAGCTTCTAACCAAGTATATTCTAGAATTACTACAAAAACAGGCAATCGTAGAGGTTCCACGGGAACAGGAAGGCACAGGATTCTATTCTCCTCTTTTTCTAGTAACAAAAAAGACAGGAGACTTGAGACCGGTACTCGATCTAAAAAGTCAACTAAACGATTCTAGTCGAATCATTCAAAATGGAGAGCCTGCAATCAGTACTGCTAGCAATAGGAGCAAAGGATTGGATGCTCTCGGTCGATTTGTCCGACGCCTACTTACATATTCCCGTACACCAAACCTTCCAAAAATATCTACGCTTCGCAATAGGTCGCCAACATTTTCAGTTTCAGAGCCTCCCATTTGGAATATCAACAGCTGCACTGTCCGCAATGACGGGAACCAAATGGGCCCTGGATCCGCTCATAATCCAATTCCAGAAAGCATGCATGAAAATAAGGCCACCAAGAAAAACAACCTTTACGACATGGGACCTATCAATTGTACTAGAAGCTCTGTCTAGAGAAGCCTTCTTCCCTCTGGAATCAGTATCCTTATGGGATCTAACATTTAAATTATCTTTCCTGGTAGCAATACCATCTGCCAAAAGAGTCTCAGAGTTACAAGCGCTACTAATCAAAGAACCGCATCTGGTCTTCTACCCGGATAGAGTCGTCCTCAGACCATCAGATCAATTTATACCTAAGGTAGCGTCTACCTTCCACTTCAACTCGGAGATCAATCTCCCAGTTTTTCTTACTAGTGAAGGGAATCCACATCCGTTGGACGTTAAATCGGTGATCTCCACCTACTTAGAAGCTACCAAACAATTCAGAAAGACTGACAACCTTCTAGTCATACCACATGGCCCAAGAAAAGGCCAGGCAGCTTCCTCGAGAACAATAGCGTCTTGGTTAGTGAGAATCATCAAAAGAGCGTACCAAATTCAGCTACTCCCAATACCGGACGGATTAAAAGCCCACTCGACTAGAGCGGTAGCGACCTCCTGGGCAGCATACTGTAGAGTGTCCTCAGAAACCATTTGCAAGGCAGCAACTTGGTTTTCCAGAAACACTTTCATTTCACACTACAGAATAGACCCGGCTCAATTAACTACGGTTGAGTTCGGGAGATCAATCATTCAGACTAATTCTTCTATACCCTGTACTTGAGCAAATAAAAATCTTTTGAAAGCACCCACCCATTTAGCGAGTTATTTCCCAATGTGTGTGCTGCCATGATGCGTCAGAAAAACGGAAAATTGTATACATACCTTTCCGTAATTTTCCTTTCCTGACGCATCCCATGGCAGCACACAGAACCCACCCTTCTGAGGTGATAGTTACTGAGAATGCAAGGTGGACTCCTCTTCAAATCTTATAGCTAACCAGTCCTATCAGGTTGTGGAGGCGGAGTCACAACCCCAATGTGTGTGCTGCCATGGGATGCGTCAGAAAGGAAAATTACAGAAAGGTATGTATACAATTTTCCGTTTTTCTCATTTACCTAAATAATTGATGTAAACAGTCAGCATAATTCTAATGTTATCAACTATTAAGAGTACAATTGAATAAAATTTTATTGAACATACCTAATGTTTTTTTTTCAAAATAAAAAACAATGCACTGTTCAAATTTATTACGCACAGTAAGTTTCAAAACACTTTATAGGTTGAAAAGAACTGAAAATTGGCTTTTGTTGTGTTTGCAGCATATTTACTGAAATGAAATGTTCAAAGTTTCATCGAAATAGCATTTGAACAGGTCACGTTACATTTTAACATAGGACTCCTTTTCGATAGCAGCTTCACAAGTCTTGCATCCATTGAACTTGTGAGTTTTTGGACAGTTTCTGCTTGAATTTGTTTGCAAGATGTCAGAATAGCTGCCCAGAGCTGCTGTTTGGATGTAAACTGCCTCCCACCCTCATAGATTTATTGCTTGAGGATGCTCCAAAAGTTCTCAATAAGATTGAGTTTAGGGGAGGATGGAGGGCCATACCATGACTTTCTTTCCTTTTTATCCCGAAAGCAGCCATTGATGCAGAGGTATTCTTTGCAGCATGAGATGGTGCATTGTCATGCATGAAGATGATTTTATTACGGAAAGCATAGTTCTTCCTTCTGTACCAGGGAAGGAAGTGGTCAGTCAGGAACTCCACATACTCTGCAGAGGTCATCTTTACACCTTTGGGGACCCTAAAGGGGCCGACCAGATCTCTTCCTATGATTCTGGCCCTAAACAGGACTCCACCACCACCGTGCTGACATCGCAGCCTTGTTGGAACAGGGTGGCCGTCCACCAACCATCCACTACTCCATCCATCTGGACCATCCAGGGTTGCACGGCACTCATCAGTGAACAGGACTGTTTGAAAATTAGTCTTTATGTATTTTTCTGCTTGTGAGTATTGGTTAGTGGTGGCCGAATGGAAGGTTTATGCACAGTTGCAAGACTCTGGAGGACTCTACACCTTGATGTCCATGGGACTCCAGAGGCACCAGCAGCTTCAAATATCTGTGCTGTAATGGTGTTTTAGCAGCTGCTCTCTTGATCCGATGCATGGATCTGACAGAAATCTTCCTCAATGTGCCTTTATCTGCACAAAACCTGTCTGTGCTCTAAATCAGCCACAAATCTCTTAATAGTGCGATGATCACGCTTAAGTTTTTTTTAAATCTGTGTAATGTGTTCATACCTTGTCCAAGGCATTGAACTATTTCACTCTCTTCAGCAGCAGAGAGATCCTTTTTCTTCCCCATATTGCTTGAAAATGGTGCTCTGCTTAATAATGTGTAACACCCTCCTTCAGTAGTTTTTGCTTTATTTGGGCTCACCTGGCAATCTAATTATCACAGGTGTCTGAGATTGTTTTCAGTGATCCAAAGAGCCCTGAGGCTGGGTTCACACTGGTGCGACACGACAGCCGTCCTACTTTGGATCCGACTTTGCCCTGCGACATGAAGCCGGCATATGTCCGACTTTCAATGAACGGGGATCCGACTTGGATCCCCGCCAATGCCCGGCACTGTGTTTGGTATGAATCTTTAGGGGGAACTCCGCGCCAAATTTTAAATAAAAAACCGGCATGGGTTCCCCCTCCAAGAGCATACCAGGCCCTTGGGTCTGGTATGGACCTTAAGGGGAACCCCCTACGCCGAAAAACCGGCGTGGGGGTCCCCCCAAATCCATATCAGACCCTTATCCGAGCACACAGCCCGGCCGGACAGGAATGGGGGTGGGGACGAGCGAGCGCCCCCCCCCCCCTCCTGAACCATACCAGGTCGCATGCCCTCAACATGGGGGGGGTTGGTGCCTTGGGGGAGGGGGGCGCACTGCGGCCCCCCCACCCCAAAGCACCTTGTCCCCATGTTGATGAGGACAAGGGCCTCTTCCCGACAACCCTGGCCGTTGGTTGTCGGGGTCTGCGGGCGGGGGGCTTATCGGAATCCGGGAGCCCCCTTTAATAAGGGGGCCCCCAGATCCCGGCCCCCCACCCTATGTGAATGAGTATGGGGTACATCGTACCCCTACCCATTCACCTAGGGAAAGTGTCAATTAAAAAAAAACACTACACAGATATTTAAAGTAATTTATTAGACAGCTCCGGGGGTCTTCTTCCGACTTCGGGGGTCTCTCCGGTTCTTCTCCACGCTCTCCGGATCTTCTGCCGGGCTCCTCCGCTCTCTTCTGCTCTTTTGACGCTCTTTTGCTGTAGTGGAGGAGCCCGGTCTTCAGTCTTCTGCCTTCTGCCCTCTTCTCTTCTTCTGATATTGACACGACGCTCTCTCCGGCTGGAATGCTCTCTGTGCGCTCTGCTATGGCTTATATAGGCGGTGACCCCGCCCCCTTATGCCGTCACAGTCCCTGGGCATGCTGGGACTGTGACGTTTTAGGGGGCGTGGTCACCACCCGATGGCCACGCCCCCTTATGCCGTCACAATCCCAGCATGCCCAGGGATTGTGACGGCATAAGGGGGCGGGTTCACCGCCTATATAAGCCATAGCAGAGCGCACAGAGAGCATTCCAGCCGGAGAGAGCGTCGTGTCAACATCAGAAGAAGAGAAGAGGGCAGAAGGCAGAAGACTGAAGACTGAAGACCTGGCTCCTCCGCTATAGCAAAAGAGCAGAAGAGAGCGGAGGAGCCCGGCAGAAGAACCGGAGAGACCCCCGAAGTCGGAAGAAGACCCCCGGAGCTGTCTAATAAATTACTTTTAAAAATCTGTGTAGTGTTTTTTTTTTAATTGACACTTTCCCTAGGTAAATGGGTAGGGGTACGATGTACCCCATACTCATTCACATAGGGTGGGGGGCCGGGATCTGGGGGCCCCCTTATTAAAGGGGGCTCCCGGATTCCGATAAGCCCCCTGCCCGCAGACCCCGACAACCAACGGCCAGGGTTGTCGGGAAGAGGCCCTTGTCCTCATCAACATGGGGACAAGGTGCTTTGGGGTGGGGGGGCCGCAGTGCGCCCCCTCCCCCAAGGCACCAACCCCCCCATGTTGAGGGCATGCGACCTGGCACGGTTCAGGGGGGGGGCACTCGCTCGTCCCCACCCCCATTCCTGACCGGCCGGGCTGCGTGCTCGGATAAGGGTCTGGTATGGATTGGGGGGGACCCCCACGCCGTTTTTTCGGCGCAGGGGTTCCCCTCAAGGTCCATACCAGACCTAAGGGCCTGTTATGCTCTTGGGAGGGAACCCATGCCGGTTTTTTATTTAAAATTTGGTGCGGAGTTCCCCCTCAAGATCATCAGAGCACAAGTCGCGTGCCGAAGTCGGATCATGCGAGACGGCGATCCGACTTTGATCCGACTTCAATGATAGTCAATAGGCTGAAGTAGGATCAAAGTCGGATCAAAGTAGTACAGGAGCATTTCTAAAGTCGGAACGACTTGTGTCGGACCAGTTAGGACGGCTCCCATAGGGAAACATTGGATTTCACACGTCATGCGACATGAGCTCCCAATGTCGGAGCGTTTGTCGGACCAGTGTGAACCCAGCCTCAGGCTGGGTTCACACTGGTCCGACAAACGCTCCGACATTGGGAGCTCATGTCGCATGACGTGTGAAATCCAATGTTTCCCTATGGGAGCCGTCCTAACTGGTCCGACACAAGTCGTTCCGACTTTAGAAATGCTCCCTGTACTACTTTGATCCGACTTTGATCCTACTTCAGCCTATTGACTATCATTGAAGTCGGATCAAAGTCGGATCGCCGTCTTGCATGATCCGACTTCGGCACGCGACTTGTGCTCAGATGATCTTGAGGGGGAACTCCGCCAAATTAAAAAAAAAAAACCGGCATGGGTTCCCCCCCAAGGGCATACCAGGCCCTTAGGTCTGGTATGGACCTTGAGGGGAACCCCCTACGTCGAAAAACCGGCGTGGGGGTCCCCCCCAATCCATACCAGACCCTTATCCGAGCACGCAGCCCGGCCGGACAGGAATGGGGGTGGGGACGGGCGAGCGCCCCCCCCCTCCTGAACCGTACCAGGCCGCATGCCCTCAACATGGGGGGTTTGGTGCCTTGGGGGAGAGGGGCGCGCTGCGGGCCCTCCCCACCCCAAAGCACCTTGTCCCCATGTTGATGAGGACAAGGGCCTCTTCCCGACAACCCTGGCCGTTGGTTGTCAGGGTCTGCGGGCGGAGGGCTTATCGGAATCCGGGAGCCCCCTTTAATAAGGGGGCCCCCAGATCCCGGCCCCCCACCCTATGTGAATGAGTATGGGGTACATTGTACCCCTACCCATTCACCTAGGGAAAAGTGTCAAAAAAAAAAAAACACAGTACACAGGTTTCAAGATTAATTTATTGGGCAGCTCCGGTATCTTCTTCCGACTTCGGGGGGGAGGGGGTGTCTTCTTCCGACTTCTCCCGATGTTCCGCCTCTTCTCCCGGGCCCCGCCGCTATCTTCTTCCAGCTCTATTGCCAGCGAGGGGCCCGGTCTGCTGCCGCTGTCTTGCCGCTTCTTCTCTTCATCTCTTCTTCCGATGTTGACACGACGCTCTCTCCGGCTAGAATGCTCTCTGTGCGCTCTGCTCTGACTTATATAGGCGGTGACCCCGCCCCCTTATGCCGTCACAGTCCCTGGGCATGCTGGGACTGTGACGGCATAAGGGGGCGTGGTCCTCGCGTGATGACCACGCCCCCTAAAACGTCACAGTCCCAGCATGCCCAGGGACTGTGACGGCATAAGGGGGCGGGGTCACCGCCTATATAAGTCAGAGCGGAGCGCCCGGAGTGCATTCCAGCCCCAGAGAGCGTCGTGTCAACATCAGGAGAAGAGGGCAGAAGGCAGAAGATTGAAGACCGGGCTCCTCCGCTGTAGCAAAAGAGCAGAAAATAGCGGAGGAGTCCGGCAGAAGATCCGGAGAGCGCGGAGAAGAACCAGAGAGACCCCCGAAGAGAAGAAGGCAGCAGACCGGGCTCCTCTGCTATAGCAAAAGAGCGGCAAAAGAGCAGAAGATAGCAGAGGAGCCCAGCAGAAGACCCGGAGAGCGCGGAGAAGAACCGGAGAGACCCCCGAAGTCGGAAGAAGACCCCCGGAGCTGTCTAATAAATTTAAAACGAAAGACTTCTGCGCTACTATATAAAACTCAGTGATAAAATGAGAACAATGATGTAGGTGTATACTTAGTGATGCTGCAAAATCAAATAGTGAACACTTAACACTAATAATGAACTAAGATGAGCACAATCGTAAGAGAATGTGTGGGTGATTCCGCGCAACACAAATGTATAAATAAATGAATGGACTGCACAACTTCAAAGTGAGTAAGCAATCTCCTAGTGGAGTAGAGCAATACATTAACCATAAAAATAAACCATAAAAGGATGAGAAGGAGTATTTCATATATGGCCTCTATTACCTACCCCCCCTTCCCCTCCTTTTCCTCCCCTTTTCCTCACCTCTTCTTAAATTTTATTACTCATTGCATTTTATGTAATCTTGTAATACAAATACAAAATAAAATGTTATTTGGAAAAAAAAAAATAAACCATAAAAAAGTGCAGGCAAGGTGAGTGAAGTGCTATTCGATAAAAGTCATTAACAAACACAAATCAAGAGCAAAAATGTGACTGGTGAGTGAACATGCGTTGCTAGGTGATCTGGTGACTGTTCGTGGTAACGGTTACCCACTCGGGGCTCCCAGAACTCTCACCTCTAGGGCACAATCAAAGTGCCTGTGTGTTTCCAGTGGGTCTGTGGTTCCGCTGGTGCAGTAGTGATGGTGGCGTCCTGGTGCTTCTAGAAGGAGGGGGTCGTCACTTCCACCCCTTGGCCGGGCCTCTAATCCACGATAGGGGTGCCTGAGTGTCTCCAATGGATGTATGGTCACTCCTCTGCAGTAATGTTGATGATGTCCTAATCGTCCTGAGGGTGAGGGCCGTCACTTGCTCCAACTAGTAAGCTCCATATGGGGATAATTGAAAAAGACTCCGATGGTGTAATAAAGTTAAAGCCAATGGATTTATTATAAGAGAAATTCGCTTACATGAACATAAAAACGCCAAACAGGGATAGGAACAGCGTTGTAGCGATACTCGCTACGTCACTTCCGGTCCGCACTAACGTATTTCCGGTAGCGTGCCTACGCGTTGCGTCATATCACGTGACGCCCTGAAGAAGTCACGTGATATGACGCAACGCGTAGGCACGCTACCGGAAATACGTTAGTGCGGACCGGAAGTGACGTAGCGAGTATCGCTACAACGCTGTTCCTATCCCTGTTTGGCGTTTTTATGTTCATGTAAGCGAATTTCTCTTATAATAAATCCATTGGCTTTAACTTTATTACACCATCGGAGTCTTTTTCAATTATCCCCATATGGAGCTTACTAGTTGGAGCAAGTGACGGCCCTCACCCTCAGGACGATTAGGACATCATCAACATTACTGCAGAGGAGTGACCATACATCCATTGGAGACACTCAGGCACCCCTATCGTGGATTAGAGGCCCGGCCAAGGGGTGGAAGTGACGACCCCCTCCTTCTAGAAGCACCAGGACGCCACCATCACTACTGCACCAGCGGAACCACAGACCCACTGGAAACACACAGGCACTTTGATTGTGCCCTAGAGGTGAGAGTTCTGGGAGCCTCGAGTGGGTAACCGTTACCACGAACAGTCACCAGATCACCTAGCAACGCATGTTCACTCACCAGTCACATTTTTGCTCTTGATTTGTGTTTGTTAATGACTTTTATCGAATAGCACTTCACTCACCTTGCCTGCACTTTTTTATGGTTTATTTTTATGGTTAATGTATTGCTCTACTCCACTAGGAGATTGCTTACTCACTTTGAAGTCGTGCAGTCCATTCATTTATTTATACATTTGTGTTGCGCGGAATCACCCACACATTCTCTTACGATTGTGCTCATCTTTGTCTAATAAATTACTTTAAAAATCTGTAGTGTTTTTTTTTTTATTGACACTTTTTCCCTAGGTGAATGGGTAGGGGTACGATGAACCCCATACTCATTCACATAGGGTTGGGGGCCGGGATCTGGGGGCCCCCTTATTAAAGGGGGCTCCCGGATTCCGATAAGCCCCCGCCCGCAGACCCCGACAACCAACGGCCAGGGTTGTCGGGAAGAGGCCCTTGTCCTCATCAACATGGGGACAAGGTGCTTTGGGGTGGGGGGCCGCAGCTCGCCCCCTCCCCCAAGGCACCAACCCCCCATGGTGAGGGCATGCGGTCTGGTACGGTTCAGGAGGGGGGGGCGCTCGCTCGTCCCCACCCCCATTCCTGTCCGGCCGGGCTGCGTGCTCGGATAAGGGTCTGGTATGGATTGGGGGGGACCCCCACGCCGTTTTTTCGGCGTAGGGGGTTCCCCTCAAGGTCCATACCAGACCCAAGGGCCTGGTATGCTCTTGGAGGGGGAACCCATGCCGGTTTTTTATTTAAAATTTGGCGCGGAGTTCCCCCTAAAGATTCATACCAAACACATTGGCGGGGAAGTCGGATCCCCGTTCATTGAAAGTCGGACACATGCCGGCTTCATGTCGCAGGGCAAAGTCGGATCCAAAGTAGGACGGCTGTCGTGTCGCACCAGTGTGAACCCAGCCTGAGACACAATGCCATCCATAAGTTAAACTGAAAAACAAAATATTTAATCTTTGTGACACTGAAATAGAATTTTGGTGAGTCCCCCTCCATGTGTAGAGTCATGCCAATGAACATCTAAATGATTGGGAGAAAGTGCTGTGGTCAGATGAGATCAAAATGGATCCTCTTTTAGCATTAACGCTACTCGCCGTGTTTGAGAGGAAGAAAAATGCTGACTATGACCCTAAGAACACAATCCCTACAGTCAAGC
The DNA here is from genome assembly GCA_037952835.1 of Lithobates septentrionalis. NCBI lineage: Eukaryota > Metazoa > Chordata > Amphibia > Anura > Ranidae > Lithobates > Lithobates septentrionalis. The sequence continues at coordinate 882,942 of JBBDGP010000957.1, read as the reverse complement.
ACGGAGGTGGAAACCTGATGCTTTGGGGCTGTTTCTCTGCTAAAGGTACAGGCTGATTTTGCTGCATTGAGGGGCAAAGGGATGGGACCATATATTGTAAAATGCACAGCTCTCTTGAGATTTTGCCAAGAAGGAAGGGGGGGTTGAGTCCTAAGAGGGCCAATGAGGGCTGCAGGGCTGGAGGTGTGCCTCTCTGTAAATCCAGAAAGTGAACAGGCTGCAGCTGCCATAGTTAAAGTGGCTGCAGCTAGACTTGCTGAAGGGAGATTTCTGCAGCATATTTTGCAAGTACAGAATCACAGTATATATAAAAAAAATATGCAAAGTGGTTGGAGGGAAGCCTCAGAATGGCAAAGATGTTTTTATTACGGGGAGGCATGGCCAGCCGGAGCTCCATCCGTGCCGCACACATCCTGCATTGATCCTGCTAACCCAGCTGCCATCCAGGAGTCCCACTTACCCCCACAGCATCCAGGGAGCATTGTGCCCATGGAGATGGTCAAATACGGACCACTGATGGAGGAAGCCCCTGGATTCGAGCCGCCATTGCCGCCATGCGGACCGAAGCAAGATGGCGCCGGCCAGCACGCTGCAAGCAAACAGCGCCAGCCAGCCTCCACATCCACACCATGGAAGCAGCTCACAGGGAAGGGTGAGTCACAAAGATCCCCATCTACTCTGAGTCCGGAGGACCCCCTCTTATTCTCCCCTGCTGAGGACACTAATCCTGACACCTCCAGAGCAAGCGGGGCTGACGCAGGCCCTGCAGAGCCATCCCTGGCTCAGATCATGGAAGCCATCCAGCATAGCCATGCATCCCTCACTTCACAAATGGACACTATTAAGACAGAGCTATCTTTCTTGAAGCATGATGTCCATACCCTCCGCCACAGAGTGATAAATGCTAAACAACGCGTTGGTGCACTAGAGGATGAGACACGTCCCTTGCAGGGACCTGTGAGGGAGCTGCGGCAGGCCCATGATTATACTACTGATAAGCTTACTGACATGGAAGACCGTTTAAGGATAAATAATCTACTCTTTCTGGAGTTCCCAGAGGGGACTGAGGGCAAAACGCCGGAGGCATTCATGGATAAATGGCTGACCAATATGTTTGGCGCTGCTACTCGTGTCAATCTGAAACACACGGTACTTTGTCCCGGATTGATCTGTGTCTGGTCTCATCTGACTTGCTAAACAGGGTGACTGAGGCTAAATACCTTCCCAGGGCGGTGTCTGATCATTCCCCTTTAATGGTGGACCTCGCCTTGGGCCCCCCCACCTTTTATCACATGTGGCGACTAAGCCCTCTGTGGCTGGCTGATCAGGCAGTTGTTGAACCAAAGTGTAGCCGAAATGAAATCCTACTGGATAATTAATCGGCAGAGCGCCTCCGTCCCGATGACCTGGGATGCTTTTGAGGCCACCATACACGGCGCTTTTGCTGCGGCAATTGGGCAGGCTCGCAAGGCATCCCAATCCAAATTGATGGACGCAGAAGAGGATCTTAGGGAGGCAGAGGCCGCCTATTCCGCGGCCCCCACCCCTGTGACACATGCTACCTGGAAAGATGAGTCCAGAGAACTGGTCCTGGTCCTCTTGGAACCCACCCAGAAGAAGTTGCTGTATCAGAACCAGTGACTCTTCGAGTTTGGTGACAAAAATAGTCGGTTACTGGCTTATCTATCTAGACCTGATTATCAGCCATGCAGCATCCCAAGAATTAAAAATTTAGAGTAGTGGTGGAACAAAACAAGGAGATAATGGATGCATTTGTCACATTTTATTCCTCATTATATGCTACTAGAGCCCATTATACCGTTGTGGAATTGGACGATTATTTAGCTGAAATTTCACTACCAAAGCTTTAGGACAAACAGACCTCACTCTTAGACGAGCCCCTGACAGTTGAAGAGATTAGGGAAGCCATACAATTCTTTGCCAGGAACAAAACACCAGGATTGGATGGATTCCCTATAGAATGGTACATGCAATTCAGAGACATACTAATACCTCACCTACTCAAAGTATACACCTTTGCTATGAAAACAGGACAGTTGTCGCCCTCTGTCAGAGGCGCTGATTGTCCTCATTCCCAAACCCCATAAAGACCACTTACTTTGCGAATCGTACAGACCAATATCACTGATTAATTCAGATGTCAAGATTCTAGCCAAGGTGCTCGCCCGGAGATTGAATACAGTCATCACTACTATTATTGGAGCGGATCAGACTGGGTTCATCCCTGGGGCGATCAACCTCTATCAACCTATGGAGACTGTTTACCAATCTACAGGCCACTCACGATACTATAGGACAGTGTTTCTCAACTCCAGTCCACAAGGCGCCCCAACAGGTTATGTTTTCAGGCTTGCCATTATTTTGCACAGGTGATTTGATCAGTTTCACTGCCTTAGTAATTACCACAGCTGTTTCATCTGAAGGAAATCCTGAAAACATGACCTGTTGGGGCGCCTTGAGGACTGGAGTTGAGAAACACTGCTATAGGACAGTGATGGCGAACCTTGGCACCCCAGATGTTTTGGAACTACATTTCCCATGATGCTCCACTACACTGCAGAGTGCATGAGCATCATTGGAAATGTAGTTCCAAAACATCTGGGGTGCCAAGGTTCGCCATCACTGCTATAGGATCTAGCGCCATGTTGGCCTTAGATGCACACAAGGCATTCGACTTGGTCTTTACCTTTATTAGATGGGTTCAACTACTCTATCTGAAGCCCACTGCTAGATTAAAAGTAAATGCATGTGTGTCTGATCCCTTCCTGATAAAGAGAGGTACCAGACAGGGATGCCCCCTATCGCCGCTACTATTTGCGTTAGCGTTAGAACCTCTGGCGGCACTGATAAGATCCAGTGGGGAGGTGGCGGGACTGACGATTGGGGGTCTAGAAGAGAAAGTGTCTCTATATGCTGATGACATGTTAATATACTTGTCGGACCCCCAGTCTCTCCCAGCCCTGCTGGAGATTATCCGGAGGTTTGGCCACTTCTCCGGGTTCCAGGTTAACTGGGACAAATCCCTTCTATTTATGATAGATCCAGAGACGACAATAACACTACCTCCCTCTTGCCCACTACAAATAGTTAGCGCCTTCCGGTACTTAGGGGTTATGATTCAACATCCGCTCACCTTCTACATCAGAATTAATCTGGACCCTCTGATTAGTAAAATGAAAACCACAGACGTGGACTAACCTCTCTTTGACAATGTTCGGTAGGATGAACATTTTTAAAATGATCTTGCCACGATTTCTATACATCCTGAGTAATTCACCAGTATATGTTACAAAAGTCAAATTTTAGGAAATAGATTCAATCCTTACCACGTTTATTTGGAAGGGGGGAGTAGTTAGGATTGCAAAAAATACCCTAAAATTACCAGTACTGGAGGGAGGGCTGGCATTACCATGCCTTCAAACCTACTATATCACCTCACAGCTGGCCCATGCGCATTGGTGGTTTTATCCAGAGGCCAACAATGGCCAACGGCCCTGTAAGCAGCAATACTCAACACCTAGGAGTCCCTCCAACACTTGATTCACCGCATGTCCCTTAGAGGAAGGGAGGGCACCACCATCCTTGCAATGACCCTACGGATTTTTAAACTAACTAAAATGTCATCAACTGAGCACAAAACCTACTCGCCAAATACTCCATTATGGGGAAACCCAAATCTACAGGAATTCTCCCGCAGGACTGATGGGGGATTCTGGTCAAAAAAAGGGGTGAAAACAATAATGCATTTATTTTCGAACAACATGTTCCGCTCCTTTGAGGAATTTCACCAAGATTATCAGCTACCACGCACGGCCTATTTCCTTTATTTGCAGATACGCCACATAGCAGCTACGCAGTTTGGCCTGCGTAACATAACTGTTCAACTCTCTCCGCTAGAGTGATTACTGACGGATCCTTCTCATACTAAACTAGTCTCAACATATTATAGGTCTCTATTACACTCTACAACTCCTAGGCTTAGCAATACGGCCAACAAATGGAGAACTGACATCCCTGAACTGACGGAGGACATCTGGCAGGAAGTACTCCCCCCTCCAGGTCCCCTCTGTCATCTCTTCCCGGGACAAGGTCATACAGACCAAACTGCTATATAGATATTACTTCACGCCATCCTTATTGTTTAAACTCAATAGATTACCCTCTGCTTTATGCTCCAGATGCAGCATGGCTGATGGCACGTTCTTCCATTTGATGTGGGAGTGCAGTCCGATTAGGAAGTTATGGTCGGAGGTCACAGCCTTTATTAGCTCCCTGACCCAAATACCCAATATCTGTAATCCCCTGAGGTGTTTACTAGAATATGTTGATGACAAGGGCATATCTAAAAATGTACAAACTTTTATGCGGATAGTATTGTTCTATGCTAAAAAATCGATAACCATCCATTGGAAATCGCAATCCTCACCCACCATAGCCTTCTGGCTTACTACCGTTAATCATGCTATTCCGCTATACAAGCTAACATATGAAGCCAGAGGATGCCCAAAAAAATTTCTAAAGATATGGGAGTGGGACTCGTGGGTTAGCTCTGAGAGTACCATCCCACCTGCCACATGAAGATTATAGGAAACTCCTGATCACTAAAAGATTTTAGTTGAACAGGGCACAGATATAATTGCAGAGTTGTTATATATCCTTCAAATGTATACCAGTTTGCTATATTTTATATTGGATTGTTGATGTTCGCTCCATATACGTGTATGTATAATTGTTTGTTTGTTATGTAATGAAAACAAATAAAAATTTACCTTTTAAAAAAAAAAAAAGATGTTTTTATTACAGATTATGTGAACAGACTGCAGTCCCTCTTTAAGGATTTAGAGAAGATCTGTAAAGAGTGGACCAAAATCCCTCCTGAAATGTGTGCAATCCTGGTCACCAACTACAAGACATGTCTTACCTCTGTGCTTGCCAACAAGGGTTTCTCCATCAAATACTAAGTCATGTTTTGCTTGGGAATCAAATACTTATTTTACTCACTGAACTGCAACTTAATTTATACTATTTTTTTTTTCTGGATTTTTGGTTGATATATTCTGTCTATCATTTAAAATACACCTATGATAAAAAAAAGTATATATAGAACCTTAATTTCTTTGTAAGTGGGCAAACTAAAAAATATGCAGGGGCTCAAATAATTAATTTCCCCACTGTACCTCTGATGTGGAAACGAGGCTTGTTATATTGCGTACTGGGCACACGAAAGGCTGTACCTAGCGGCCATGTTGTTCAGGAATCATAGGTCAGCCATGACAGTCTCGCAGAACACATTGCAGTAGTGATCTTACCCTCCTCCCCTCTCATTTAACCACTTCAGCCCTGGAAGGATTTACCGACTTCCTGACAAGGCCATTTTTTGCGATACGGCACTGTGTCGCTTTACCTGACAATTGTGCGATGTTGTACCCAAACAAAATTGATATCCTTTTTTCCCACAAATAGAGCTTTCTTGTGGTGGTATTTGATCACCCGAGGTTTTTATTTTTTGCACTATAAACAAAAAAAGCAAAAAAAAACCAAAAACAATATTTTTTACTTTTTTGCTATAATGAATATAAATTTTTTTTTAAAAAATATGTATAATATATATAATACCAAGGTTAATTAGCACAAACAACAATGGGTGAAATACTCTTAGAAGCTGTGGCAAGCCAGACTAGACTCATTTACATTATAGAAGACAACAGACAGGTGGCTGGAGTTGATGACATTAGCATCTAACAGTATGGGTCCCAACAGTATGAATCAGTCACTATTTCTAATATGGCATATGCAGGGTTCCAGAGTCTGTGTGTCTTGGGGTATATGGACCTGAAACCAAAGTAACACCACCTCAAGGGTCCCCAGGCATACAGCTCACAAAGAGCACCGTTCCCCCAAATGCCAGGGCCCACGATCGGTAGGCAAGAGGCTAGCATTCAGTCCCCTCCAAAAGCCTCTGTCCTGGCTAGGTCTGTCACAGACACTTTTGACACTTTTTTTGGGGGACCATTGACATTTATACAGCAAGCAGAGCTAAAAACAGCCACTGATTACTGTATAAATGTCACGGGTAGGGAAGGGATTAACACTAGGAGGCGATCAAGGGGTTAAGTGTTCCCCAGGGAGGTGTTTTTAACTGGGGGGTGGACTAACTGAAAGTAGAGAGAGATCGCTGTTTTTGATCACTAGGAACAGCAGATATCTCTCTACTTCCCTAACAGAACAGATCCCCGCTCTGGCTCTCCTAAGGAGTGATCGCAGGACGCTGGTGGACATCGCGGCTGCCGGCCAAGTGCCTTGGCTCCGGCGTCGTGCGTGCCCGATAGCGCTTAAAGTGGCCGACGTACACCTATGGCGGTTTGCGCAGCCATGCTAACCTGCCGCAGTATAATGATGGCGGCTGGTCGGCAAGTGGTTAATTCATGGCATTTATAGGCTTAACTTTAGTACACTTCAAAAGAGCCGTTCTCTCAACTTAGAGACATCAGAAACCAGCGCTTAGGCCTGTTCAGAGCTGTAAACGCCTAATTGAGTTACATAGTTACATAGTAGGTGAGGTTGAAAAAAGACACAAGTCCATCAAGTCCAACCTATGTGCGTGATTATATGTCAGTATTACATTGTATATCCCTGTATGTTGTAGTCATTCAGGTGCTTATCTAATAGTTTTTTGGAACTATTGATGCTCCCTGCTGAAACCACCGCCTGTGGAAGTGAATTCCACATCCTTGCTGCTCTTACAGTAGAGAACCCTCTACGCAGTCTAAGGTTAAACCTCTTTTCTTTATTGTACATCATTGGACACAGAGCCTTAAGTAATTACTTAATGGGTTATGGGCCACCTATAGGTGTTGACACTGGCATACCCAATACAGGAAGTTGACTCCCCTATATAACCCCTCCTCCTTCCAGGAGTACCTCAGTTTCACAGTTCCCACAACCGGATCCATCCACGCCACTGCAGCCACAGGATGGTACCCGGGCCTCGCATAGAAGAATGAAGTTTTGCCTGTAATGCTTCTCTTTGAGGGCTGCACCCTAGGAACCAGGACTCTTTTTGGTCTTGCTACATTACCTAAAGTTGTCCTGAGGGGTGCTATACAGGTCCAAAGGAGTGGAACCCCTATTAAGGACCTGATCAGTATCCTGCAGCGAGGAAAAGGTAAGAGAAAAGCTTAGGAACTGCAAAGTCCACCTATGCCTTTTCTTTCAATATGTAACATTGTAATGCCTTAAAGTCTCCTCTAGAGGGAGTAAGACTACACATACCCTTTCAATCTGTGCTACAACAGCGTGGGTGTCCTAGCAAAGCAGTGGGCAGTGTGACATTCTCAGTATGACAGCACACTTGTAATAACCTCAAACTGCTAAGAATCCCAGCCCCCCCGCCTGCTCCACCGCCCCTCCCCCCCCCCTCGAGGGGTGCAGGCGGTTTTCTTATAGAAACATTTACTTGCCTTTTGTTATACACAAAGAAGCCTTTTCTCATAGAGAAGACAGAGATGCCGCATGGCGGCTGCAGCCCCCTCTCCTTCTGTTCTGTGTCTCAAACCCGAAGCTGTGCCGTTCGCAAACGCGGACTGAGATTTACTTTGAAAGAGGAGGAGGAGGGCGGGTTGATAAAGGGGCATGGCTAAAGCGGTCGGCACCGTGTGCGAACTCAGCGTCCTTGTGAAGCAAACGGCGCAAGGCAATCAGCCTTACACCAGAGAAGTCTGGGGGGGAAGATAAAGGCTGACGCCCTTATCACTAGATGTGTCTACTAGAGCGGCTGAATGAAGAGCTGCCACAGGACATGGGAGCGCTGGGGCATGTGAGGGGTGTACACAGGCATTTTCAGTACAGGAAAAGACAGTATTATTTAGCATAAGTTTAATCTATGCTGCCATTGTTTTTTCTTACTATTGCTCAGAAAATAGTACATTTCTTAGAGTGCCTCTGTGCTTAGCACTATGGCTTCCAAGGTTACTACTAAGGCACCAAAAGTTCCACCCCCACCCCCAGGTGCTGGGAACTCCAGTCATTCCTCCACACTGTCATCCTCTCCGGAGATACCAGATATGGAAAGCCAGGGTGAGCCTTTGGAACCGATTGGTGGTGCAACTGCTTCTCACACTTCAGCCCCTGTATACATGACTGAAGATGCATTTTCCTCTGCCCTGCAGGGCTTAGAAGGAAGATTAGCAGCTTTAATCGCATCCTCCATCCAAGGGGATAGGAAGCGTGCTAGATGCCCCTCCCCCACCTCAAACCCCTTACCAAGGGAACAGTGGGGACAGGATGAGGTATTACCTTCAGACGATCAAGGGGAAAAACAAGCCGATTATTCTTCTGCGGTGGAAACAACAGTTGATGTTTCAGCTTCACAATTTGAGGTACAAATCCTTATGGAGATGGTTCACTCCACTTTCATGTTACCCCTAACAGAGTTAGCTGAAAGTCCACTTTCTTCATTGGGTTCATTTTCTTCCTACAAAGAGATTCTCAGTTCTCTATCCCATGGAGGAAAAATTCACCAAGAAATGAAAGGTTCCAGCGGTTAAGGCTGTGATTTCCAGTGTGAATAAAAGTTTAACTTGTCCAGTAGACAATGCGCAAATGCTTAAAGATCCAACAGATAAGAAATTGGAATTGGAATTGGAGTTGTTAAAATCCTTTTTTTTAATTGACAGGGACCGTTACTCAGCCTGCAGTCACAGCAATAGGCATCTGTCAGTCCTTAAAGGACCAGTTCACAGAGGCTCTTAAAGAGGTCCCTGCTCAACAGGCCCGTGAGTTGGCGGAATTACCAAAGGCATTATGTTTTGCTATAGAGTCTATGAAAGATTCTATTCACCAGGGGTCCCGCCTTGCGCTTGTGCTAATACACATGAGTAGAACCCTTTGGATAAAAAATTGGTCAGCTGAAGCACCTTGCAAAAAGCTTCTGACTAGTTTCCCTTTTCATAGGGAGCGACTATTTGGCGATGGTTTGGATAAATACATCCAGACGATTTCTAGTGGAAAGAGTACTCTTTTGCCAGTCAAAAGAAAGTATAAACGCCCTTCATTTCAATTGACTTTTTCTCCTGCGCCAGGGGCATCTGCCTCTAGGCAGTGGCGACGGCCTCTGCCGTCAGACTCTAGAGGAAAACCTCAGGGTCAGGCCCAGGCACAAAAGAAGACCTGGGGCTGCAAAGCAGACTGCTAAAGCCGCATCATGAAGAGGCGTTCCCCCTCACAAGAGTGGGTGGGAAGACTTCTGAAATATTCAGAAGTCTGGCAAAGGGAAATTCAGGACAGATAGGTTCTCTCCACAGTGTCTCTAGGACACAAACTAGAATTTTGGGAGTTTCCACCGTCTCGTTTTCTGAGATCAAACGTTCCCAAAGATCCAGGGAAAAGGCAATCCCTGTTTCAAGCAATAGACCGATTATTGGCTCGGGGTGATCATACAGATCCCCACAGAAGAGCAAGGTTTGGGGTTTTATTCAAACCTGTTTACGGTACCAAAACCAAAAGGGGTGTCAGACCCATTCTAGATCTAAGGAATCTAAATCAGTTCCTGAAGATCCGCTCCTTTCTCATGGAGTCAATCAAGTCAGTAGTTTCCTTTCTACAAGGAAGAGAACTTCTGGCATCCATCGACATCAGTGATGCATATCTGTATGTCTCTGTATTTGCTGCTCAACAGAGGTTTCTGTGGTTTGAAGTAGAACAACAGCACTTTCAATTTGTAGCCTTGCCCTTCAGGCTAGCTACAGCACCCCGGGTGTTCACAAAAGTACTGGCCCCACCTCTAGCCAGGCTAAGGGCACAGGGCATAACAGTCTTGGTGTACCTAGACGATCTATTGTTAATAGACCAGTCAGTGGCTCTCTTGAAACAAAGTGTACGCATTATACAACCAGTTACTTGGAAAGGGGGGGGCGTGGTTTCCGCATGGCGCTGGTAAGACGTGTCTGAGCAGAGCTCTGTCCCAGCTTAGGCCTAACTATCTCTGGCAATGCCTGCAAAAGTTGCTAGATCCTGAAATAACACAGGCAAAAGGACAGGGAGAGGACCCGCGATCTCGATCTCCTCCTCGGGCTTCATAAAGAGGTTCCTAGCCGCACAGTCCCGGCGCGTGGCCTTCACAGGCCAGAGCCTCAAGGTCCTGTGGATCCTGCTCCGAACACACAGCATCACCGAGAGAGAGATCTCCTGCATCCTCCTATGGATCGGAGCTCATAGAGGACCCTGCCTCTCCCGCTGGCTACGAGATGTCAACACTGGTAAGCGGGCTAAAAAAGGAGATGGCTGGGATGTTCCGAAGCCTTGAGAAATCACTCAAGAAGGACAAAGCAGCAGTACGCTCTGATATGTCACATTTGCTAGAGAGAGTGGAGGAAACTGAGAGAAGGCAGGATTCACAAGCTGCCGCCATCAAGGAGCTGCAGATTTCTGTGAAAAGACTTGCACTCGCTCACCGATCCTCTCTTTATAAATTAAAGGATTTAGAAAACAGAAATCACAGAAACAATCTGCGCATTAGTGGATTACCAAAAGCTACTATCTTAGGGAAACCGGTCACTGACCCTCTACGCTTTGACCGAGTTGACATGGCGCTTCGTCCACGCAACCTAGCCACAGATTTGCCCAGGGATGTGGTTTGTCGCCTTCATTACTTTGAGGGAAAGAACGCCATCATGATCAAACTACGTGGCACTCCAAGCATTGATTTTGATGGCGCTACTCTCAGCGTATTCCCTGATCTCTAAAGAGACACTTGAGCGTCGCAGATCCCTCGAACCACTCCTGGATCAACTGAGAGGGGATGGAGCCACATACAGGTGGGGTTTTCCTGCCTGCCTCATTGCTACCAAGAATGGCTGCTCCTCCACCTTGAGGTTCCTGGAAGACCTCCCGACCTTCTTCCTTGAGATTGGAATCCCCCCGATTGATCTCCCTGGATGGCAAGACACGCTACCAGATTTCTCTATTCCACTGGATTCTGCTTGGAAAAGCACCCCTCTTAAAAAGAAGCGTACCAACACCCCGGGATCTTCTCAAAAAATGGGTGAGATCTTTCTCATAACTCATTTAATGCACATGTTCTGCATTCAGAGAAGGCGATAACTTTAGTATTTGGTCTTTTACTGTGTTATTTCCAACACGATGATGCCAAGGCTTAAATTCAGCTGTCTCACTATGTATGGATTGCAGACACCCTTTCCCGTCCTTATTCCATGCATTGACTTTATCTTTTTCTAGTTATCTGCATAGTTTAACTAATGGCAGAGGTTTTTATGTTTAAATTGTTTTTATTTTTATGGCCGGCCTGGGCGAGTTCCTCAGGCTCCCAAAACATGAGAAGTTTAAACTCGAATTGCATAACCAACGTCCCCCCCCCTTCTCCTTTTAGGGTTGGTGGAGGTGGGTGGCCCCTGTGATTTTACTGGTGACTCCCTGTTTGGGGTCACCTGGGTCGCTCGCCCCCACAGACCCTTACGGGAACACAGCGATATTTTGCGTGACTCTAAATTGTTTCCCAATGGTTTGTATGTCTTACTATCAGTGATTTATTTACATGTCTTCCTTTCTCCTCCCTTACTTTTTTATTCCTCTCCCCCCTTCCATCTGTCTTCTCCTAACTTCGGCTGGTATAGAGGGCATTATGAGCTGGAAGCACACATTCCAAACTCCCAATGGCTACTTTAAATATCATCTCATACAATGTCAGGGGTTTAAACCATGCAACTAAATGACACCAAGTGCTCAGAGAATTGAAACGAGCCTCCTGCTCCATTTTTTCACTCCAAGAAACGCACCTTACACATACCACCACGGTTAGGCTTTCCTCACCCCATTTCCCAAAATGGTATTAGTCTTTTGGACACATATAAAGCGAAAGGAGTGGCCATTGGGTTCAGCGGAAATGTGTCCTTTCAGCTTAAGGAGATGATGTCGGATACCCATGGTATTTTTTAGTTCTTGAGGGGTTCTATAGGTAACACCCAGTGCACTCTGGCAAACATTTACTGCCCGAATTACAGCCTACCCTCTTTTATGTCTCAAGTCTTGACCAAACTGGCATCTTTTACAAAGGGAATTACTATCCTAGTAGGCGATATTAACATGCCACTTGACCCTATTTTGTACACGTCTCAGGGATGCTCCAATATACCATATAAACGCTTAGCTTTCATTAATAAAAGACTACACGAACTTCAGCTAATGGATGCTTGGCGTACACTAGGACTACACCCTGTACTTTAAAACACATCACTCTTATGCCCCATATACACGGTCGGACTTTGTTCGGACATTCCGACAACAAAATCCTAGGATTTTTTCAGACGGATGTTGGCTCAAACTTGTCTTGCATACACACGGTCACACAAAGTTCTCGGAAAATCCGATCGTTCTGAACGCGGTGACGTAAAACACGTACGTCGGGACTATAAACGGGGCAGTAGCCAATACCTTTCTTCTCTTTATTTATTCTGAGCATGCGTGGCACTTTGTGCGTCGGATTTGTGTACACACGATCGGAATTTCCGACAACGGATTTTGTTGTCGGAAAATTTTATATCCTGCTCTCAAACTTTGTGTGTCGGAAAATCCGATGGAAAATGTGTGATGGAGCCTACACACGGTCGGAATTTCTGACAACAAGGTCCTATCACACATTTTCCGTCGGAAAATCCGACTGTGTGCACGGGGCATAATTCTAGAATTGATAATATTTTTCTCAACCACTTTCACTTACCCCTCTTGAAATCAGCATCAATAGGTACGGCTTCATCTGACCATGCCCCTGTTCCTATCCAAATAGCTTTGCCCTCACTAACCAAACGCGCCTCCAACTGGAAGCTCAATGACTCCCTCCTGTCTAACCAGGTCGATGCATCCATATTGGCCACCGCCATGAAACAATACTTTGTAGAGAATGGGTCAACATACACAGCTCCCTCTCTGCTTTGGGAGGCTCATAAAGCCACGATGAGGGGTAGACTTATCGAGTTGGGAGCTAGAAGGAAGAGAGAACAGGGCCAGCAACTTAATGATTTAATACTGCAAATAGCAGACCTTGACAGACAACACAAATTGTCCCTACATAAATCACATCTGGAAGCCCTAATGCAGAAAAGAGAAGAACTAAAACTCTCAAACGAAAAGGCCCTTTCAAATTTTCACCCAAAAACTTTATGAATGGGGTGACAAACCTAGTAAACAGCTGGCACGTTCCATTCGAGCGAAGAAAGCCGCTTCTTTTATCTCCAAAGTCAAATTCTGCCATATCACCATTATCTCCAAACCTGGCAAAGACCCTACCCTCTGTGGCAGCTATCGCCCCATATCACTACAAAATCTAGACATCAAATTTATTGCTAAAGTTATGGCCACCAGACTCTTACCTCTGCTTCCTAAATGGATCTCCGCAGACCAAACCGGGTTCATCCCAGCTAGGGAGGCCAGGGATGATTCTTTACGCACCCTCTCACTCATTCACCACGTCCGGAGGTGTTTTCTCAGTCCACCCTCCTATTATCTACTGATGCTGAAAAAGCTTTTGATAGGGTGGACTGGGACTTCCTTAACCACTTCAGCCCGGAAGGTTTTACCCCCTTCCTGACCAGAGCACTTTTTACAATTTGGCACTGCGTCGCTTTAACTGCTAATTGCGCGGTCATGCAATGCTGTACCCAAACGAAATTTGCGTCCTTTTCTTCCCACAAATAGAGCTTTCTTTTGATGTTATTTGATCAGTTCTGCCGTTTTTATTTTTTGCGCTATACACGGAAAAAGACCGAAAATTTTGAAAACAAATGATATTTTCTACTTTTTTTTCTAAAAAAAATCCAATAAACTCAATTTTAGTCATACATTTAGGCCAAAATGTATTCGGCCACATGTCTTTGGTAAAAAAAATGTCAATAAGTGTATATTTATTGGTTTGCGCAAAAGTTATAGCGCTTACAAACTAGGGTACATTTTCTGGAATTTACACAGCCTTTAATTTATGACTGCCTATGTCGTTTCTTGAGGTGCTAAAATGGCAGGGCAGTACAAAACCCCCACAAATGACCCCATTTTGGAAAGTAGACACCCCAAGCTATTTGCTTTGAGGCATGTTGAGTCCATGGAATGTTTTATATTTTGACACAAGTTGTGGGAAAGTGACAAATTTTTTTTTTTTTTTTTGCACAAAGTTGTCACTAAATGATATATTGCTCACACAGGCCCTGGGCATATGTGGAATTGCACCCCAAAATACATTTAGCTACTTCTCCTGAGTACGGGGATACCACATGTGTGGGACTTTTTGGGAGCCTAGCCGCGTACGGGGCCCCGAAAACCAATCACCGCCTTCAGGATTTCTAAGGGTGAAAATTTTTGATTTCACTCTTCACTGCCTATCACAGTTTCAGAGGCCATGGAATGCCCAGGTGGCACAAACCCCCCCCAAATGACCCCATTTTGGAAAGTAGACACCCCAAGCTATTTGCTGAGAGGCATGGTGAGTATTTTGCAGCTCTCATTTGTTTTTGAAAATAAAGAAAGACGAGAAAAAAAATTTTTTTTTTCTTTTTTCAATTTTTCAAACTTTGTGACAAAAAGTAAGGTCTGCAAAATACTCAATATACCTCTCAGCAAATAGCTTGGGGTGTCTACTTTCCAAAATGGGGTCATTTGGGGTTTTTTTTTGCCACCTGGGCAGTCCATGGCCAGGTGGCAAAACTGTGATAGGCAGTGAAGAGTGAAATCAAAAATTTACGGCCTTAGAAAGCCTTAAGGCGGTGCTTGGTTTTCGGGGTCCCGTACGCGGCTAGGCTCCCAAAAAGTCTCACACATGTGGTATCCCCGTACTCAGGAGAAGCAACAGAATGTATTTTGGGGTGTAATTTCACATATTCCCATGGCATGTTTGAGCAATATATCATTTAGTGACAACTTTGCGCAAAAAAAATAAAAAATAAAAAAAATTGTCTCTTTCCCGCAACTTGTGTCACAATATAAAATATTCCATGGACTCGACGTGCCTCTCAGCAAATAGCTTGGGGTGTCTACTTTCCAAAATGGGGTCATTTGGGGGGGTTTTGAACTGTCCTGGCATTTTATGCACAACATCTAGAAGCTTATGTCACACATCACCCACTCTTCTAACCACTTGAAGACAAAGCCCTTTCTGACACTTTTTGATTACATAAAAAAATAAATTTTTTTTGCAAGAAAATTACTTTGAACCCCCAAACATTATATATTTTCTTTAAAGCAAATGCCCTACAGATTAAAATGGTGGGTGTTTCATTTTTTTTTTTCACACAGTATTTGCGCAGCGATTTTTCAAACGCATTTTTTGGGAAAAAAACACAGTTTTTTAAATTTTAATTGCAATAAAACACATTATATTGCCCAAATGTTTGATGAAATAAAAAAGATGATCTTAGGCCGAGTACATGGATACCAAACATGACATGCTTTAAAATTGCGCACAAACGTGCAGTGGCGACAAACTAAATACAATTTTAAAAGCCTTTAAAAGCCTTTACAGGTTACCACTTTAGATTTACAGAGGAGGTCTACTGCTAAAATTACTGCCCTCGATCTGACCTTCACGGTGATACCTCACATGCATGGTGCAATTGCTTTTTACATTTGACGCCAGACCGACGCTTGCGTTCGCCTTAGCGCGAGAGCAGGGGGGACAGGGGTGCTTTTTTTTTTTTTTTTTTCTTTATTATTATTAATTTTTTTTATCTTATTTTTAAACTGTTCCTTTCATTTTTTTTTTTTAAAATCATTTTTATTGTTATCTCAGGGAATGTAAATATCCCCTATCATAGCAATAGGTAGTGACAGGTACTCTTTTTTGAAAAAATTGGGGTCTATTAGACCCTAGATTTCTCCTCTGCCCTCAAAGCATCTGACCACACCAAGATCGGTGTGATAAAATGCTTTCCCAATTTCCCAATGGCGCTGTTTACATCCGGCGAAATCTAAGTCATAAAATGCTCGTAGCTTCCGGTTTCTTAGGCCATAGAGATGTTTGGAGCCACTCTGGTCTCTGATCAGCTCTATGGTCAGCTGGCTGAATCACCGGCTGCATTTTCAGGTTCCCTGTTGAGACAGGAGAGCCAGAGAAAAACACGGAAGACGTTGGGGGGCATTCCCTCCCACTGCTTGTAAAAGCAGTCTAGAGGCTAATTAGCCGCAAGGATTGCTTTTACATGAAAGCCGACCGCTGGCTGAAAAGAATGATACCAAGATGATACCTAAACCTGCAGGCATCATTCTGGTATAACCATTCAAAGTCGTGAATGGCGTACCTGAAGACAAAAAAATGGTTAACAATAAAGCACAGTAAACGGTAAAGTATAAAAAATTGCATACCTGAAAAACAAACATGATAAAACATAATAACAATAAAACATTGCAGAATAGAATACAGTAAAAAAAGAGCAGAACAATAGAGAGAATAGAGAGAGAGAGAACAATAAAACGACAACTATTTTTTTTTATTTTATATTTTTGTTTGTGTTTTTTTTATTTTTTTACACTTTTTTTTGTAACTGTAACTTTTATAACTGTAACCGTTTCCAGGTTCGGGTCTCTCAAAATGCGATGGCATCTTGGGAGACCCTGAGAAAGTGTGTCCTAGTCTGTGCAATGCTGTACCCTACGCTAATACTCAACTAGTGCATGGTAGCGTTCAAAACATTCACCAATGCAAAGACCAGGATTGTCAGGACAGGAGGGACAATAATAGCGGGTGTCACACCTATATCCGCGCTTATTGCAGACACAACATCTTTTTTGGGGGGGTTTGTTGGGTAGGGGTACTCGGGAGGACATAAAAATGCCTCTCATGCAGCCGACTGCATTTGGTTGGGGATGTGAATGGGGGAAGTACGGGCGCTGCAGAAGCGGTGGGTTCCCAATTAGGATTGGCGAATGCAGCAGGAAGGGCATTATGGGCACGACGGGCCTGTGTTTGTCTTTCTGGTGGCAGCGGGACACTACTTGTGCTTGCCACCTCACCAGCTTGAACTGCACTTATGGGACTCGCCACGTCACCAAGTGTTACTGCAGTGCGGGTTTGACTACGACCGGGGTGTACTAGGCCGCTGGTGCTTGCCAGTTCACCAAAACGCTACCAAAAAAACTGTTAGCGATCGTAGGGATCAGGCCTGACTCTGCGAACGCTGCAGTTATGCGTTTAGTGTTTTGTAAGTGACAGTGATCGATCGATACTGCACTTGGCTGGGCTGGGCTGGGCCGGGCGGAGGGGCAAAACGCAGGTGCTAGCAGGTATCTGGGCTGATCCCGCTAACACTGCGTTTGTGGGAACCCTAAACTGCTGGGGACGCTAGTATAGATCTGATCGGATCAGATATTGATCCGTTCAGATACTATACCACTAAGGGAGGTGTATGCTGCGTGCGTGGGTGTTAGCGGTACTGGCGCTAACCTGACGCTGCCTGGGGCAGGTGCTTGCCAGTTCACCAAAACGCTACCAAAAAAACTGTTAGCGATCGCAGGGATCAGGCCTGACTCTGCGAACGCTGCAGTGATGCGTTTAGTGTTCTGTAAGTGACAGTGATCGATTGATACTGCACTTGGGTGGGCTTGGCTGGGCCGGGCGGAGGGGCAAAACGCGGGTGCTAGCAGGTATCTGGGCTGATCCCGCTAACACTGCGTGTTTGGGAACCCTAAACTGCTGGGGACGCCAGTATAGATCTGATCGGATCAGATATTGATCCGTTCAGATACTATACCACTAAGGGAGGTGTACGGTGCGTGCGTGGGTGTTAGCGGTACTGGCGCTAACCTGACGCTGCCTGGGGCTGGTGCTTGCCAGTTCACCAAAACGCTACCAAAAAAACTGTTAGCGATCGCAGGGATCAGGCTTGACTCTGCGAACGCTGCAGTTATGCGTTTAGTGTTTTGTAAGTGACAGTGATCGATCGATACTGCACTTGGGTGGGCTGGGCCGGGCAGGGGGGAAAAACGCAGGTGCTAGCGGGTATCTGGGCTGATCCCGCTAACACTGCATTTTTGGGAACCCTAAACTGCTGGGGACGCTAGTATAGATCTGATCGGATCAGATATTGATCCGTTCAGATACTATACCACTAAGGGAGGCGTATGCTGCGTGCGTGGGTGTTAGCGCTACTGGCGCTAATCTGACGCTGCCTGGGGCGACGCATATCACCGCCGGGCAATCAGGGGGCTAAACCTTTATTCGGTAATAAACGGCGGGTGCCCTGACACTATAAAAAATAAACGAACTAACCAGCGTCACCCATAACGGTTATACGGTGATCAGGGGTGAAAGGGTTAACTAGGGGGCAATCAAGGGGTTAAAACATTTATTAGGTAGTATATGGGGGTCCCTGACGCTATAAAACGCTGACGGCGAACCTAAATATTTACGTCCCTAACTAGCGTCACCAGCGACACTAATACAGCGATCAGAAAAATGATCGCTTAGTGACACTGGTGACAGGGGGTGATCAAGGGGTTAAAACTTTATTAGGGGGGGTTAGGGGGGTACCCTAGACCTACAGGGGGCTAATACTCACTGCCCTAACACTTCTAACTGTCACAAACTGACACTATGCAGTAATCAGAAAAAAAAAAAAAAAATACTGCTTGGTGTCAGTTTGTGACAGGGGGGGGGGGTGTGATTGGGGGGCGATCGGGGGGGTCGGGGGTGTAAAGTATGCCTGGCATGTTCTACTGTGTGTGTGTGTGTTGTGCACTCACATGTCTTCTCTCCTCGGCGCTGGAACGGAAACTGCCAAGCCGAGGAGAGATGACATCACATCCTCTGCCTGTGTGAAACTACACACAGGCAGAGGAGGATTCCCATTGGCTGGGAGCGATCGCGAGGGGGGGGCCACGATCGGATGGTCTCCCCCTCACCTCTCATCGCTTCCAGTCACAAGCCGACCGCCGCTGGCACCGGGGGGGGGGGTCCGATAGGGCCCCCCGCCCGCGGGAGGCAGATCACGTACGGGTACGTGATTCTGCCTGCCCGTGCCATTCTGCCGCAGTATATCTGCGTTAGGCGGTCGGCAAGTGGTTAAGAGGACGCTCAGACACTGTGGCCTCGGCCCCAAAATGTTCTATCGCATCTCCTCCCTGTATTCTCACCCAATGGCCCAAATTCGAATCAACGGAACGCTGAGCGACCCTTTAACACTATATAATGGAACTAGGCAGCGCTGTCCTCTATTCCCCTTGTTATTCGCTATTTCCCTTGAACCTTTCTTAGCACATATCAGACAAAACAATAGCATTCAAGGAATTAAAGTGGGCACAAAAATACACAAGTATGCAGCATACGCGGACGATATTTTATTTCTTATCCAACAAACGCATATTTCCCTACCGAATATGTCAGCCTTCCAAACTTTCCAAATTTTATCTAAGAGCCCTTGCACACTGGGGCGGGGGGCGGCGTCGGCGTTTTACCGCCGGTATGCGGCCGCTAGCTGGGCGGTTTTACCCCCCGCTAGCGGCCGAGAAGGGGTTAAATACCACCGCAAAGCGCCTCTGCAGAGGCGCATTGCCGGCGGTATAGCCGCGCCGTCCCATTGATTTCAATGGGCAGGAGCGGTAAAGGAGCAGTAAAGGAGCGGTATACACACCGCTCCTTCACCGCTCTGAAGATGCGGCTAGCAGGACTTTTTTTACCGTCCTGCCAGCGCATCGCTCCAGTGTGCAAGCCCTCGGGGCTTTCACACTGGAATGCAAGGAGCGGCACTTTCGGGTCGGTTTGCAGGCGCTATTATTAGCTCAATAGCGCCTGCAAACCGCCCCAGTGTGCAAGGGCTCGTATTTCAAAATAAACTTATCCAAATCAGAAATTCTAAATATTAATATCCCCAACTTTATCGCCATGCGACTAAAACCACGATTTCCCTTTCAATGGAAATCGAACACTCTAAAATACCTGGATATCCATCTTACACCTAATCTCCACTCCCTCTTCAGGTGCAACTATATCCCTCTACTCAACAATATCAAGTCAGACTTGAGACAATGGTCTTCCCTCCTACACTCTTGGTTGGGTAAAATAAATATTATTAAGATGAACATTCTTCCCCGAGTGCTCTTCATCTTCCAAATGTTGCCTCTGGGTGTGCCTGTAGGGTACTTCTCCATCTTACAAACCATGGTATCCTGCTTCATTTGGAAGGACAGACACCCTAGAATTTCCAGATCGATCCTTTTCCGTTCCAAAAAGTACAGGGGGTCTGGCCCACCCAAACTTTAAGGCGTACTATCAGGCCATTGCATTATCTAGGATAGCTGACTGGAAGTATGCAAGTAATACTAAATTATGGGTACAACTGGAATAAGAGCTGAGCGAAAATTATCTGTCTACTGCTCCATGGATCCCCCGCTCTTTTAGATCCCTCTCACCCAATATTTCACTATTAACTACCTCTACGCTTGCAGTTTGGGATTCTATGCATAAAATTTTTTTCCTGGGATTATAACTCTCCTCTATTACCAATTCTAAACCACGACTTCTTTCTCCCTGGCCTCTTGGACAGTGGCTTCAAATCCTGGTCAACTCTTATGCCCCGTACACACGGTCGGATTTTCCGATGGAAAATGTGTGATAGGACCTTGTTGTCGGAAATTCCGACCGTGTGTTGGCTCCATCACACATTTTCAATCGGATTTTCCGACACACAAAGTTTGAGAGCAGGATATAAAATTTTCCGACAACAAAATCCGTTGTCGGAATTTCCGATAGTGTGTAGACAAATTCGACGCACAAAGTGCCACGCATGCTCAGAATAAATAAAGAGATGAAAGCTATTGGTTACTGCCCCGTTTATAGTCCCGACGTACGTATTTTACGTCACCGCGTTCAGAATGATCGAATTTTCCGACAACTTTGTGTGACCGTGTGTACGCAAGACAAGTTTGAGCGAACATCCGTCGGAAAAAATCCTAGGATTTTGTTGTCGGAATGTCCGAACAAAGTCCGACCGTGTGTACGCCCTATTACACAACACTATGGAAACAGTTGGTTCTTACAAACGGTCCCTTACACCACACCTGCTGAACGCTGCTAAAGCGCTCATCCCAGCCATTTGGGGTCAATCGGCTGCTCCTTCCTTGGAAAACTGGATAAAGGTAGTAGAAAATACCTGTCTTATGCAATAACTCACCCTTGTACTCAGAGATAAACTTGATCATCACACTGCAACCTGGGACCAATGGACAGAATTCAAAAGTTCCACTGCCTACAAGAACATCATGTTTGGATCTCCTGGATGCGCACAACAATCTCCTCCTCTCATAACCAAGTGACCCATGGGCATGTAGAGGTAGATTTAGCCTAATGTAATGTTATAATATGCAACCTGTGTTATGTTGTTTTATGCAGTACATCGCCTACCAGCTTTTCTCCACCCTAACCCTCTCTCCCTTCCCTTAACACCTCTTCTTTCGTCTTTCACTCACTTCTCTCTCTCCCCCCAGCCTCTTACTTCCTTCTATTTCCTCTTTCCCATAATAACCCTCTAAAATTGTCTACCAATTGTTCAGTTACTTTACAATATAATATGCATATACGCCGTATTTCATATGTTTTATCGTTCCTGTGTGTCTTCGGACGTTATAATTATTATACTTACATGCATATATTGTTACTACATGATCTTGTATGTTTCTTCTTTGTGTGATTAATAAAAAAATATTAAACAAACAAAAAAAAAAGTTACCTGGAAAGTCTGGGTTTTATTCTCAACCTAGAGAAGTCTTCCTTAAAACCGCTAAGAAAGCTGGAGCATTTGGGCCTGATCATAGACACACCCCAGAAAAGGATGTTCTTGCCTCCGGCAAAAGATCAGCTCCATACGAGAGCTGGTGCGGATGGTGGGGTCAAAAAGAAATCCCTCAATTCGCCTTTGCAAGAGGTTGTTAGGAAAGATGGTGGCTTCATTTGAAGGAGTTCCCTATTCCCAGTTCCATTCGAGACTGTTACAAAACAGTATCCTGTCTGCTTGGAACAAAACGATCCAAGCTTTGGACTTGCCAATGCGGCTGTCCCCAAGAGTGTCCCAAAGCCTCAGTTGGTGGTTACTAACCCAGAATCTGCTGAAAGGGAAATCCTTCAGACCAATTATCTGGAAAGAAGTAACAACAGATGCCAGCCTTTCAGGCTGGAGAGCAGTACTAGAGAAGACGACTGTCCAGGGATAGTGGTCAAGAACCGAAAGAGCCTTGCCCATCAACATCCTAAAGATTTGGGCAGTGCGTCTGGCTCTGAAAACCTGGACTTCAAGGTTAAAGAATTGTCCTGTCAGGATCCAATCCCACAATGCCACGGCTGTGGCATATATCAATCACCAAGGGGGCACCAAGAGTCTCTCCCCTCAGAGAGAGGTGAACCATATTCTAACATGGGCAGAAAAGAATGTTCCGTGCCTATCGGCAGTCTTCATTCCGGGAGTAGAGAATTAGCAGGCAGACTACTTAAGTCACCAGCAGTTATTCCCGGGGATATTGGTCTCTTCACCCCGATGTTTTTCGGGCTATTTGCCAAAGATGGGGGACTCCGGACGTAGATCTTCTAGTGTCCAGATTCAACATGAAGTTAGTCAACTTTGTGTCCAGGACAAGGGATCCACTCGCATGTGGAACAGATGCGCTGGTAACCCCGTGGGACCAGTTCTCACTGATCTATGCATTCCCCCCTATTCAGTTGCTGCCACAACTTCTTTGCAGGATCAAGCTGGAAAGAAAGCCGGTAATTCTGGTAGCACCAGGATGGCCCAGAAGGTCATGGTACGCAGAAATCGTAAAGATGGCAGTGGACGGTCCATGACCCCTCTCACTAAGGCCAGACCTGCTCTCACAGGGGCCGATATTCCATCCTACTTTACGAACACTAAATTTAACGGCCTGGCTATTGAGACCCACATTCTGAAGGAACGTGGGCTTTCCGGGTCAGTTATCTCTACTTTGATTAATGCAAGGAAACCAGCTTCCAGAACTATATATTATAGAGTTTGGAAGACTTATGTTTCCTGGTGTGAATCCAAGGGTTGGCACCCTCGGAGATATATCATAGGCAGAATTCTTGCCTTTCTGCAATTAGGCGTAGAGATGAAATTGGCCCTGAGTACTATTAAGGGCCAAGTCTCTTCCTTATCGATTTTATTTCAAAGACCGCTTGCTACGCATTCTTTAGTTCGGGGTTTTATGCAAAGGGTGATGCGGATTAATCCGCCAGTTAAATCACCTTTAAGCCCTTGGGACTTAAATTTAGTTTTGTCAGTGTTACAAAAACAGCCATTTGAACCGATACAGCATATTACCTTAGTCCTCTTGACAAGGAAGCTGGTATTTTTGGTTGCTATATCCTCAGCAAGGAGGGTTTCGGAATTGGCTGCTCTTTCTTGTAAAGAGCCATATTTGATTATTCATGAGAACAGAGTGGTGTTACGCCCTCGTCCAGGCTTTTTGCCAAAAGTAGTTTCAGGTTTTCACCTGAACCAAGATATTGTCCTGCCAACGTTTTTTCCAAAACCACGTTCCAGGGAAGAAAAGTCACTACATTGTCTTGATGTGGTGAGAGCAGTGAAAATCTATTTAAAGGCAACTGCTCAGATTTGTAAGACTGATGTCTTATTTATTCTGCCGGAGGGTCCTAAGAAAGGATAGGCAGCGTCGACATCCACCGTCGCTAAGTGGATTCGGAAAGTGATAATTCAAACTTTTGATCCAAGGGGTAAGATTCCCCTGTTTCAAGTTAAGGCGCATTCTACCAGGTCGGTTAGTGCTTCTTGGGCAGTGCGTCAATCAGGCCTCAATGGCTCAGATCTGTAAGGCTGCAACTTGGTCTTCAGTGCATACATTCACAAAATGTTATCAGGTGGATGTAAGGAGGTATGAGGATATCGCCTTCGGGTGCAATGTGCTGCAAGCAGCAGTATAGATCCTCAAGTCTGGGTTTACCCTGCGGGTTGTTTCTACAACCCCTCAAGTCGCATTGCTATGGGACATCCCATTAAGTAATTACTTAAGGCTCTGTGTCCCATGATGTACGATAAAGAAAATAGGATTTTTATAACAGCTTACCTGTAAAATCCTTTTCTTGGAGTACATCATGGGACACAGGGGTCCCTCCCCTCTTTTTTGGGATTTAAGTATATTGCTTTGCTACAAAAACTTATGTGCTCCTGGAAGGAGGAGGGGTTATATAGGGAGTAAACTTCCTTTGATTGGGTTTGTCAGTGTCAACATCTGAAGGTGGCCTATAACCCATTAAGTAATTACTTAAGGCTCTGTGTCCCATGATGTACTCCAAGAAAATTATTTTACAGGTAAGCTGTAATAAAAATCCTATTTTTATTGCTTTTACACTGCTGATGTTTGTTAGAACATGAATGTATGCTGTGAATATACATTTCCTCTAACTTGAAACAGCCATTGGCTTGCACCTGCAACATGTTTAACTAGCAGATGTTAAAAAGAAACCAATGTACTGCAACTTGCATCAGCACTGCATTGACTGGTGATGGTGGCAGTGCTTATTAATGTCTACTGTGGTGGTTTTGTGACATAAATTGGAACTTTTTTTCAGTTTCTGCTGGTCCCTCCTCACAGAGCAGCAGGACCAAAGAGTGTAGTCCTGGAAGGGTAGCATGCATGATGTGGTGGCACCGTAGAAACCTGTCTAGTATTGGGAGCCCCCCACAGGAGTCACAGGAGGCTGAAACAACGCATCCATTTTAGGAAGGAAGAGACTGTACACCTAATGAATGAACACGGCTTAGAAACTGTAAGCATGTATTAACTTTATTCAGCTTGGGTACAGAGATTCATGACCTTGCAATTGTCAGCTAAAGTAACGCAGTACTGTATTGCAAAAAAGGGCCTGGTCATGAAGGGGGGTAAATCTTCCAGAGGTCAAGTGGTTAAAGCGGAGGGCCACCCTAAAAAAAAATTGCATTAATATTCTTAAAAAAATGAAAAAAAAAAATTTGAAAAAATTTTTTTTTAACTTACCAGAAACTCCTGTTGCTAGGCAGTCTTCCTAATCTGCCTCTTCCTATTCCGCGGCACTTCCTCCTCTTCGGCGAGCGGCCCCGTTGCCTTCTGGGACATTTGTGTGTCCCAGAACACAACGGGGCCATTCACAAAGCACCGCGCGACTCGCGCATGTGCAGTAAGAAACAGGCAGTGAAGCCGCAAGGCTCCACTGCCTGTTTCCCTTAGTTGCAATGGTGGCGCCGGCAGCCAATCCGATGGACGGATCGGCCTCGGGAGCCCGACATCGCGGGCTCGCTGGACAGGTAAGTGTCTTTAATGAACATTGCTCCCATTCAGATTCACTCTGCACACAACAAACTGCAATTTCTTGAGAGCAGAAACAGGTAGAATATGCAACAAAGTTTCCTACAATCTTGCAATGTACATTGAACACCCATTGGGATTTTTTTTTCCTCCTCAAAAAAAAAGTGGAGTCACATTTTAGCGCATGTAATTGTAGGTACGTAGGTAGGTACTGGTGATGTGTCGATTGGGGAATACTGCAGTTCTAACACTCGCCACTAGATGTCATGTTTAAAACAAGACATGATGTAAAATTTATAGCTTAGGCCCCTTTTACATGGGGCACGTCCGCTCAGCGGACTCCGCTAGCTCAGCGGGAGATCGCTCCGTTGATCCCCGTTGAGCAGGCGGATGACAGGTCCGTCTCACTGTGCAGGGATTGACCTGTGAGAGCCCCGCTGTTCTCTATGGGAAGATCGGATAAAAAGAACAGCATGTCTGTTTTCATCTGATCTGATTTGCTGGACGGATGGTGAACGTATCGCCATCTGTCTGTTTTCAGTGGAACTTGCCGGATCGGATGGCAGGCGGGTGTCAGCGGACACATCTCCACTGACATCTGCCTGCCCATACAAGTCAATGGGTGGCCCGCTCGGATCCACCTGAAAAAACAGACAGGTGGATCTTTTGCGGACCGGTTGTGTGAACGGGGCCTTATTGGAGAGAAAAAAAAAAACGAATTTGACTAAGCATTGGTATCAACAGCAACCACATGATAAAACAGCATGTAATTTTGAATGAGAATCTTTCCTGTGATGAAACACAAACTTCCTTAGAAGAACTTAGTACAGTAAACTAGTACAGCGCTGTGTGTGTGTAACACTCGGTATATTGTAGCGGAGTAATTTTGATTTAGGGCTGGTTCACACCACAAAACGCACTCCAGATCTGTTCCGGATGCTTTTTTGCTTGTGCGTTTTTGTCACGTTCCAGTGCGTTTTTGATGCATTTCCGGGTGCATTGCAGGTGCTTTTTATTTTCCTTTTTTCCACTGTACTGGGGTCCGATGCTTTCCAGTGCATTTTTGAAGAGTTTTACAGCGTTCCAGTGCAAGAAAAATGTAGCATGTTCTACTTTTTTTCTGGAACTGATAAGCCCTGGAACTGAATGCAATGGTGTAAACTATGCCATTGGAAACCATATAACCTATTTTCCATGCTTTTTTGATGCCGAAAAAAAAAATGCAGTGGACTGCATGAGGGGTGAACTGGCTGGTTTTCTGCATCAAAAACGCATGGAAAGTAGGTTATATGGTTTTGAATGGCATAGTTCACACCAGTGCTTTCCAATGCGTTCCAGTTCAAGAAAAAAAAAGTAGAACATGCAGCATTTTTCCTGCACTGGACTGTACTGGAATGCTGTGAAACGCATCAAAAATGCACTGGAACGCATCAGAACACACATAAACACACCAAAATGCACTGGAACACACATCCTTATTTAAGGTCAATAAAAAAAAAAGAGGGGGGAAAAATGCACTGGACTGCATCAAAAACATGCATGCAGAAAAGCATCTGGACTGCGTTTTTATGGTGTGAACTGGCCCCTTAGGAAAACAATTCAAGAAGTTGTTGTGCTTCATCTGCTAATCATGATGATGGCATGGTACAAGAGGCAATGGACAAAACAAGTGACCTGCTGGTTCCCAATACTCATTAAGAGAATCTTTACATTGGTTCTTTAATGGAAAGTTCACTTTTCTTTATTGAACCCACTCATTAACCACTTGCCGACCGCCTCACGCAGATATACTGCGGCAGAAGGGCTCGTACAGGCAAAACCACGTACCTGTACGCTGCCCTTTAAGAGGTGGCCAGCGGGCGCGCGGCAAGCTCCGTGAGTCGGGTCATGGGTTCCGCTGACTCGATCGCCGCGGGGATACCCGTGATCACCTCACGGGGAGGAAGAACGGGGAGATGCTGATGTAAACAGCATCTCCCCGTTCTGCCTAGTGACAGTGTCACTCGATCTCTGCTCCATGTCATCGGAGCAGAGATCAGTGACGTCACGCACACAGCCCATCCCCCTGACAGTTAGAAACACGCCCCTAGGACACACTTAACCCCTACACTGCCACCTAGTGGTTAACCCCTTCACTGCCAGTGTCATTTATTTTTTTTTACAAATAAATATCTGAAAAGTGTGGCGTGCATTTTTATTCAGTCCCCTTTACTCTGACACCCCTAACTAAAATCTAGTGGAACCAATTGCCTACAGAAGTCACCTATTTAGTAAATAGATTCCACTTGTGTGTAATTTAATCTCAGTATTAATACAGCTGTTCTGTGAAGCCCTCAGAGGGTTGTTAGAGAACCTTAGTGAACAAACAGCATTATGAAGGCCAAAGAACACACCAGACAGGTCAGGGATATAGTTGTGGAGAAGTTTAAAGCAGGGTTAGGTTATAAAAAAAATATCCCAAGCTTTGAACACCTCACGGAGCACATGGCCATCCACCTAAACTGACTGGCCGGGCAAGGAGAGCATTATTCACAGAAGCAGCCAAGAGGCCCGTGGTAACTCTGGAGGAGCTGCAGAGATCCACAGCTGGTGGGAGAATCTGTCCACAGGACAACTATTAGTCGTTCACTCCACAAATCTGGCCTTTATAGAAGAGTGGCAAGAAGAAAGCCATTGTTGAAAGAAAACCATAAGAAGACCCGTTTGCAGTCTACGAGAAGCCATGTGGGGGACACAGCAAACATGTGGAAGAAGGTGCTCTGGTCAGATGAGACCAAAATTAATCTTTTTGGCCTAAAAGTAAAACGCTATGTGTGGCGCAGAACAAACACTGCACATCACCTTGAACACACTATCCCCATCGTGATACATGGTGGTGGCAGCATCATGCTGTAGGGATGCTTTTCTGCAGCAGGGACAGGGAAGCTGGTCAAAGTTGTTGGGATGGAGCCAAATACAGGGCAATCTTAGAAGAAAACCTGTCACGAGTCTGCAAAAGACTTGAGACTGGGGCGGAGGTTCACCTTCCAGCTGGACAACAACTCTAAACATGCAGCCAGTGCTACAATGGAATGGTTTAGATCAAAGCATATTCATGTGTTATAATGGCCCACTCAAAGTCCAGACCTAAATCCAATTGGGAATCTGTGTTCAAAGCTTGGTATATTTTTTTATTACCTAACCCTGCTTTACACTTCCCCACAACTTAATCCCTGACCTGTCTGGTGTGTTCCTCAGCCTTCATGATGCTGTTTATTCACTAAGGTTCTCTAACAACCCTCTGAGGGCTTCACAGAACAGCTGTATTTATACTGAGATCAAATTACACACAGCTGGACTCTTTTTACTAATTAGGTGACTTCTGAAGGCAATTGGTTCCACTAGATTTTAGTGAGGGGTATCGGAGTAAAGGCTGAATACAAATGCACACCACACTTTTCAGATATTTATTTGTAAAAAATTGTGAAAACCAGTTATAATTTTCCTTCCACATCACAATTATGTGCCACGTTGTGTCGGTCTATCACATATAATCCCAATAAAATACATTTCCTGACAGACTCCATGGCAGCCTACGTGTGGGTTTACCCCGCCTCCTCTCCAATGCTATAGGACCCCATTCCCATAAATGAGTACTAAAAGGGGGGGTTTTCCGGCGCTCCGCAACATGTGATGTCTAAGGTAAATAGTACAATGGTAGCTATAATAGCACATTAAAATAAGGCAGGTAAATTCTAGAATGAGGAGGCAGCCAGGTCAGTAGAAGGAGCTGTGAGCCCCGAGCGCGTAGCCTGTACTATCCCTGCATTATCCCCAACACCAGCCTGGACGTTTGCCGTGCATCAGTGACGTCATTTCCTCTTCTGCACTCCAGAGTGGTCAGCGTGGAGCTTTCCATGCACTGGATGCAGCAGTTCAGCCTGTGTACAGACTTCACACCCAGACGCCTGAAGGAATGAAATCTGAGCCGGAAACAAGATAACAACACATCCCAGGACACTTTTCCATCTCAAAGAAACACCTCCACCCTGCGAACCAGTAAGTGTAATTGTTACACTAACTTTTATTTTTGCATAAACAAGCTACCACAGTTGGCGCCTCCACACCCCTCCTTTTTTCACCATAAATGAGTACTCACCACTAGCTACTGCGTTCCTTTTTTGTCCTCCTCCAATGGACCTACACAAGTGTTCGCGTCCGGTCGGACGGATCCAGGATCATGGCATACCTTTTGCGGTGCAGCTCAGGGCCCAGCCACGGGCGGGCGAGTAGCAGGTAGAGGCTGATATTTACCCTTTTGGTGGAAGGATGGTCGCCTCTGTATGCCGGACGTCCAGGGACATCAGCGGCTGGCAAGGTCGGAAGCTTATAAAAATGTATATCCATGGCAGGTTTTTTTGTGTGTTTGTCTGTCTCTCCCTAGGTTTCCTGGCTTGGCTATGACCATCGCAGTCTCTGTGGAGACCGTTCTTCCCCCTCATGGCGGCTGGAACGCTTGTGCGTTCCATCTCGCCCCAGCTCTTCCGGGTTCGGCCGTCCGCAATGCTCGCGCATGCGCGGTAGCCTCCTCGGGTCCGAGGCTTGGCTGGCGCGTGCGCAGAACGGCGGAACGCTCGGCTATCCGCACATGCGCAGTACGGTCACCGTCTGACGGCGCAGGCGCGGGGTCAGATGGTGACGTCATGGGCGGGGGATTTAAATTCAGCTCATAGACTCCTTCACAGTGGGAATGTCTCTCAGTGATTAGGAGCAGAGCGGTTTCTCTTCCCCATCTCCAGCCCTAGTCTGCTTTAGGTGAGTGCCTATTATATCTTGTATTTAAAAAAAAAAAAAAAAATGTTATGTTTGTCATCCAGTCATAATAGGCTGAGGGTATTGTGGGGCAGATTGTCCCCTTTTTTACTGGTATCTTGGCCCGTTCAGGCCGCCTTCTTTTTCTGCAGACTAATCAGTACTGTGTCGCGCTTCATATGGAAGTCTCGGACAATTCACCGCCTTTAAGTGGCCAGCCCTCACGCACAAGGTATGTGCTTATGAGGGGAGGGGTTGAGAGTCAGTCGCACTGTGAATTGCGTTATCTGATGTTGGTCTCGCCTTTTCCCCCTCCCTACTGTGTTTTTTCTCCCAGCCCTTGCAGATCGGACCCTCAAATTGTGGTCCAGAATAACAGAGACCTTGCCAGGCCACAACACCAGTCACCTTCAAGATCCAGGCATGACTCTAAGTCTGGAAACCACCAGAGGAGACGCTCTCATTCCTCCTTGAGACACCGCTCCCAACGCCACGACAGCCGCTCTGACCGCAGAGCCTGCTGGGGATGTGGAACACGAGTTCCGGAGGGCAAGTCACTGTGTGACCGTTGTTATGCCCGGGCAACTAGGGAGAAAGAATCGGAGAACCAGCGTCTGGAAACTCTCGTTAAACGAGTGGTACAGCAATCCTTGAGGGAGCTGGATCCTTCCCACACATTGAGCCAGTCTACTACATTATCTGGCCCCCCGGCTGACGAATCCCGTGAAGATCCGGGCACTTCACAGCCGTACGTGGCCTCCCTTGACTCCTCGGATGATGATCCTCAGGAAGAAGAGGAAATAGGAGGCTTTGATTTTAGTATGGTGTCACCTTTAATTAAAGCAATCAAGGAAGCTCTTAAATGGGAAGACCCATCTACTCCCCCGGCCAAGCAGAAGAAATTCTTCAAGCATTTGGGGAAAGAACGCGCAAGTTTCCCGCTCCTTTCTGAGCTGAAAGAGATCATTGATGAGGAATGGAGTAAGACGGACAGGAAGTCCTCTATGACTAATAAAACCTCCAGATTATATCCCTTCAAGTCAGAAGAGGTGAAGTATCTGGAGAATGCTCCCCTTGTGGACGCAGCTCTGATGCGCCTGGCTAAGCATATTACACTTCCCTTGGAAGATGCAGTGTCCTTCAAGGATGGTCTTGAAAGAAGGATCGACCAAGACCTGAAGAGGATTTACGGGTTGGCCGGAACGGCCTGCAAACCTGCTCTTGCTCTGGCAGCCATGTCAAAAGCCATGGAGGCTTGGACGGAGAATGTGGATTCCTTCCTTAAAGGGGTTTCAGAAGAGCTAGCGGGAAGTTCAGCAGCTGCAGAATTGAAGCTAGCGGCGGTGTTCTTGGGGGAGGCGTCCATTGACTTGATTCGCCTATTGGCGCGAATTATGCTGTCATCGGTCACGGCTAAACGGGCCTTGTGGTTACGCCCTTGGCTTGCTGACCCCGTTTCCAAGCAGGCTTGGTGCAAAATCCCCTTCGAGGGATCCTCGCTGTTTGGCAATAAGCTAGATGATGCCATAACGCGAGCCACGGGTGGCAAGTCGGGATTTCTCCCACAGGACAAGCGCCTTCTGGGTCGGAAGAAGCCGCAGTTCAGAAGACGCTCTCCGGAGCGTTCTAGGGAAGCTCGCTCTTATAAGCCCGGTAGGGACTTCAGAAGGAACTGGAGCAGGGGCCAGACATCTTTTCGCAAATCCACTAAAGGCCAGGCACCCAGCGGCCATGAACAGGCGAGGTCTTTTTGAGATTGCGCCCGCCCAGGCGGGTCGGGTGGGGGCGCGGCTGCGCCTCTTCCGGCACGTCTGGGTGGCCTCGATCTCGGACTTTTGGGTAATAAAGACGGTCTCGACAGGTCACAGGTGGACCTTCTCCAGTGCACCGCCCCCCAGATTTGTCCCCACTCTTCTGCCCCGGGCGGAAGATCAAAAGCAAGCGCTATTGTCCTATGTGGATCTCCTGAAGTCTCAAGGGGCAGTGGCGTGCGTCCCGAGGGACGAGTGGTTTCAGGGAATTTACTCCCCTCTTTTCCTGGTTCAAAAGAAGAGTGGCTCTTGGCGCCCGGTCATAGACCTGACATACCTCAACGAGTTCATAAAACCAGGGAAATTCAAGATGGAAACGCTGTCGACTATTCAGCAAGCTATTCAGCCAGGCGACTGGATGATTTCCATCGACCTAAAGGACGCTTATTTTCACGTCCCGATAGAGGAAGAGTTTCACAAATACCTCCGCTTCCAGGTAGGGCAAGATCATCTCCAGTTTATCTGCCTCTCCTTCGGGTTGACAACGTCCCCCCGGGTCTTCTCAAAAATCCTTCTGGCCACGGTAGCTCACATAAGACTGAAAGGGGTACGTCTTTACCACTACCTCGACGACCTCCTGGTGCTGTCGCAAAGCAGGGAACAGCTGCTAGCCCATCGACAACAGGTGATCTCCACCCTTTCCAGTTTTGGGTGGCTCCTGAACTTGGCAAAAAGTCATCTAAAACCAACACAGCGCCTAATATACCTAGGAGCTCAGTTCGACACTGTAAGAGGCACCATTTCCCTTCCACTACAGAAAATTCCGGTAGTACGAGACAGGATTTCTCGGGCAGTACATGCCTCACACCTAAGAGCCTCTCAGTGTCTGGAAATTATCGGGACAATGGTGTCTACGACGCCCATGGTCAAGTGGGCCTTGTGGAGGTTACGTCCCTTCCAGTCGGGGTTTCTGCAGCAATGGAAAACAGGGGACAAGAGTCAAGTCATCCGGGTGACCTCGTCAATGAGGAACAGCCTCTTTTGGTGGCTTCAACGCAAGAATCTCCTGGCATGTCATTCCATCGTTCCCATCTCCTGGGTCACGGTGACGACCGACGCCAGCGGGACGGGTTGGGGGGCCCTCTGCGGCTCGAACCTCGCCCAAGGCAAATGGGACTCCTGCCGTACAGTCCCAGGTTCGAACGTTCTAGAACTCAGGGCAGCCTGGTGTGCTCTACAGGCCTTCTCTCATCTTCTGAAAGGGAAGTCAATACTATTAAGAATGGACAACACAACGGCCGTCGCCTACGTGAAGAGGCAAGGGGGTACCCGGAGTCCCACTCTTCTTCGAGAAGTCGAACCCATTCTTTCATGGGCGCAGAAGAATCTTTGCAATATCTCGGTAGTGTTTATCCCAGGAATCCAGAATGCTCAAGCAGACTTCCTTTCACGCACCAAACTGGACAACAACGAGTGGTCTCTTCACATGGAGACGTTCAGATGGGTCTCCTCGCTGGGGATCATCCCCGAGGTAGATCTGTTCGCCTCACGCCACAACTTCAAGCTGGAGAAATTTTACACCAGAGGCCGTTGCAGTCAGGCTCTCGGGTCAGACGCACTGACGGACCTCTGGAGGTTCAGCAAGGCATACGCCTTCCCGCCACTCCCAGTCATCCTGAGATTCCTGCGGAGACTCCGTTCAGAGACGGCAGAAGTGTTGATGATAGCTCCATACTGGCCGAACAGACCCTGGTTCCCTCTCCTTGTCCAACTCAGTTTCAGGGACCCGGTGCCTCTCCCTCTCAGGCCGGACCTTCTTTCCCAGGGGTCAGTCCTACACCCGTGCCCAGCAGTGCTGAGACTGATGGTCTGGTTCTTGAGAGGGAGAGGCTAATCTCGCTTGGTTGTGCTCCTACGGTAGTATCAACTCTCATGAGTTCAAGAAGATCCAGCACAAATAAAGTTTACAGCAGAATCTGGTCTAAATTTGTGGATTTTTGCTCCTCCAGCGGCAGGTCTTTTAGACACCCGGGGGTGCAAGATATACTCAGTTTCCTACAAACAGGCTTAGATCTTCCATTATCCATCAGCTCGCTTAGGGTTCAGGTCTCCGCACTATCGGCCTTCTCTGGGTCCTCCTGGGCATCTAATCCACTAATTCGACAATTTTTTCGTGGCGCTTCAAGGCTCAAGCCTCAAAGGAGATCCAGGTTCCCCAAATGGGACCTGCCACTTGTCTTAGACTCAATCTCCGGACTCAATACTTCGGGGCCTTCCCCGCTCTCTATCAAGGACTTCTCAGCTAAAGTAGTCTTTCTAGTAGCTATCACATCTGCAAAAAGAGTTTCTGAGATTGGCTCTCTGGGTTGTGAAGAACCCTTCTTAACATTCTTCCCGGATCGGGTGGTACTTATCCCAATGCTGGGTTCTAACCCAAAAGTGTCCTCTGTGTTCCATGTTAACCAAGAAATAGTCTTGCCCACGTTTAGGTCTCTGGAGTCCTCTGAAATTCACCCTTTGGATGTAGGAGAAGCAATTAAAAATTATCTAACGATGACTTCTCCCTTCAGGCGTTCTGACCATCTATTTATCCTTCATTCGGGAAGTAACAAAGGAAAGAAAGCCTCAGTCAGGACACTCGCTACTTGGATCGTTCAAACTATTCAACAAGCGTACAGGGCGAAGGGCTTGGCTCCTCCACAGGCGGTGACAGCTCACTCCACCAGAGGAATGGCAGCTTCATGGGCGGCAGTTCGACATGTGGCCCCAGACACAATTTGCAAAGCAGCTTCGTGGGCCTCTATTAACACTTTCATGTCTCATTACTGTATTGAGCCTGCTTCGTTATCCTCTGTAGACTTTGGTTTGAGAATTCTATCGGTTGATAGGTCAAATTAAAATTTTTTGTTTGATTCAGCATACCCACCCGTGTGGTTGGCTAGTTATTTCCCACACGTAGGCTGCCATGGAGTCTGTCAGGAAAAAGGAAAATTTATTGTCAAATACTTACCGTAATTTTCCTTTCCTGATGGACTCCATGGCAGACGGAGTTCCCACCCATTGGTCAAAGAGTAGGCTAGTTACGGAACGCAGTAGCTAGTGGTGAGTACTCATTTATGGGAATGGGGTCCTATAGCATTGGAGAGGAGGCGGGGTAAACCCACACGTAGGCTGCCATGGAGTCCATCAGGAAAGGAAAATTACGGTAAGTATTTGACAATAAATTTTCCTTTTTACGTTTTTGGTTGTAACATAACAAAATGTGGAAATTTCAAGGGGTATGAATACTTTTTCAAGGCACTGTAACAAGCATGCTTTACTGCATATACAGACTGTTTTTACTTTAGTAACACTAATGCCGCGTACACATGATCGGACATTCTGACAACAAAATCCTGGATTTATTTCTGACGGATGTTGGCTCAAACTTGTCTTGCATTCACGCGGTCGCACAAATGTTGTCGGAAATTCCGAACGTCAAGAACGCGGTGACATACAACACGTAAGCCGAGCTGAGAAAAATGAAGTTCAATAGCCAGTGCGGCTCTTCTGCTTGATTCCGAGCATGCATGGAATTTTGTGCATTGGAATTGTGTACACATGAACGGAATTTCCGACAACGGATTTTGTTGTTGAAAAAATTTGAGAACCAGCACTCAAATTTTTGTTGTCAGAAATTCCGACAACAAATGTCGGATGGAGCCTACACACGGTCGGAATTTCCGACAACAAGCTCACATCGAACATTTGTTGTCGGAAATTCCGACCGTGTGTGCGCGGCATGACTCTGACTCTGGAAGACAGCCACTCAGAGCAGTATCTGGCAACTGTGAAGAAGGCACTGCAGGAAAGATTAAGGGCCAGTTCACACCATAGAAACGCAGTCCGGATGCGTTCAAGGGGCTTTTCTGCATGCGCGTTTTTGATGTGTTTCAGTGCGTTTTTGATGCAGTGCTTTCCCCCCCTCTTTTTTCTTAACCTTAAATAAGGGCAAGTGTGTTGCAGTGCGTTTTTTGGTGCATTCCAGTGCATTTTTGATGCGTTTTACAGCATTCCAGTACAGTCCAGTGCAGAAAAAAATGCAGCAAGTTTTACTTTTTTTTCTGGAACTGGAATGCACTGAAACTGCAAGCACTGGTGTGAACTATGCCATTGAAAACCATATAACCTACTTTCCATGCGTTTTTGATGCAGAAAAAAACGCACTGGACTGCATGTGGTATAAACTGGCCCTTATAGCAGAAGCAGTTACCTGCAGGTAATGGGATACACACTACTAAGGCTCATTTGGTGGATCACTTTTCAGAGGGTGCAGGGCTGGTGCAAGGATTTTTGACACCCTAGGCGAAACCTCATTTTGCTGCCCCCCTTGGCTCCACCCCTGACTGCATCCCCTTTCCCCTGCCCATGTATACCCCACCTTTTTATTGAAGCGCCCATCAAATGCATCCCACCAGTGTCCACCAAATGCAGCCTCACCAGCGTCCGTCAAATGCAGCCTAACAGCGCCCATCAATGCAGCCTCACCAGCGCCCATCAATGCAGCCTCACCAGCGCCCATCAAATACAGCCTCACCAGCGCCCATCAAATGCAGCCTCACCAGTGCCCATCAAATGCAGCCTCACCAGCGCCCATCAATGCAGCCTCACCAGCGCCACTCAAATGCAGCCTCACCAGCGCCCATCAATGCAGCCTACCAGTGCCCATCAATGCAGCCTCACCAGTGCCCCCCAAATGCAGCCTACCAGTGCCCATCAATGCAGCCTACCAGCATCCATCAAATGTAGCCTCACCAGCGCCCATCAAATGCAGCCTACCAGTGCCCTTCAATGAATGTTTGCTTGCTTCCATTCATTCGGGAGTCATTTTTTTTCTGCCAGTAAATGCCTTATACAGCCCAATTCCTGTTTCTTGTCTAGTAAAAAGCCTAGGCTAATGACATCATGCACAGCTCTCACTCGCCCTCCCCTCGTGAGAGTTTGCCAGGAAGGGAGGGGGGATAAGTCATAAGAGAACCAATGAGAGCTGCAGGGCTGGAGGTGTGTCTCTGTGTGTAAATCCAGGAAGTGAACAGGTAGCAGCTTCAGCTGCCCACAGTTAAAATGATTGCAGCCAGACTTAGTGGAGGGAGATTTTTGCAGCATATTTGGAAAGTACAGAATCACAGTATATATAAAATAATATGCAAAGTGGTTGGGGGGGAAGGTTAAGAATGGCAAAGATGTTTTTATTACAAATTATGTGAGCAGACTGCAGTTCCTCTTTAACCGCTTGCTGACCGCCGGCTGTCTATTGACGGCCAGGTGGCGCAGCTCTCGTTGCGGGCGGGCGTCATATGACGGCCTCGCATTCCTAGGCCACCAGGGGGCGCGCGCGCGCCGCCGCCGGCGGTCGCGCGCGCCCGCCGTGTCACTAGGCACCCGGTGCGCGTGCCCGGCGGCCGCGATGTCCGCCGGGCACCCGCGATTACCGGTAACACAGCAGGACCGTGGATCTGTGTGTGTAAACACACAGATCCACGATCCTGTCAGAGGAGAGTAGACCGATGGTGTGTTCCCAGCACAGAGGAACACCGATCGGTCTCCTCCCCTAGTGAGTCCCCTCCCCCTACAGTTAGAATCACTCCCTAGCAACACAGTTAACCCCTCGATCACCACCTAGTGTTAACCCCTTCACTGCCTGTCACATTTATACAGTAATCAATGCATTTTTATAGCACGGTTCGCTGTATAAATGTGAATGGTCCCAAATATGTGTCAAAGTGTCCGATGTGTCCGCCGCAATATCGCAGTCACAATAAAAATCGCAGATCGCCGCCATTACTAGTAAAAAAATAAAAAAAAATTAAAATGTTATAAATCTACCCCCTATTTTGTAGACGCTATAACTTTTGCGTAAACCAATCTATATACACTTATTGCGATTTTTTTTACCAAAAATATGTACAAGAATACATATCGGCCTAAACTGAGAAAAAATTTGTTTTAAAGAAAAAAAAATTGGATATTTATTATCGCAAAAGATAAAAATTATTGTGTTATTTTTAAAACTTCTCACTCTTCTTTTGTTTATAGCGCAAAAAATAAAAACCGCAGAGGTGATCAAATACCACTAAAAGAAAGCTCTATTTGTGGGGAAAAAATGATAAAAATTTCATTTGGGTACAGTGTTGTATGACCGCGCAATTGTCATTCAAAGTGCGACAGCGCTGAAAGCTGAAAAATGGCTTGGGCAGGAAGGGGGCGAAAATGCACTGTATTGAGGTGGTTAATGTGTTTGGTGCTGTATCAAAAAAAAAAGTTTTATACAAATAAGACAGGTTACCCAGGTGGTAATAATGAAAGCTGCCCTTCTCATTTAGAAATCAGTAAGAGAAAGGACATAGGGCCATGTTATACTGGTGAACCTGCCAGCAGCAAGATCGCTTTGGAAGACACAGTAAGGAGTGAAAATGTAATAAACAAGAAACAGTTGGCGCTAAGGAAAGGATCTAAGGAAAGGGGCGTACACACGGTTGGACTTTGTTCGGACATTCCGACAACAAAATCCTAGGATTTTTTCCGACGGATGTTGGCTCAAACTTGTTTTGCGTACACACGGTCGCACAAAGTTGTCGGAATTTCCGATCGCCAACAACGCGGTGACGTCAACCACGTCCGACGAGACTAGAAAAGGCCAGTTCAGAACCAAGCGCGGCACCCTTTGGGCTCCTTTTGCTAATCTCGTGTTAGTAAAAGTTTGCTGAGAGACGATTCGCACTTTTTCAGACTCATGGCTTTCAGATCGTTTTCTGCGGTTCATTTTGTGCTTGTGGGTTTGTATCTGCTCTTCAGTGCGTGCAGCAAGTTCCGCGTGACTTATAGTCATTGTGTTCTTGTTCGTTCGTTACTGTTTTTCAGGTCGCTCTTCACAGGCCTTGCTGTTCTTCAGTGCGTTCTGTTACTTCGTTCTGAGCAGCCGACTGTTTTCTAGCCATGTTTTGTATACGTACTCCTCGTAGAGTTCGTGCTGTGCAGGGGCTTGGTGTTGGGGTCCTGACCTTGACACAAGTCCAGTCCATGAACAGGGTGGGGAGGAGTTCATGGACCAAGAATTGGTTGCTTCAGCGTGACCAGTTCTCTCATATGCCTTTGCTCCGTGAGATCCGTGAGAATAATCCTGATGATTTCAGGAACTTTCTCAGGATGATGGACCCCGTATTTCACCGTTTGTTGGCTTCGCTGACCCCCTATTTTAGCAGGCAGGATACCTGCATGAGGCAAGCCATCACTCCAGAGCAGAGGCTCGTCGCTACCCTGCGGTACTTGGCGACAGGGAGAAGCCTGCAGGACTTGAAGTTCTCGACAGGCATCTCCCCCCAGGCTCTGGGGATCATTATCCCAGAGACCTGTTCTGCCATCATCCAGGTCCTGCAGAAGGAGTATATGAAGGTAAGATTTATCCTTTAATATTACATTTTATTGTATTTAATGTTTGATAATATATTGTATTTCTTTCCTCGTTCCCTAATTACCATGATTGTAATATGCTGTGAATGTCCCCTTTGTCCTCATGCATGCTGGATTTTTATGTAATTATTTTTTTTGTCCTTCATACATATTTGCCTTCACTTACCTCCCCAACATGTTCTCCTGCCCCTATATTCACCTCATGTAGTCACTTAACAATGTATTTTGTCAGCTCCATAGTAGTGCTTTACCCCAAACAACCCCTAAAATGTTTAGAAATGTGATTTGTGCTTTAAATTCAGGCAGAGTGCCAGAGGCTTTTTTTTGTGGTGTCCCCAAATCATTTTTAGTAACCCTCCCTCCCCCCAACTGCTAAGTCAGCTGATCCCAATTCTCTATCTATCCTCAATCATCTATCTGCTGACTTTGCCAAACCCATACACACTATACCCATCTCTTTTGTGCTCAGATGTATGGATGAATTTCCCAAAGCATGTAGTGCAAGGGCCTGCCTGTATACTTTCAAATGGTACTGTTTAAAGTTTTTGTATCCTATTATTATCTTGACAGGTAATAGCAGAATGTCCAAATGTCCTCAAATGTGTACAATGTGTATTTATATCTTTGTATTATGACACTTCTTACCTGTCCAGTGGGCTGCCAATAGTGTAACTAAGGAGGGGCTGTTCCAAGTAATACCCTGTATTTAGGCATTCATCTCTCAATGAAGTGGAGAGGGTTACCTGTCCAAGATCCCCCCCCCTATAATGTTAGAAATGGCCCATGAGAGGGGGGGGAGGGGGAATATGATAGGTGTACCTTATACTTTGGTGTTGTTAAATTCCCCTTAATAAATGCTATCTGGAGGTTGGCCAAGAATGTTTGTGTCTAATCTGCTTGCCATGTTTCTGTGCAAAAATACTAATTTATTTTTGTTTTCCTCAACAGTTTCCTTCCACGCCACAGGAATGGCAGACTGTGGCCTCCCACTTTGCCCAGCGGTGGGGCTTTCCTAACTGCGGAGGGGCAATTGATGGGAAACACGTCCACATCGTCCCACCACCCAACTCGGGGTCGTACTATTTCAACTATAAGGGGTTCAATAGTATTGTGATGTTGGCGGTGGTGTCGGCTAATTACGACTTCCTGTATGTGGACGTGGGGAAGAATGGCCGGATGTCTGATGGTGGATTCATCGCCCAGACGGAGTTTTACAGGCGTCTCCAGAATGGCAGCTTGGACTTGCCACCTCCAGAGGACAATGTGGAAGGACTCCTCTTCGTCTTCGTTGCTGATGAAGCATTTGCGCTGGGGGACCATCTTATGCGGCCATTCCCTATGAGGACCCTCACCCCGGAACAGAGGGTTTTTAATTACCGGCTGGCCAGAGCCAGAAGAGTGGTGGAGAACACATTTGAAATCCTGGCCAGCCGGTTCCGCCTATTTCTGACACCCATCCATATGGCGGAGTATAAACGTAATCATATAATCCTGGCGTGCTGTATTCTCCATAACTTTTTACGCCAACATTCGGCCAACTATGCTGGCTCAGTTGGGCCTGAGGCCGGAATGATACATGGAACAACACTGACGGCGCTTGAAAGTGGCTGTCCTGGCTTGCCCTCCCTGAGTGCCCGTGATGTCCGGTTACGATACCTGGAGTTCTTTGCGGGTAGGGGGGCCATCAATATGCCAGCAAATTTGTTTAGCCTTTATCAAATAAAAAAACAAAAAAAATTAAAATCTTTGTTGACATTTACTGCTTGTGTTTGTTTTAGATGACTCTGACAGAAATGTGGTGAGTCCCGAAAATGGCGTGATTGTGTAACCTTATACAAAGCACTGTTGGGTGTTATTTACTAAAGGCAAAGACACTTTGCACTACAAGTGCACTTGAAACTGCACTGAAACTGCACTGAAACTGCACTTGTAGTGCAAAGAGGATTTGCCCTTAGGATATAATCCCCATTTTCACAGAAAGCAGCAATTAGAGCCCCACAAAAGTGTTGTAGCGTTGAGACAATAATCCACACATTCTTGATGAACAATCTTTTTAATACCTGCACAATCACATGTGCATTTAGGAAAGGTTTTTTAAAACAAACCAACATGTTTGTTGTATAACAATTTTTGGGGTAGCATTATCAAAAATAGAAATGTCCATTTAAGCTAAAACAGGCAAGTGTAAAACCAACAAACACAAATCTTGAACTTACGAAGTTCACATTTGCTAGAATTTGAAGGCAATATCAGACATGAGTATTTAGGAACTGTGTTTGATATTGCGTTCAGATGGGGTGAAGTCATCCCAGGAAAAGCCAAATTTGGAAGATGCACACAAATTTCCCAATGTCAACATGTGCTAGCTGCCATCACGGGGGATCAAGGGACGTGTTTTGGGGGAGCAACCCCTTCCTCTCAGCTACTTTATTATTGAGGAAGGGGTTGCACCCCCAAAACGCGTCCATTGATCTCCCGTGATGGCAGATAGCACATGTTGACACACTGTGTGCATCCTCCAAATTTGGCTTTTTGAAAAATCGCAAAAACATTTAGAACATTGTAGCACACCAAAAAACAAAGGGATTTGGAGGGGTTTTAAACTCGCCCCAAAACATCAATGATGTTTTTATTTTTTTGAATAACATCATTGATGTTTTTCTTGAGGTTTTGCAATTGTAAATTACAGCCCATGATCTCCCCGATCAGGATCTGGGCACTTTCTGATGTGAAAGGATCTGGATCCACAACATCACGATCACCTAAAAAGAGAGAAACCAAAATAAAAAAGGTATCAAAAATATACCGGCATCCATCTCTTACCTGAGCCTGTGGTCACACACACTCACCTGTTGTGGTGACAATTTCCATCACGTCTTCTTCCTCCTGCTCTTCTTGTGTTGGGTGGATTTCCCCTTCTTCCAGAGGTGGGGGGTCTGTGGTCTCCTCGGATGAGGGGTGTCCTCTGAGTCTTTTCTCCCCCATGTAAAACAAAAATGGTATACTTAGCACACAGATATTTGATGGCAGAACTATAAATGGGAAACATTGCTTGGAAGTGGGGTACAATTGTCTATTTTGGCCAAGTTCCAAAATGGAGCATTTTCAGTGTCCTTTGTCAAGCTTCAATACTTTACCTGTTTTGTACAAGCTTCACAGATGGAGACACCCCTATAGTATACACTGGAGCACCTGTGTGGGCCCCCTAATAAAAATGGTGTTCTTGTGTCCCACACTAGTGCTCCAGCATCCAGATGTGAAAACAGCTGCTGAGTGTCCTCTCACACAGAATCTAGTTTGCATTTCATTCTAGTAACAAAGCCATCTACACAACCAAATTAGTTTCAGACAAGTAGGGCGTAAAAATTGTGGCCAAATGCATATGGCCTAAACAATGGTGTTTTATAGGCCGAAAGAAAAATGTTTGATACGAACGAATAATGTGCCCATGAACATGAAAGTTGCCATTTAAAAATGTACACTTGTAAGAAAAGCACATGGAGCAGCACGAACGTAATAAACATAAAGAATAGGAACACAGGACAACTATTTACTTTTTTGCAGCACTCTCCGGATCTTTCCGTACTATACCAGAATTATTACTACTACTAATTATTATTCCATACTTCTCATTATAGTCGGCCTTCTTCAGGATGTCGACCATCTCCAACATCTCACCAAAGGACATATTTGAGGCCTTAAATCGCCTCCTTCTGGATCCAGACGTTTCTGGCTCCGGGCTTTTCTCCCCCTCCTCCTCCTCGTTGCTGTAATTAGCACGCACCTGCTGTGTATCCGCCATGTGCTCTTCCCCCACTGCGCAGAACGAAAAGGGGCGGGGAATAGACTAGAAAGAACGTCAGGGGCAGGCGTAGTTACACGCATGCGCAGTGTGTATAAAGCGTAACACGCGTGCGTATTACGTACGATCTGTGAGCGGAGGAAGGAGCATCGGAGGCGCCGATCGTGATAACGAAGGTAAGATCTAAACTTGGGCCTATACTGCTTCGAAATGGAAGCCTATATTGTAACAAGATTAGGGGAGTTTGGCCTGACATTAGGGTTTGTCTTGTGTTGTGTCTTGCAGAGAAAATGGATGGCTTCAATGACCACAACTTCCTTCCCCTGTTCATAGACAAATACAGGGAGCTGCCCTATCTGTGGCAGGTGAGACACCCCCATTACAATAATAAACAAAAGAGGCAGGCAGCGCTGGAGAAACTGCTGGAGTTGGTGAAGCCGATGGTCCCCACAGCAACCATCCCCTATTTAAAAACCAAAATTGGTGGCCTGAGGAGCACTTATCTTAGGGAGCGCAAGAAGGTCACGGATTCCCAGAGATCCGGAGCTGCAGCAGATGACGTTTATGTCCCCAGGCTGTGGTACTATGAGAGACTGCGATTTTTGTCAGACCACACTGAAGTCAGGGAATCCCTCTCAACCCTTCCTTCCACTCTTCCTTCCACCCCAGATGAGGCTTCCGATGTCTAACCTGGGCCTTCCAGCCAGGAAGAAGTGGAGGAGCCCAGCTTGAGTCAGGTATAGCATTCTTCTACAGATTTCTGGTCAATAAATAAATGATGTTTACTAGATGTTATTATTGATCACTAATTGCTGATTGAAAAAAGTGTTTTACATATTAATAGACAGTAGTGGGCACCCAAAATTGGGACAAGAATGAAAAATCCGGGGCTCAGAGGGATAGTCTGTTATATTTGATAACATTCAATTTGCAACAGTCAGGAGGTGACAATTGTGTGTGATTGATGAATAAAAAAC
Organism: Lithobates septentrionalis; assembly: GCA_037952835.1. Classification (NCBI taxonomy): domain Eukaryota; kingdom Metazoa; phylum Chordata; class Amphibia; order Anura; family Ranidae; genus Lithobates; species Lithobates septentrionalis. The sequence continues at coordinate 838,855 of JBBDGP010000957.1, read as the reverse complement.
TAAAACAATGTCCCTTTTTCATACACAGGAAGACCTCAGCCACGAGGAGGTTGTGGAATGTGGCAGTCAGGAGGAGGCGGGGATTAGTGGCAGCCAGGAGGAGGCGGGGCTAAGTGGCAGCCAAGAGAAGCCTGGGACCAGTCGCAGCCTGACTGAATCGCAGGTTCCTCCCCTCCGCCTTCCATACAAAAGGGCGAGGAAGATGACTCGCATGCAGGATTCAGCGCTCAGGCTCATTCAGGAGGCTTCTGCGTCCCTCAGAGCCTTACCCACTCCTGAAGAGGCCTTTGCCTGCATGGCTGCCACAAAACTGCAGGGCATGCAGGAGGGTCAACGCAAGCTATGTGAGGACCTGCTTTATAAAGTCCTAACTAAGGGGGTGAGTGGGGAACTAACACCCAAGACCGACGTGATTGAGTTGGACCATCCTCCCCCTCCTGCTGCCACAACTCCACCACCAGAGCCACCGCGTGGAAGGAAGACAAGAGAGTGATGGCCCTGGGTTCAGTCTGGTCTGACAAAAGATGCAGTCTCTTGTATGACCACAGCCTGGGGACACAGATGTCATCTGCTGCTTTCCAGATCTCTGGGACTTCTGGACCAGACTGCACTCCCTTAGATAAGGACTCCTCAGGCCACCAATTTTGCTTGAAAATAGTTGATGTGTGCCCTGGGGGTCCAAGGCTTCACACATTTCTGCTGTTTCTCCAGCGTTGCCTCCCTCTTTGTTTAGTTGCGAGCCCTTAATAAATGAATTTTTTGGAAATTTATACTCTCCTATGTGTGTTTTCATCCAAAAAGGACAGTTTGTTGGTGAGGATTCAGGTACATTTCTAAAATACAATGTGAAATTAACAAGGGACAACAACACCAAACAATCTCCTACAGATTAAATATAACAACATATCAATAGTGTTGACACAAAAAACACACACAAAAATATTCTGGAGTACAAATAAAAATCCAAAACAACAAAAATCAGCCTTGAAAAAAATACAAACCAAAAAAAAAAAAAAAAATACAACACCAAAATAATGTTGTCAGATGTGACAAATCAAAATATATTGAGGGAATCCCGATAAATAGTAAAGAAAGAAGTTTGTGAGAAGTGTGTATGAATATGAGCAGCAAAACTACTTAATTCTTCTCACATTATAAAGAAGAAGAGAGTGCGCTGTATTAAACCATTTTTTACATTGCACCGTGACGAAAGTGCTGTATCCATTGTGAACGCTAAGTTTACCAGACCGAGCTGTTCCATGTCGTAATTTCTTCTGAGCATGCGTGGCACTTTGTGCGTCGGAACAGGCCACACACGGTCGGAATTGACGCGATCGGATTTTGTTGTCGGAAAATTTTATAGCCTGCTCTCAAACTTTGTGTGTCGGAAAATTCGATGGAAAATGTCCGATGGAGCCCACACATGGTCGGAATTTCCGACAACACGCTCCGATCGGACATTTTCCATCGGAAAATCGGACCGTGTGTACGGGGCATTAGGCTGCTGACAGCAAAAAGGTCAATATACCTCAGAACATAAACAAATAAGTGCAGCACCAAAATGTGATGTAAAAACATTCAAAATCATAAATCCATCAACCAAAAAAATGACAATATATAAATTCATATGAGCAATCACAAAAAATGGAAACTTGTATACTCACATTTCCGTAATTTTCCTTTCCTGGTGCACCTTCATGGCAGCATACAATGGGTTGTGGCTTCGCCTCCACAATCTGATAGGACTGGTTAACTATAAATCAAAGACAGATCCAGCTTGCAGCATTCCCTGTAACTCTCATTATTTGGGTGGAAATCTGTATGTTGCCAAGAAGATGCACCAGGAAAGGAAAATTTTGGATAGGTTAATATACAATTTTCCATTGTACTGGAAAATTTACTGGACGCATCATGGCAGCATTCAATGGAAACGAACTCGCCATATGGGGGGTGCAAGAAAAAAATTGTAATGGTCAGTAGCACCAGTTTGTGCCTGCACAACAAATTTTCCAAATGTTACTGTCGTGAGCTGATCCGGGTTCACCCAATAAAGAGTAATGAAGGTGCTCTGGGAGGACCATATTGCTGACTTGCAAATAGCCTCAGGAGACACTCAGCTCTGTCCACAGAGTTGCCACAGCCCTGGTTGAATGTGCTTTCAAGTCTTCCAGAACAGGAAGGTCTTGTGAAGAATAGGCTCTTTTAGTTGTCTTAAAAATCTAGGAGGTGACTGTAAGTGTTTGCTGACCCTGTCACCCAGGACCAAGCACATATTTCAGCTTTCCTAAATGAAAAGGTAGCTGCCAAGAAGCCAATCAGTTAGATTAACATCCAGGGAATGTGGTTCTTCTGCTTTACCAGAGAAACATGGGGAATAATTGACCTCCTAGTTAAAGTGGAAGGAGAAAGATACCTTATGGATAAAAGCAGTCTGGGTGTTGTAGGATTATTCTGTCCTGTAGAACGTCAGGTGAGGCTCCTCGAGTACACCCTTTTCACAGAGGTTGTAGCAACCAGAAATATGGTCTTCAGGGTTAGATTGCAGAGTGTAGCCAATTGTGTAGGACAGAAATGAGGCCTTGATAGAGCTTGATGAAGGATCATAGGCAGGTCCCATTTAGGGAACAATGGTTTTCTGGCAGGTCTTTAACTTCATGCAAGCTTTGAAGAATTGCATCACTAAAAGGTTAAGGGCCCCTTAAACCCCTGTAAGTGCGGACAAGGCTGAACATTGAACTTTAAACGTATTTGAACCTAGGCCCCTGTCCAGCCCCAGTTGTAAGAACTGTGGAGCCGTGGCTGGTTTTGGTGATAAAGGACTCCAGGCTTTTGCTCTGACATCTGCAAATTTTACCCATATTCTCTGGTAAATCTTATTTATGAAGACCTCTCTGGCTTGACACAAGATAGCCACTACCTGCACTGAGCACTGCACTGAGCACCCTTGACTTAGTAGCCTCCGCCTCCCAACTTCCATCAAATGTAGTCTCTTGGGTCTGGATGGCAAAACTGGCCATGAGAGACCAGATCCATTGACACTTACAAGATAGTAAGAGGTCATAGGCATATAATGATTTGTCTTCATGCGGATCACTGTAATCCTCGTCTCTCTGGGGAGAGAGAGCCGTCTTGCAGCTGTTAGAGTCCCTGGTGACGTGGATTGACAAGGAGCTTAAGATGCAATGAGGCGGCTCGGGTTCTGGAACTAAGCTGGAATGCATGCGGCTGATGTAACATTAGGTGAAGGTACTGAGTTTCGGAGCATGCAAAGCTCCTTTGCCAGACCCCTCAGGCCCTGGTTGGAAGTGCTAGGCGATTCAGCTGCAAACTGAGGAGTAGAGGCTTCATGTATCGACTCCTTGGCTGATTCTTCAATCAATGCTTCTACTTCCCTGACACTACCTTCTATGTCAGTTGCTGCTTCCTCCAAGTGGAGTAGCTTGTCGGGCAATGATTTTCCACCACAAACACAGCAACCATTAGGGCTGGAAACCTGTGGTGCTTGTAGACGGCGAGCAATAATAATGAGAGGTGGAATGATGGCCTTGATCAATACTGCCTGGATGTCTGTGCCTAAATGGCAACTTTTCCCAGAGCAACACTAAAAGGGGGATAGGAAAAGCCCAGTTTAATGCCATAAAAAGGGAAAACCTACCTGCAAACAATGACCACATAAGCATCCAGCTTGCATGAGTAGAGAACACCACCATGTGTTGCCCAAAAAGGCCTTAAAACCATTTAAAACAGGTACCCTTGGTCATTAGTGATATCAGCACCTGAGTATGCTTAGATCGCAGTCTGGGGCTGCCAGCGACATTTTGGAAAAGGGCAGTCCAGGAAACAGAGCATGGATCACAGGTAATGATATGGCCACCGTGGCCAGAGTGTACTTGCAATGTTGCAGCCACCTTGGAAATGGCAAATGACCACAACACAGACAGGTGCACAAAAGCTCAGAGAAAAGAAGAGATAAGCATATGAAAAGCAAAGGGAAAATGCTGGCACTTATGCCAAAGCTTATTTTAAAGCTTTATTTGACAAGCTTGCACCACCAGAATGGGGCTCCAACCATATATATCATTTAGAGGCTGTACAAAAGGACCTCCACCCAGGAGAAGCTAAACCTGGCTGGGGTGACAAACGGTAAGCGATACCTTGTGGCTCTAGTCCTGATCAGGTGGGGACAAAAAGGAGAATGCTGCAAACTGGGTCTGTGACAGAATCTGGAGACCCTAACTGGCTATCTCTGCCAAGAAGCTGCTTCACAAAGCTCTGGAACATGAGACCAGCAAATCTAGTTATAGTCACCCCAAGAACTAGAAAACACCAGTTTTGGAGTAAACCAGAATAAGAACTGTTTATTTGAACAAAAATACAGGCTTTTATATACCCCAGGAGGACGTGCCCCCCTCCTGATCATATTACCCTAACAATACAACCTGCTCGCAGGAATATAATTACAACAACCAACATATACTATAAACATGACCTTAATTAGACACCTGGATGACTCCGTGCCCACTCAGACTATTCAGGTCAGACTTGCCGTCAGCAAGCTCACACATTACAATGCACATTATCATAAGTATAAACACAGCCCACAAGGGTAGTGTGCTAGTAGACAATAGCTGAGTAAATTAGCACAAATAACAATGGGTGAAAGACCCTTAGGAGGCACACTAGACCTACTTGCAATAAACACATTATAGCAGACAACCCCAGACAGGTGGCTTGCTAATGACATCAGCATCTGCTATGAATTCCACAGTGTGAAGGAGTCCTTGCTGGAAATGTGGCATATAATCCCTTAACTTGGATCCCAGAGTCTGTGTGTCTTGGGGAGACATTGGCTTGAATCCAAAATAACATTACTCCAAGGGTCCACAGGCATACGCCTCACAGCGATTAGTGTTCCCTTAAAAGCCAGGGCCCATAGTCAGTAGGCAAGAGGCTAGCATTCAGTCCCCTCCAAAAGCCTCTGACCATGCGAGTGTGTCACAGGGTCTGTCTTTGATTTATAGTTTACCAGTCCTATCAGGTTGTGGGGGTGGAGCCACAACCCATTGTATGCTGCGCCAGGAAAATAAATTTTAAGTGAGGCAATGAAACCAAGTGTTTCAATTATGTATCAAAAAGTTCAATAAAAATATATAAATAAATAAAGAGATCCAACTGTTTATTCAAGTCTGTGTTTTGATGCCTCCACCATTTCAATAATTAAATATAGAAATAAATAAAAAATCCAACTAATCATCCAAGTGTGTGCTTCTGATTTCTCCACCTCTTAACATCTGTAAATTAAACGTGGATCATCATCTGCACGTGAAAGCACACAGTCCACCAATATGCACTCACAAGACATTCAGCTGCCTATGAATGCAGCACACTGCATTCAAAGCAATAATATGGCCAAATTTTTAGCTCCAATTTCTCTTTATGGATATAAGAACCTTCTCAATCTTCTCCACATGTTGTCGTTGTTCAGTCGTTTAGTCATGTATGACTCTTCATGACCTCATGGACCATAGCGTGCCAGGCTTTTCTGTCGTCCACTGTCTCCCGGAGCTTGCCTAACTTCATGTTCGTTGTTTCAATGATGCTATCTATCCATCTTGTTTTCCGTCGTCCTCTTCTCCTTTTTCCTTCCATGTTTCCCAGCATCAGGGTCTTTTCCATTGAGTTCTCTCTTCGCATTAAATGGCCAAAGTATTTGAGTTTCAGCTCCAGGATCTGTCCTTCCAGGGAATATTCAGGGTTTATTTCCTTCCGGATTGACTGGTTTTGGCCTTCTTGCAGTCCAAGGGACCTTCAAGAGTCTTCTCCATAGTTCAAAAGCATCAATTCTTCGGCGTTCAGCCTTCTTTATGGTCCAATTTCACAGCCATAAGTTACTACGATGAATACCATAGCTGTGACTATACGGCACTTTGTTCGTAGGGTGATGTCTCTGCTTTTTATAATGTCTTCTCCACTAGAGGGCACCAGATCACCAAAGTTGGTTGTCTAGGGAGGAAATTGCCCACCACATGGAACCACAGGAGTGAATTATAGTGTAGTATTTTATTGTATTAAACCTCCCAAACATACAGCAGCATGACCATAAATTATAAATAACATCCTTAATACAGTACAAAGAAAGATAAACAAGTGCGGCATGACCTCACATTGATAGCTTCTGTTCCGGACTGGAAGCATTGGCATGACAAGCTCAATGTGAAAACTCGCTTGCATGTGTAGCTCCCTCACCCCCTGGAGGAACCAAATGGTGCCCTCCTACTGGTGAATCAAGTTTGGTAGTTTTTTTTGGCAGTGAGGGATCAAAGCCTTGATGCCAAAGTCAGCGAGTAACACATACAAAGCCAGGTATGTGACCTCCCTGAATTTTCAATTCTCGCTAGCAAAAGGATCGCTAGTATGAAATCTGGATGGGAATTTATTTCTCAGCAAAAGTGGAGTTTTACTTAAAAGCAGAATGAGCACAGACAAAAAAAAATTAATATTTTATGGATCAACTATTTAAAATATTAATAATAACTAAATTCCACTGCGAGATTCTGGGACTGGGGGCGCGACCGGATGGGCGGGTGTCTGATGAGCGGCCGCATGGAGTGAGTGTGAGCAGGGACGCTGTGTGCTCCCTCCCACCCCCGTTCTCATCGCTCCCCCCGGCCACAGGAACGGCGTCTCGGATGGCTCTGGCTCCTTAACGGATGCCTGTATCCACGAGTCTGGGGTCGTGCTGACTCCTCTGTTTCTCTGCTAAGGGCCCTTTGACCTCCTAATGACCGGCGAATGCTGAGGAATCCTCTGGGAGAGACGTCATCCCCTGCACGCTGCAGCAGCTTTCACTTTCACTTCCACATTCTCATGCTAAACACGGAGTAGAAGTCGGCTGGAGCTGGTATAGTATAGCATGGGGTCATTAATATGGTAACCGGATTCTGTGGTAAAAAACGTGTGACAACCCTTGGTTCAGAGGTAATCCCTGGTAGCTCCTTGGTAGTTCCTGGCAATTTGGTATTTGTGCACTAACATAACTATGTGTCAGCATTTTGCCTTTCCTGCTGCGTTGGTAGTACTAAGTGTGTGAACGGAGTGAGCTAATATAGGAAGCAAAATATACTCCTTTCTATCTCTCCCTTTTTTTTTTTCTCTTTCTTTTTTTGGGTGAGTTGCCGATACGGGCGGGGGAAGATAGGTAGTGGGGGCTCCCCTTGTTATTAAGATTACACCAATCCCCCCACTCTTAGGTGGGGCCATTATAAGCTATAAGCTAGCTAAAAGCCCTTGGCTCCTCAGTGACTGCATGCATACCTGCATACATACCTTACTAACCGTAGACTGCTGGCGACTGCCTTAGCGGCATTTAACCAGCTGCGCAAAACTGCGGTGAAGGAGGGAGGCTGCATTAAGTACTGCCATAGCTGAGGTGCTCATGGGTGAAGGGAGCTACCCCACCCCGGCCACTTAAGGTACTGTAGTCTCCCCTTGTTTGAAATTCTCCTTCCCCGTGTCGGGGTGTGTGGGGTGGAGAGAGCTCCCCCTCCATACACCCGTCACACACTCTATTTTTAGAGTAACATGGTAGTTATTCTATTCAGCGGGTAGATGAGTGTGGAGAGGTGCTGCTAATCTCTTGCTGTTAAATTATACGTATACCTATAGAAGTGAATGATGCAGAATCTACGCTCCTCTAAAGAGAAAAACTTGCAGCACGCTGCAGCAATAGCAGCAGCTGCAACACTGGAGCAATATGCTCATGCCTCTGCTCTGACCCCTCCAAAAAAAGGGACGCAGCAAAAGAGTCAACAGGGGGGGACATCGGATAGGAAAAGCCAGGGTCAGCCACACTCACAGCCCTCAGGGGGTGTGTTGGCTACCCAGTCTTCCAAATTAACATGTAATAAAGGGCCAGAGCCAAGTGATCAAAACACAAACGTGAACCTGGAGCTAATAAACGACCCGAATCTACCCTTGAATAAAGAACCAACCTTAATGGATGTATTCATGGCTGTAGGGGTGTGTAATAGCTCGCTCAAAGATCTCTGTGAACAGATGAAAGGTCTTAAAGCAGATCTCTTACTGGTTAGACAAGATCTACAGAAGATGACAGAGAGAACAACGGTCCTGGAAGAAAGAGTTAGTGGGCTAGAAGACAATGTGCACCCAATAATCAAAGAAATAAAATGGCTGAAGGAACAGTTATCTAAACAAGCCTCTAAAATGGATGAGATGGAGAACAGGAGTAGAAGAGATAATGTGAGACTGATAGGTCTACCTGAAAGGAGTGAGGGCGCCAATCCAATTGCATTTCTAGAAAAATGGTTAGGGGAGCTAATCGGGAAAGAATTGTTCTCGGCTTCGTTTTCCATCATAAGAGCTCACAGGATCCCTTTCAGGGCACCACAGGAGGGGGGTCACCCGAGACCCCTCCTCCTGAGATTTCTTAATTACCAGGATAAAGTGATTTTACTGCGGAAGATTAGGGAAGCGGGGGAGGTCTTTTTTAAAGGGGCAAAAATATCATTCTATTCCGACTTCTCTCCGGACTTGCAGAGGCGTAGAGTAGAGTTCACCCAGGCAAAACGCAACCTACAAAAACTTAAGGTGCCCTATGCTCTTTTATACCCAGCAAGGTTGCGGATTGTGGCCCTGGGGGAGACTCTGTTTTTTAACTCCCCTGTTGAAGTTGAGAAGTGGCTGGAAGATAATAGAGAAAAAATTACGAACTCCACGTAGAGAATGGGGGAGGATATAATAGGCCGAGGTGCTGATAGGATGACACGATAGGGCACTGGGAGGTATAGGGGCTGCATATTTGTCTTTGTTCCTTTGTTCTGCCTTCTTCTTTTCTGCCCCGGAGGGGGGTGCCTCTTAAAGATACTACCCTTTTCCAGCACCCGTTAATGGTTTCTGTTATGAAGGACGGGAGGGGATGGGTGCACACAGTTGTTTGGGTGCAGGGCGGTGTGGGGTTGTGAGTGGAAGAATTGGTGTAAAAGGGCGGTGTTAGTGTAAGAGGTAACGGTCATGGTTGGTAAATCCCCAGGGGATACACCTAGATAGGTGGGTAGGGATGGGGGGGGAGGGGGATGGGGTGGGAGGGTAGGGGAGATTAGGTGGGGTGGGAAGGGGGGGGGAATCTGGGAGGGAAGGGAAATAGGGTGGGAAAATCATTTGCTACGAACACCTACATCACTAGAAACCACACTGGAGGCCTCTAGGCCTCCACTTACAGATTATTGTTACACATGCAGGCACTTTTTGTAGTATATTTTAATAAAGCAGGGTAGACTTGACTAAATTAAGCGTGTATTTTAGAATCCACAATATGCACATATTTGGAATTAATACAGCATTTGCTGGGAGAAATCTTCCTTTCTCTTTATGTCCTTCCTTTTCTTTTTTTTGTTCTTTTTTTTTTTTTTTTTTTTTCCTTTTCTTGAGTAAGGAGGCGCATAAATTTCACCTTATAAAAACAATGGGGCATATATGGTAATACTCGTTGTGACAAGACAGGCTCTTTAGAACCTAGATGTTAGTTAGGCCCTTGAAAAAAGGATCCTGGAATATTAGGGGCCTGGGTTCTTCTCTTAAAAGGCTGGCAGTGTTTTCTGTGCTGGAGAGTTCTGGGGCAGATCTGGTCTGTCTGCAGGAAACCCACTTAACTAAGGATACCAGCCAGCAGCTACAGATGAAAAAATTTCAATACCAAATTCATGCATTTCACTCCTCTTTTAGTAGAGGGGTGAGTATCTTTGTGAAAGCTGGGGTAAAATTTTCCTGCAGACAGACCAGTATAGATGATCTGGGTAGATATATTTTTCTATTTTGCTCTATCGATGGTGTCATGTTTGTGGTGGCAAACATATACATCCCTCCCCCCTTTAATCTGGATATACTGCTTAAATTGCATAAATTTCTGTTGGATAAAAAGGAATGCCCGATAGTAGTCGTCGGGGACTTTAATGAGGTCCTAGATAGAAAGTTGGATAGATTCCCGATACGTCAGCTCTCAGAGGAATCAGGGAAGAGCCGTTTAAGTTTATTTCTGGAAGAAGTAGGGTTAGTAGATTTATGGGGGGTGCGAAATCCAGGCGTGTTGCAATACACCTGCTGCTCTATGTCACACGCCACGCTCTCAAGGATAGACTTAGTCCTGGGAAATGCCAGGGCACTCCAGCTGCTAGAAAAAAATCGCATACTGGCCAAGAGGTATCTCAGACCATTCCCTTATGGTGGCTACACTAAGTGTAGGAGAGTCTAAGCCTAGGAAGAGTTGGAGCGTGAGCCCAAACTGGTTCGAAGTAATTAAAAAATCGGATGGGATTCTCCCCACCTTAAGGGAGTTTGTGGAGTTCAATCAGGGCTCGGCGGCTCCCCCTGTGCTATGGGACACCCTCAAGGCATTTCTTAGAGGGGCTCTAATACAGCATATGGCTAAATTTAATAAAGAGGCTAGGAGTGAGGAAGAGGGTACTCTGAGGGATGCTCTCAAGGCCGAAAATAACTTTATCAGAAACCCAACCCCGGAGCTGGAAAGTACCTGGCAAGAGAAACAACAAAAGTATAAATTAGTGGTCATGCAGAAAGCAGAGACTAGGCGCCTTCTTCAGAGACAGGAATTTATGGTGGAGGGGGAAAGAGTAGGAAGAACATTGGCTATGCTTGTAAAATCAAATGCAGCTCCATCCACGGTCCTCGCTATTAGATCACAGAGTGGAGATATAACATCAAGCACCCCAGAAATTGTACAAACCTTCAGGGTGTATTATAAAAAACTCTACTCTTCGCAGAAAAAGGGTAAGGAGGCTGTGATGGAGGACTTTTTGGAGGGGCTACCGATTCCTACTATATCACAGGAAGAAAGTGCCATATTAGACTCCCCAATAACGGTAGCAGAACTGCAACAAGCAGTAGCGGGCATGGCAAGTCTTAAGTCACCCGGGCCCGATGGCCTCCCAAGCGAGACATATAAGCAGTATGGTGAAGTGCTGATCCCTGAATTACTAAAAACTTTGGAGGGGTCACTTGAGGGGGGCCAGTTGCCTGCTTCAATGTTAGAAGCAACAATTACTGTATTACAGAAAGAAGGGAAAGACCCACTGGATGTAGCCGCCTATAGACCAATCTCTCTACTTTGCACTGACGTAAAAATTCTTGCCAAGGTTCTAGCAGTAAGATTGAACAGAGTTATTCATAAATTGATACACGAGGATCAGGCGGGCTTTATAGCCAATAGATCTACGAGCCTGAACATTAGAAGAGCGTTTTTGAATTTACAGTTACCATTGGAAAATGTAGGCTCGAGAGCGTTAATGACCCTCGATGTATCTAAGGCTTTTGATAGCGTGGAGTGGGGCTATATATGGCGCGTGTTGGAGAAATTCAGATTTGGCACGTCTTTTATAAGGTGGATTAGAATGTTATATACCCGCCCTAAGGCAAGACTAAAAATTAACAACGAATTTTTAGATTGGTTTGAGCTGGAAAGGGGGACTAGGCAGGGGTGTCCTCTTTCTCCTTTGCTGTTCGCATTGGCGATGGAACCCCTGGCCATCTCCATAAGGAAAAGCAGAGCGATAACTGGTTTTCTGCGAAAATCGGGCGAAGAAAAAATCGCGTTATATGCGGATGACATTTTGTTATTCTTGGGGGACTCGAGAAATTCACTACTGAGTGCGATGAGGATAGTGAAGGATTTCGGCAGCTTCTCTGGTTTAGAGATAAACTGAGAGAAGTCCGAGTTTATGCTGATAGATCCCATCAGCGAGCTAACAGCGTGCGATATACCCCAGATGGTAATGGTGGATGCCCTGAAATACCTGGGAATAGTTCTGACGAAGGACCAAACCCTGTATATCAGCACAAACCTCGTCCCTCTTTTAACAAAACTGAAACAAAAAATAGGAATCTGGAGGCGTCTGCCCCTGTCCGCCGCAGGAAGATGTAGCTTAATAAAAATGGTTTGGATGCCACAATTGCTATACATCCTGCACAATTCGCCAGTCTGGATAGGCAAGAAGTGGTTTAAAAGAATTGATAGCCTCTTTAGGGAGTTGATTTGGAAGGGGAAGCAAGCCAGGATTCGACTTCGTGCTTCAGCTTCCCACACGGGAGGGGGGCTTTGCCCTCCCACACCCCGAGCGCTACTTCTTAGCAACTCAGCTACAGCAACTGCTAGGATGTGGGATACCGAAAGGAGGCACCCCCAATGGCAAATTGCTATTGCTAAGTACTCCACATAACACCCTAGTTGAAACTCTAGAGGCGGATATGTTCCATGACAATTATCCAACTATCAAGCTGCTAATTAAACTCTGGAAAACTGTCAAGAAAACGATGGGATATGATGATCCAACAGTTTACTCCCCTATCTGGAATAACCGTAATTTACAGGAAGTTCTTAAAATAGGTACTTTTGGGGAATGGGTGAATCTTGGCATCAGAAGGCTAAGCCAGCTTTATAACGACACCAAGCTAAAGAGTTTCCCGGAATTAGTAGGGGAATTCAAGCTACCTCAGAGTTCTTTCTTCCTATATCTCCAGCTAGAACACGCTCTTAAAGCACAATTAAAGCTCAGACTCCGCGCTGGGAAGAAATGCCTCTATTTCAGTGCATAATGTAGGTAAACCCTACTAGAGTAAAGCAGTTGACCTGATTGGGCCCCACAATTACCATAACCATGTCTCCATCCCTGTATATACATTAAAAAGCAAAAGAGAGGGGCAGTGGGACTTTAAATGAGGCATGGGTAGGTCTTTGAAAAAGTCTAGGATACCTTATGTTAAATTAACTATCACCACCCCTTAAGGGGCTTAAAAGCTGTATAGCCATAGAGAACTGCTAATCAAAGAAATGCATAGACATCAATTCATGAGTAATATAATAATAATAATAATATAATGCATCATAATATACAATACATAAATCATGCACATCGAGGCACAATAAAAATAGTAGTCATGTTGATAGAAACGTTGTTTATAAACGCTGTTTGAAAATAATTGATACAAGCAATCACAGTTCTAAAATGGGTATACAAAAAAGGTGAACAAGGTATTCCGAATAACAATGTTAGTAAGTATAAATGGTATACGATAGAATTCATAGATGAACCAAGCTTGAAATGGCAACCCTGAGTGTAGACTCTACGCGTTTCATGGCGTTTAAAGCCAATCATCAGGAGTGGGATGCATCAAGAGATGACTAGAAAAATAAATAAAACAAATCAATAAATAGATCATTGAAGTCTCAATTAGAATCATGCTTACACAAGGTAAAGCAGGTATTTTAGAATATATAAATACACATTACCTTTTGGCAACAACCCAGTACATAACCCAACAGTCCAATTGTGGAATAATGAAGGTGGCCCTGAGAGAGCTGTCTCCCCCGGGGTTGAGGCCAAGGACACACAAGGCTAACCCCCAAACCGAAAGTCTCCATGGGGGCTGGAGAATCGGAGAGGGGGTAAAGAGGAACAGCAACCAGGGAGAGAGCCAGACAGCCAAAACACACTTCCCAAGTAGGAGGCATACATGTATGGGCCACAGATGAAGTTCTGCAATAAATGAAAGAAAAAAGAATAATGAGGAGGAGATGTGTAACAAGGAGATGGGGATGAGTGTGTCAAAAAAAATAAAATTAAAATTAAAATAAAAATAAAAAAATAAAATATAGAACAATGTTGTGAATGAAGGAAAGTAAAATGTAAAACCTGCGTTTATGCTCCCTCCATCTCACTTAGGCTTGATGGGCGGGGATGAACTGCTGCTGAGATCTCTGTGCCTCAGTTGGTTGTCTGCCCCGTCTATTTCTTTGGCCAAACGTGATTGCATGACGTTGGCTGGGACACGCCCCCAGGCTGAGGATACAAAGGTCGGGATGAGCTGGCAGTTCATTCCACACTTTTTTCTCAGGAGGAGAGGATATATGGGTCTTCATCCACACCTCAGGTAATCAGGCTGTTTCTCTTCATTATCACACACCTATTCACATCATGCTTGATTTCTCTTTACACAGGTGTGCATTATTTATTTATTTATTTTTATGCCTTTCATTTAAATACCAACACATTGGCAACATGCTAGTATACATTATTTATATATATCTTTTGTTTGTTGGTTCTCACCACCCAGTTATTTTTGGGGCAGGTGTCAGACATACACTCTAGTGCCAGCTTGGTTTTACATTTTACTTTCCTTCATTCACAACATTGTTCTATATTTTATTTTTTTATTTTTATTTTATTTTTAATTTTATTTTTTTTGACACACTCATCCCCATCTCCTTGTTACACATCTCCTCCTCATTATTCTTTTTTCTTTCATTTATTGCAGAACTTCATCTGTGGCCCATACATGTATGCCTCCTACTTGGGAAGTGTGTTTTGGCTGTCTGGCTCTCTCCCTGGTTGCTGTTCCTCTTTACCCCCTCTCCGATTCTCCAGCCCCCATGGAGACTTTCGGTTTGGGTTAGCCTTGTGTGTCCTTGGCCTCAACCCCGGGGGAGACAGCTCTCTCAGGGCCACCTTCATTATTCCACAATTGGACTGTTGGGTTATGTACTGGGTTGTTGCCAAAAGGTAATGTGTATTTATATATTCTAAAATACCTGCTTTACCTTGTGTAAGCATGATTCTAATTGAGACTTCAATGATCTATTTATTGATTTGTTTTATTTATTTTTCTAGTCATCTCTTGATGCATCCCACTCCTGATGATTGGCTTTAAACGCCATGAAACGCGTAGAGTCTACACTCAGGGTTGCCATTTCAAGCTTGGTTCATCTATGAATTCTATCGTATACCATTTATACTTACTAACATTGTTATTCGGAATACCTTGTTCACCTTTTTTGTATACCCATTTTAGAACTGTGATTGCTTGTATCAATTATTTTCAAACAGCGTTTATAAACAACGTTTCTATCAACATGACTACTATTTTTATTGTGCCTCGATGTGCATGATTTATGTATTGTATATTATGATGCATTATATTATTATTATTATTATATTACTCATGAATTGATGTCTATGCATTTCTTTGATTAGCAGTTCTCTATGGCTATACAGCTTTTAAGCCCCTTAAGGGGTGGTGATAGTTAATTTAACATAAGGTATCCTAGACTTTTTCAAAGACCTACGCATGCCTCATTTAAAGTCCCACTGCCCCTCTCTTTTGCTTTTTAAACCCTACTAGAGGTCTAATCTCAAGAATTTATGATCAATTAAGTAAACCAAACAACAGCGGGGGGGATACTCCACGGACTAAAAGCCAAATGGGAAGAGGATATAGGGGGAATGACCCAGGAACAATGGGCGAAAACCTTGGAATTGAGTGTACAGGTCTCGGTGTCCCCTTCACAGCGGCTCTCTCACCTACTTTTGTTGCATCGATCCTACTATACACCTAAGAGACTTTTTAAATTTGGGGGAAGGCCTAATGACAACTGCCCCAGATGTCAGAGGTCGGGAGACCTCATCCACATGCTGTGGAGGTGTCCCAAGTTATTTAGATACTGGGAAGAAGTGACCGGAAACTTGGGAAGTATCTTTGGCACTATAGTAGTAAAAGAGGCCATAACCTGTATCCTGGGGTATAGAAGAGTTCTGGGGGAGAGACTGAGCACCACACTGGCCATCACGCGGGCCTTGTTTCAGGCTAGGAAGATGATAACACTAAGATGGCAATCAAAAGACCCTCCCTCGGTGAAAGACTGGATCTCTACTATTAATGATACTCTGAGTAGGGAAAGAGTGGAGTATATAAAGAGAGGCAACCTTCAGGAATTTGAAAACATGTGGAAGCCATGGCTAGAGAAAGTGGGAGGTCCCTAGTAGGCAAGGCGTAGGATTTGTCCAAGAGAGGGGCTTAACATAACTATATAGGTAACTGAGATCCCTGAGGTCAAGGAGCGCTATAGCGAAGTGATTTTGACGCGCATATTTTCTTTTCTTCTTTCTTTTTTTGTGTCTTATTTCTTTTTTTTCTTGTTTTTTCTTACATTGATTAAATAAATAATCTAGATGGTTGCAGGTTAAACTTTGAGGGGGGGTGGGGGGGGGTTGATTTGGGAATAAGTAAACTTTTTGTGTAATACTGGGCAGTTCAGCAAAGAACGGGCATGGGGAGCCCATAAGTCTTCTAATATATATCCCTTTCCTGTTTTTCCTTTATCTTTCCTACATTTTTACCTCCTTATACGAGTCCCTTTCCCCTCTAATCTGACCCAGAAAATGATAAAGATCCACCTGCCAATGGGCTTTAGTGTCACTACAGATTGAACCTAGGTGTTGGGAACAAGGGAGGACTTGCTGCTAAAGTGGTACATTAAAGTACTCAGAGGGACGATACAAAAGGAATTAGAGGTAATGCATGATCCACTATGATGTAAACCGGAGAAGGCGACCAGTCAATGAACATCGAGCTGATTTTGCCCTCTGCTTATTGGTTTCTGAAGTGGAAAAAAAAAAAAAATTCCACTGCGCTCCTACAATCCAATGCAATACTTGATAACACTTTTTGTACTGCTACCCAATATAAAAATAAATGAAAAACAAAAATCAATGTAAAAAAAAAATATGTAAAAGTCCATATACACTCACTGGCCACTTTATTAGGTACACCTTGCTACCGGGTTGGACCCCCTCTTGCCTTCAGAACTGCCCTAATTCTTTGTGGCATAGATTTAACAAGGTTTTGGAAACATTCCTCAGAGATTTTGGTCCATATTGACATGATGGCATCATACAGTTGCTGCAGATTTGTTGGCTGCACAACCATGATGCGAATCTCCCGTTCTACCACATCCCAAAGGTGCTCTATTGGATTGAGATCTGGTGACTGTGGAGGCCATTGTAGTACAGTGAACTCATTGTCATGTTCAAGAAACCAGTTTGAGATGATTTGAGCTTCCTGACTGGAAGGAATTCTGGTTCTGGAAGACCACCCTGGTTAACTTTGGCAGACCACCGTGACTCCTGGTACCGTGAGACACCCAATGAAATACGTGAAACAGGATGGGATTTCAAAAGATGTCTGAGTTTATTGAACACGAAAGTAGCTTATATTCAGTATAGAAAAAAGGAGGGGGAGTGGTTAGTTTAATGCATACGTGTCTAGGGTTACACAAGTTTGTTACTTGATGTATATCTATCAACAGTTAGATAGGACATCTGGTCATTAGTCACATATCTTAGCAGACTGCCTAAGGCTAAACAAGATATACATTCCGAGAACAGGCTTGACCTCAGTGAGCACAATGGGGGGGGGGGTGATGTGCAAGCATTCTTGCACATTCTTACACAAACTTAAACTTACACAATACGAGACTTCACATAAGATGACGGGGATATACAAAATGGAGTCATGATGGATCATTCATATTATTACAATCCCCTCTTAAGTCATGGACATGACTTATCCTGTTTCATTGTAACATACTCATCTTGATTTTTGTAATATAAGCTGAGGTAAGTTTCATTAGCAGCAGCTGGGTCAGCTGTTCGAGTAGCCCGTGAAATTAAGCACATAACAAGTTTGAAACAAGCACACACAAACAAGATATAAAGCAAGATCATTATAATAACCATAGCAACGTCTTTCAACCATGAGAATATCCCACTGAGGCTGAACCCTCCTATATTGTTAAAAAGGCTCCATGTCTTAGCTAGATCCCTTACTTCGACCTGTAGTTTGTCTACCTCTTTTCTGAACTGTGCAATGATCTCATAATAATCAGGTACCTCTACACCGGTGTTATGTATCCAAGTGCAACATTCATAGTCCTCAGTTATTTTGCACAGCCCAGTAAGTGTGGCACTCATACTTTCTATTGCTAGATCATGGAGCACTAACTGTTTTCTGATAGCCCTTGTCTCTAGGTTTAGTTTTGAAATGTCATCAGAATTCTTGTCTAATATCTCATCCAATATTTTAGAGTAGTTGTTCAGCCTTTTCATCATATCAATTCCCCATCCTGCCCCAGAGGGGAACCATGTGGCGGTGCTTTAGAGGATACCTGGGGTGTATGCTAGCCTTCAACAGGTGTCCTCCCTTATTGTCCCCCAATATACCCATTATTGGAATCAGTAATGCAAGATAGCACCATCCCTGAGGGTCCACGGGAATCTATGGATGACATGTTTTCCCACAACAGATGTATATACTGTTCCACAAGGCTAGTGGCTGGGTGCCAAGGATTTGCTATGTGTCAATATAGAGACCTGCAAGAGCTAGGAGTGAAAGCAGTTTTCCCATCTCGGTATCAGCATTTGTATTATTCATAAGGGTGTATAGAGTTTCATTTAATTTACAATCTGTGGTGGCAAAAGTTGTGGAAAAATCTGGGGCCACGTAAAAATGTATTTTAGTATGGCTACATACCTCTCCGCCCTGTAATGAATTTCCCAACCTAAAACATCAATTGGGGAAATGGCTCCTACCCATGGTTGGAAAGGTGACAGTGCTATTTTTTAATGTTACTGGTACTTTAGTAAGGGTAATCGGAGGTGTTCCATTCAGGAAGGGGGTGATGTTCAGGGGTACCCCCATAAGAGGGATACGTGTTGTGCTAGGATGTAGTTTACTACATAGCCAACATTTTTCATATCCTGATTTCTGGGCATAGCTATATTTAAATTTAAGTAACAACATTTTTTTCTGTGAAACTATCAGTTTTAGTTCCTTCATAATCCGAATACACATCCCTTCTATATTTGGGTAGGCCACATATGCCTCTAAGGGCCCCTAAGTCTTCAGGATGATAAATACAGTGAGTTATGATCCATGCTGGTATAAATACTATCAAAGTCATCAAGAACAGGAGGCCCAAGGCCTTCCTAGAAGTCTGTGGTGAAATAAGCAAGGTCATCTTTTTCAGAGTCTTGACCACCTGCTTCACTCACTGTTCGAGCATTTGTATCACCTGCTTCACCTCTCTGTGCTTTATCTTGCTTCTTAGGTGTTTGGTTCACCTTCTTCACATGACTGGCATGGATCCAAGCCTGTTGTCCCTCTACCAGAATGGCTGTTTGTGTAACCGCGATCACAGTAGTCGGGGGTCCAAATGGGTACTCTTGCTTCTTGGTACGATTCAGTTGTTGGACCACTACGATGTCTCCCACCTGGAAAGGGTGAGTAGGTTCCTGTGAAGAGAAAGAAGAGGTGCAAGCGACACTTTATCAACTCTGTCCAAGGTTTCAATCAATTTCTTAACACACTCCTCCTGTATAAGGTCAAGATCCCCTCTAACATTAGTGGCTGTCTGGCCCATGGGGTGGGAAAAGGTCTTCCCATCAGGACCTCTAAAGGGGAGTAACCTGTTGTATTTGAAGGGGTCATCCTTACCTCTGCAAGGACTGCAGGGAGCACCTTTTTCCATCCATTAAAGGTTCCCCCTGTGGCTTTACTGATTTTATTATACAACAAGAAGGGGGTTGTGAGCTGTCCATACCAATATTTTGAACGCTGACATTTCTCCATCCCAATTAGTAAAACCAAAAAAAGAGAACAAAAAGCGGGACTTTACACGAGACATGTCAACGCATAAATATTAATTAATTGGCCAGGCGCATATAGAGTTGGCCTGTATCCAATGCAAATATATATTCCGGACATCAATAATATATAACAAGAAGGAACAATGGGCGTAATCACAAAGGATTTACAACAAATATTCGTATAAAACATCATTTTAATACATCATTAGACATGGAGAAATTTAGTATAGAGTCAATCAATCAATTGGATATGGTAGATACAAAAAGTATACAGTTACAGTACAGGTGGTTGTTAGATTGTAGGCATCCTTAAGTTGTTAACTCTACGCGTTTCTTGGCTTACAACCAATCATCAGGAGTTCAGATGCATAATAACTAAAAAATAATAGAGCAGCCATTAATCTAGTGATTGACACATATGTATCGAAAAGACAAAAACTACAATAGTACTCACACATTGATGGATAACTGATAAAATGGTAAGGTAGTCCGGCCTGCAAAGTCTCACCCGGGGTTGAGGCAAGGACCAGCCCCCCAGAGGTATACCCCAAAAAAGGGAGGTCGCCATCTGAGCCAGGACACCCCACACAAACTCCGCCCCGATCACTCTGATCGTGGGTGGACTCCTCCCTCCTCCCTGTGCGCCGTATTGACTTCCCTTCACGACGCTGGCGGGGACACGCCCCCTGCCTGGGGTATATGGCAGCGGCCTCTGGCTAGCCCACTCCACATGCTGTCTCAACTTGAGCAGGGATGACCGGCTCACGCTACACTTGCACCTCAGGTAATCTCCTTCACTTTCCCTTAGCCATCCATGTTCTCACACTTTCAACACCTACATATTTCCCTTACTATTCACTTCCACCTCACCCCCCCCCCATTTGTCTCATGCTCCCTACCATACTCCCTAGTCACTCCCAATTGTTCATTCATGGATGGCTTTCTCACCTTACCTTTACCCCCACTTACACTGCTTTTTTCCCCCCTAGCATTCCACATGCGCCTGCCAGGTTCCTCCTTCCTGGTTGTGTGGGGTGTCCTGGCTCAGATGGCGACCTCCCTTTTTTGGGGTATACTTCTGGGGGGCTGTTCCTTGCCTCAACCCTGGGTGAGACTTTGCAGGCCGGACTACCTTCCCATTTTATCAGTTATCCATCAATGTGTGAGTACTATTGTAGTTTTTGTCTTTTCGATACATATGTGTCAATCACTAAATTAATGGCTGCTCTATTATTATTTTATTTAGTTATTATGCATCTGAACTCCTGTTGATTTGTTGTAAGCCAAGAAACGCGTAGAGTTAACAACTTAGGGATGCCTACAATCTAACAACCACCTGTACTGTAACTGTATACTTTTTGTATCTACCATACCCATTGATTGATTGACTCTATACTAATTTTCTCCATGTCTAATGATGTATTAAAATGATGTTTTATACGAATATTTGTTGTAAATCCTTTATGATTACGGCCATTGTTCCTTCTTGTTATATATTATTGATGTCCGGAATATATATTTGCATTGGATACAGGCCAACTGAATGAATGAATGAATGAATGAATGAATGATTTGTAAAGCGCTGCAAATGCGAACTGAATCGCCTCAAGGCGCTGGATGCATTCTCTGTTGTCAGCTTCTTAGAAAAGGAAGGTCTTTAGTTTTTTCCTGAAGGCCTGGTGGTTTTCTTCCATGCGGATGTTGGTTGGAAGAGCATTCCATAGTCGAGGTCCTTGGACTGCGAATCTTGGTTCTCCCTTTGCTTTGTAGAGGTATTTGGGAATGATAAGGAGGTTTTGGTTAGCTGTTCAAAGACTGCGATTCGGTGTGTAGTGTTTTATTTTCTCACGGAGATATAGTGGAGCGTTTCCTTGTATGCATTTGTGGGTGAGGCAGAGGGTCTTGAATGTGATCCGATTCTTCATGGTTAGCCAGTGTAGGCTCTTTAGGGATGGGGAGATGGATTCCCGGGGTTTTTTTCCTGTTAACAGTCTTGCCGCCGTGTTTTGGATGAGTTGTAAGCGCGCAAGCTGATATTGGGGTAGTCCTACGTAGAGCAAATTTGCGTAGTCGAGTCAGGAATTGATGATTGTTCCCACAACTGCTGCTTTGACCTCTTCTGGGACGAAGGGGATGAGTCTACATAGCTGGCGGAGGAGATGGTGGGATCCGCTCACCACTGATCCTATTTGTGCATCCATTGTCATTCCTGAGTCAAAAATGACTCAGAGACTCTTGGCTTTGGTGCTTGGAGAGATGGTCTGTCCGAGGATGGTGGGAGGTGTCCACGTAGTCTTTATTTTGGAATTTTTGTTAGCTTGTAGGAGAAGAAGTTCTGTTTTTGATCCGTTGAGTTTGAGGGAGCTAGTGGTCATCCAGTCATCTATTAAAGTGAGGCATTTCTGTAATTGCTGATGAAGGTCTTTTTGTCCGTTGATGCGAAGGTAGAGTTGGGTGTCGTCAGCGTATGAGTGGAAGCAGAGATCGGTTTTCCTGATGATATTGAGAAGTGGGCGGATGTATATGTTGAATAGTACTGGTGACAAAGGTGAGCCTTGAGGGACTCCACAGGAGACTGCCCGGGTTTCCAAGGTGAATGTTCCTAGTTTCACTGTCTGGGAGCGATTCGCTAAGAAGGATGTAAACCATTTTAGAGCAGAATCTGTAGCTCCTGCAACTTCAGCGTGGCGGACAAGTAAAGTATTGTGGTCCACTGTATCGAATGCTGCGCTGAGGTCTAACAGTACCAGGAGACTCTGTTCTCCGTCGTCTGCTGCTTCAAGGGCGTCATCCCATATTTTGAGAAGTGCTGTTTCTGTGCCATGGCCTGGGCGGAAGCCTGATTGCAGAGGGTCCAGGAGTTGGTGTGTGTCCAGGTGGTGTTGTAGCTGCTGTACTACTGCTTTCTCTATAATCTTGGAGATGGCGTTGAGGCTAGTTATTGGTCTGCGGCAGTTAGGGTCCTTAGGGTCGAGATTGGGTTTCTTTAGCAGGGGTTTGACGATGCCTTGCTTGAGGGAGGTTGGCACAGTCCCTTCTTTGAATGATTGATTTATGAGATGTGTTAGGGTAGGGGCCAAGCTGTCGGAACATTCTTTAAACAGTTTAGTGGGAATGATGTCATTCGGTGATGTTGTCATGAAGATCCTGCCAGTAACCAGCGATCCAGGCGCACGGGAACACGGCCACGGGTTCCACTGCGCATGCGCGCGCGTTCACGGGTGCGGTCACGCACGGGCACGCGCGCGCGCACTCCCGCTGGTGTCAGGCGGGCTATTTAAACCGGTCTGTCACACTTCATCCCCGCTGTCTGCTCTACAGCATTCTGTGTGTGTTACCTGATCTGATCTGTGTATCCTGTTATCTGACCCGGCTTCCTGTTTGACCATCCTGCTATCCGCCTGCACCAGACCCTCTTGGCTTGCCTGACCATCCCTCTGCATTACCCCTGGTACCTCTACTGTTCGACCAATACTGACCACCGGCTTGTTGACCCTCCGCTGTGTATCTCGGCTTCCAGTCTGCTATTACCTGCTCTTGTTCCTGGTTCCAGTCCAGCGTTCCAGGCTACTACCTGCTGTTGTTCCTGGTTCCAGTCCAGTGTTCCAGGCTATTACCTGCTGTTGTTCCTGGTTCCAGTCCAGCGTTCCAGGCTACTACCTGCTGTTCTTCCTGGTTCCAGTCCAGCGTTCCAGCCTGCTACCTACTGCTTGTTCCTGGTTCCAGTCCAGTGTTCCAGGCTATCACCTGCTGTTGTTCCTGGTTCCAGTCCAGCGTTCCAGGCTACTACCTGCTGTTGTTCCTGGTTCCAGTCCAGCGTTCCAGCCTGCTACCTACTGCTTGTTCCTGGTTCCAGTCCAGCGTTCCAGTCTGCTACCTACTGCTTGTTCCTGGTTCCAGTCCAGTGTTCCAGGCTATCACCTGCTGTTTTTCCTGGTTCCAGTCCAGCGTTCCAGGCTACTACCTACTGTTGTTCCTGGTTCCAGTCCAGCGTTCCAGCCTGCTACCTACTGCTTATTCCTGGTTCCAGTCCAGCGTTCCAGTCTGCTACCTACTGCTTGTTCCTGGTTCCAGTCCAGTGTTCCAGGCTATTACTTGCTGTTGTTCCTGGTTCCAGTCCAGTGCTCCACTATCCGGCTTGCTTACCTGTTGGGTTCCTGGTCCTATCTGCATTCCAGTCTCTGTCTTCAGTCTTCTCTTCAGGTTCCTGATTCCAGAGGGTGCCACCACTACTGCACTTCCAGCACTGTTGATCCTGCCAGGCACCCATACCTCTCTTCACTCCTGGCCCTCTGTTTCCATTCCAGGGGAACGGGAGTGGGAGCTGTAAGGGAGGTCTTTCCCTGCACTTCAGGCTCACAACCTACCAGGTACGTGACAGTTGTGCTGTCTCGAAGGCTTCTGATGATGTTTTTAGTTGTGTCTGTGGTGATTGGAGACAAAAAGAAATTTGGTGGTTGAGTGATGTTCGTGTCAATATCCTCTTTTTGCTTTGGTTGAGTGAGGTTGGTTGTTATTTTCTGATGGATTGATTTCCGAATGTTGTCGATTTTGTCGATGAAGAAATCTGATAACTCATTGCAGAATTCTTGAGTATCGTTTGCTGGGGGCTCTAAGCAGGTCGGGTTCATTGACTGAGCAACTATTTTGAAAAGTTCCCGCGGACGGTTTAAGGCGGATGAGATGGTGTCTGAGAAATGTTCTTTTTTGGCTTTGAAGATTGCCTTGTGGTATTTCACAGTGAGTGCTTTGTAGTTAGCATGGTTTTCCTTGGTGGGATTTCTTCTCCATGCTCTTTCAGCTCTGCTACGTTCTTGCTTGAGTAGGGTGAGAGTGCCATTAAACCAACTCAAGTTTTTTTTGCGGATGAGTGTTCTGCGTTTTGGTGCCACGGAGTCTGCTGTTTGTAGTAATACATTGTTTAGGGAGTTGAGTGTTTGTTCTGTTGAGAGGTTTGAGTTTAGCAAAAGAATTTTGCTTGATAATGTAGTTTTGAAGAGATCAGAGTGAAGTTTCTTCTTGGATCTATTCCAGTGTGTTGCTGTTGCGCGTTTCTGTTTTTGGAGGATGGGGTTAGTGGTGATTTTAAATTTAATAGCATGGTGGTCCATCCATGGTAGTGGAGTGTTGTCAAATACGTTGATGTCCATATTCTGTTTGAAGATGAGATCTAGAGTGTGTCCTGAACCATGCGTGGGAGAATTTATCAGTTGTTGAAGGCCAAGTTCTTCCATTTGGTTGATGCAGGCGGTTGCGATGGAGTCTTGGGCAGAGTTTGCCCACAGGTTAAAATCCCCAAGTACCAGCAGGTTTTTGGTTTTCAAGGTGTGTATTGAGAAGAATTCGGTGAGTGGCGTAAGGAGATTGGTCTTTGGTCCTAGTGGTCTGTAGCATAGTAGTATGTGAATGGTGTCTTGAGGTGTTGTTTGAAGATGCAGTGAGAGTGTTTCCATGAAAGGCACTGAGTTCTGTACATTTGGTTTGGTGAGCCCAAGATGTGATTTGAAAATCACTGCTAGGCCTCCTCCTTTTTTTCCGATTCTATGCTCGGTTAGGATACTGTAGTTCTCGGGCACCAGTTCAGTTAGGATGGTGTTGCAATCGGATGTTAGCCAGCTTTCTGTAATGAAGAGGCAATCTATGTTGTTTTCAATGACGAAGTCGTGGATTTCCAGCCTGTGCTTGACTGCAGATCTGGTGTTGATCAGGGCGCATGCTAGTTGTTGCGGTTGGATCGGTGTCTCCTTGCATTTCCTGGTTGATTGTGGGTTGGTCCTTAGTAATTGTTCTTTTTTTAGTCTTTTTTGAGTGGCGGTCGGTAAAGTTGTGGCAGTGTTTCTTAGCCTGTGGAGGGTGTCTGATGTGTATTTGAAGTTGCACATGATGAGGAAGACGGTGTTGCTAGTAGGAAGGGTGTTCTGATGGTGGTACTGATGTGGTGATGATGCACTTGCGGGGGGATGGAGGGGTCTGATGGCTACCCACTGCTTCTGGAGTGGTGTGGCAATGGGCTAGTATAGGTGCGGAGGTACTTGAGGAGGTACGGCTGCCTACCCCCCTGTCGTTGATCCAGAGGAAGGCGAAAAACCCCTAGCTGCGAGGGCCAATGGTGCAGCAGAGGAAAAAAATTCCTTCCTGACCCCCCGTGGGGCGATCGGACTTGGCCCCTGGATCAACTGCTAGAGTACCCCCAGTGGCTTACCTGTACGGATGGTCCAGCGGACGAAGGGGGGGGGATCTGACGCTACTTACTGGTAGGTGGTGCGGTGGCTGCGTCTAGGATGATTAAAGTTGGAGTAGCCTCCGGTGAATAACCAGAGCCCCTGCGGTGATGTCCAGTAGTAGCGGGAGGGGTGATTCCAGGTGTGGAGGGGCACGGGCTCTGTAGGACAATAGTGGGAGGGGGGATGGGTGGCTGGCTGGCAGGAACTAGGCCGCAGCCGTGGTCTGTCCCACCGAATCTAGCAGCTAGAATGCGGTGATTAGACTGCGGCTGCGGTGATGTCCCGGGGGGGGGGTGGCAGGAAGGAGGAACCTGGGATTATGGGTCCAACCGGGGGGTGACCCGGCAGGGGGCTGGTGGCCTCAGGAGGGGGAGTCCTAAGATGCTGCACCGGGGGTCCTCAGTTGCTGCACCGTCGGCACTGGGTGTGCCAATATGGCCGCCGGCTAGGCCTGAGCCGCGGGCTGGAACGGCGGTGGGAGTACCAAGATGGCCGCCGGCCAGGCCCGAGCCGCGGGCTGTCCTGCGGTGTTCCCGGACCGTCCAATGAAGGTGGGTGGGTAAATCCGGTGAGAGTGGTCAAGCAGGGAAGGGGGGTGAGCGGCCCGCCAGTCGGGGGACCGGTCGGAGAGAGGGAGGGAGCAATGAAGTGCTGCCGGCTAGCAGCCGAAGCTAGGCCGGAGCCGCGGAGTGTCCTGAGCGGCCGGCCGGCTGGCTGAAGGCGGCGTCAGGAGTGGGTAAGTGCGAAAAGGAGGGGAGGGGGTCCCGATGTATAGTGCAAGGGGGGAGCTGGGCCGGACCGCGGAGTGGCCGGACGGCTGGCTGGCAGAGCGTGGGGTCTGAATGGGGTCGGTCAGTGTGCGCAGGAGGAGGAGGGGGGGTCCCGGTACTGCTGCAGGGGGAGCTGGCCGGAGCCGCAGAGAGCCCTGAGCGGCCGGCCTGCTGGCTGACGCGGCGTGTGGATGTGGGTCGGTGGCGGATAGGAGGGGAGGGGGTCCGGTGTGCTACTGCAAGGGGAGTCAGGGATGAGTCAAGGATCCCAAGGATGGGTGGCCGGGTGGCCGGGTGGCCGGAGCTGCTTACAAGCCGCTACAGCAGAGCTACAGCAGAGCTACAGCAGAGGTCTGTTCTCCACAGTGTCAGAACTCCCTATATGTGCCTGGCCAATTAATTAATATTTATGCGTTGACATGTCTCGTGTAAAGTCCCGCTTTTTGTTCTCTTTTTCTGGTTTCCTGATTTTATGTTTAAGTGTCCTGTTCATTCTTTCTACTATCCCTGAACTCTGGGGGTGGTATAGGATGTGAAACTTCCAGTCAATCTTCAGTGTTTTCACTAAAGCTTGACACACTTTGGCTATGAAGGCAGGACCATTGTCTGACTTAATTTGAAGTGGGCAGCACTATATTATTTCCTGTGTAAGGATTCTGACTACTGTTTGTGCATCTTCCTTTGTGGTGATGAACACTTCTGTCCATTGTGAGAACATATCTACTATCCCAAGTAAATATTCTTGTCTCTTTCCTAGTTTGGGCATGTGTGTAAAATCAGTCTGAAGGTGAGTGAATGGTGTGGGCGGGTAAACAAGGTGTTCATGTTTTGCCTTGTGCGGATTTCTTGAATTGTTCCTGAGGCATGTAATGCATCTTGCAACATATGATTTTACTAATGAGGGAAGACGGGGGGATGAAAAAATCTTTATCCAATAACCCACATGTAACCTGCCAGCCTCTGTGTCCTACCCCATGATATTGTGAGATAACTAGGGGTGCACTAGCTACGGGTATGCATGGTCTCCCCTCTTGGCAGATGAGCCCTGATTCAGGGCTTTTCTGCACTCCTTCAATGTTCCATTTCCTAATGTCCTCTTGTGTGTAATTTCTACCTTTACAAGCCTTTTTTGGATATGACAAAGTGCCTCCAGAGGAGACATTTGGCTTGGGACAATGTTTATAATTTTTTTATGTCTTCCACTTCAGTGGGTTTCTTAAGCATATCTTCACCTATGGTCATAAAGGGGCCTTGAAACGTGGCCCCGTCCTTCTCTCCATGGTCCTTACCCGCCTCCTTATTTTGGCTTGTTAATTGTCATTTATTAATGATGTTCGGGCAGCTAAAGTGTTCACCTTTTCCCGGAGCTCTACCATTTGTTCCTCTGTCCTTCTTAGCTCTGACTCATAATCCTCTTTTAACTTTGCCTCTGCCTTTCTTATTGCTTCCTCATAATCTTCTTCTGAAATTGGGTATTTATCATCAGATTGGACCAGCATCCTGTCTGTGTCAGCACTAGACTCAGATTTGGGACTTCTATTAGGGAGTGGTCTCTGCTGCATGGCATGGTGTCCAGCCAGCAGGTCTATATCTTCCTTTGTGAGACTGGGATAGATTTGGTTTGTGTATGGTGGAGGGTTGAATGGGAGGGGAGGGGCAGTTGGATCTGGTCTCTTTTTTTTTTTTTTTTTGCCACCTCAGTGATTCCATTAGAGACTTCCTCCACTTTATCAGTGTCATTTCTGTCTCTTTTTTTCACATCATGTGTAGCTTCTATGCAAGTATACAAAACATTTATTATCTTAGATCCAATACGAAATTTATCAAAAAGATCTTTTCTCTTATTTTCCCAATTTCCCCCCTCCCTTTTTATCCAACCCCCTCCAATTTCCTTTTCCCCCGGTGCAAAATAATCATTTTCCCACAGTGAGATTAAGGGGGAATTATATTCCTTATTTATTTGTGTATATACCCTGTCCCAGGTTCTCAAAACTACTTTTGTCAGTGCGTGTGTGTTGCTATCTAATACTCTATAATGTGGGGGATTCCAAATCATGTGTCCTAAATGTGCTTTACTCAAACTATTTTCTATTTTCACCCATCTTTTCTGTTTATTTTCTCTGTTCCATTCAATCGCTCTGGACACCAATATCGCTTTGTAGTAGCCCTGTATATCCGGCAACGCCAGGCCTCCATTCTTTTTTTCCTGTTTTAAGATATCAAACGCCACTCTCGCCCTTCCATTTTTCCAAACTGTTTTCATAATAATTGATTTAAGTTTTCTAAAATAATATTGAGGGATATCTATTGGGAGCATCTGTAGCTTATATATGATCTTAGGTAATATCATCTTTATGGCGTTTATGCGTCCAAGCCACGAAAATGGTTTGTTCATTATCTTTTTACTTTCAGCTTTTATTTCCTCTAGCAATGGAATGAAATTTGCTTTATATATCTTCCCCAATGAATTTGCTAGCTTTATGCCCAAATATTTTATTTCTTTTTTCCATATCAAATTAAATTCCTTTTTTAACTTACTTTCCTCCTCTTTGTCCAGGTTAATATTTAGAATTTCTGATTTTGCCAAGTTTATCTTGAAATTTGACACTTCCCCATACTTTCTCAGTACTTTAAGTATGTTTGGCATAGTAATTCTCGGCTTGGATATGCAGAGCAAAATATCATCGGCAAATGCCGCCGCCTTATGCTCCTCGTCCCCTACCCTGAAACCCCCGATATCCGGGTCTCCTCTTATCACTGACAGCAGAGGCTCCAGGGAGAGGACGAAGAGCAAAGGGGACAGGGGGCACCCCTGTCTCGTCCCATTTGCCATCACAAATGTCTCTGAAAGGGAGCCATTGATTTTTATTGCGGCCGTAGGACGACTATACAAGGCTCTTATCCTGTTTATCATTTTCGGGCCCATTCCGATGTATTTGAGGGTTTGGAACATGAACCCCCAGTCTACTCTGTCAAATGCTTTTTCAGCATCTATAGACAAGAGTAGACCTGGGGGTCCCTTGTCCCTGATATGCTGCAGCAGAAGGAGTGTCCGAACCCCATTATCCCTCCCCTCTCTCTTAGGGGTAAACCCCACTTGATCCGGGTGAATCCATTCACTCATTCTCTCTTTCAGGCGATTCGCTAATACTCTAGCATACAATTCCATTCACTCATTCTCTCTTTCAGTCGATTCGCTAATACTCTAGCATACAATTTTACGTCTGTGTTTATGAGTGATATAGGTCTATAACTCGAACAGATCGTGACATTTTTTCCCTCTTTTGGGATGACCGTGATCTCCGCTTTGAGGGCCTCTCTGCTTAGCTCAAAATCTATCCCTAAGCCGTTCATGTATTCGCAGAGTCTCGGGACTAAAATATCTTTAAATTTTTTGTAATAAACATTAGTAAATCCATCCGGACCAGGGCTTTTCCCTACTGCTGATTCAGTTAATGCTCTATTTACCTCATCTACTGTTATTGGGCTGTCTAGATTATCTTTATCATTTTCTGTTAATTTGGGAAGGTTAGCTTTCGTTAGGAAATCTGCTATCTTCTTTTCCTGTACCCCGTCCTGCTTTGTATTTTTGCCTACTGAATATAGATCCTTATAATATTCTCTGAAGCTTTCCCCTATTTCCCTCGTTGTATGGACCATTTCTCCTTTGCTATTTTGGATTTTTTTCTATATAATTTCTGTTTTTTTTCTTTCTCAAGACTTTTGCCAGAAATCTACTGCTCTTATTTCTTCCTTGATAGTTTTCCCTTCCTACCTTAAAAAGTGCTTTTTTTGTTTCTATATCCATACGGTCTTTCAGCTCCTCCCTTTTTAGGACTAATTTTTGATATATTCTCTTATCTTGGCCTAATCCTTCCTTATGCTCCTGTTCCAAATTATATGTCTCAACCGTTAGTTTATTGATTTGCTCTTTTGCTTCTCTTTTCCTTCTGGCTCCCATTTTCATAAATATCCCCGTAATATAAACCTTATGGGCTTCCCACAGGGAGGACCCCAATATTTCTCCGGTATCATTTATTTGAAAATAGTAATCAAGTTCCTGTTCTATTATCTTTACATTTATTGCCTCTTGTAAGAGATCTTCCTCTAATCTCCAACCTGCTCGCCTTCTCTGGGTTTCTGAGACATGCATAGCCATCCTAACAGGAGCGTGGTCCGACAAAGTAGTGGCCTCTATCTTAGATTCCACCACTCTGTCTAAGAGCGAATGTTCGATCCATATATAATCAATCCTAGAGTACGTCCCATGCACCGGGGAGTAGAACGAGAAATCTTTCTTGTCTGGGTTCATAATCCTCCAGATGTCTACCAATTGACAGGAATGTAGCTT
Organism: Lithobates septentrionalis; assembly: GCA_037952835.1. Taxonomy (NCBI): domain Eukaryota; kingdom Metazoa; phylum Chordata; class Amphibia; order Anura; family Ranidae; genus Lithobates; species Lithobates septentrionalis. The sequence goes on along the minus strand of JBBDGP010000957.1, from coordinate 808,002 downwards.
ACGTTTCAAATTTCTCAGCCTCTCATTCATTGTCCCCGGCATACGGGACGTACTGTCTACTTCCGGTACCATACATAGATTGAAGTCTCCCATCACAATCAGACCCCCTTCTTTAAACTCCATTAGTCTTTCCAGTGTTTTCACCAGGAATCCACTAGCCTCTATGTTTGGCGCATATACATTGGCCAGGGTACACTTCCATCCCTCCAGAGAGCCCTTCAAAAAAATGTACCTCCCTCCCGGGTCCACTAATCTCTCCTTTACTTTAAAATTCACCCCATTAGCTATTCCAATTGCTACTCCTCTCCCTCTTGTTGTTATTGAATCCCCATAAAACCAGTTTGGAAAAACTTTTGACCATAACTTAATCTTTCAGTAACACGTTAAATGGGTTTCTTGGAGGAACACAACCTCAGCTTTGTATCTCTCCAATTCCCCCAAGATCTTATGATTCTTCTTAGGATTATTAAGGCCCTTTACATTGTATGTCAAAAAATTCAACTTCCTCATCTCCTCAGTATTTTTTGTTGGAACTGCATTACTGAACTAAAACTAGATTTCCTTTCCCTTCTTTTTTCTTTATCCTTTTTTCTTCCCTTTTCTCTTCCTTGTGCACAGAGTTCCCCTTCTCCCTCCCCCCTTCCTCCTCTCCCCTCCCCCCCTCCCCTCTGCCATTCCTTGGCTCCCCATTCGCCAGGTACCATGGATACCATGGAGCTGACAAATCTTTTGTTGAGGTGCAAGTCTGAGTGTGCCCCCTACCCCCTTCGTGCATGGTATTTTAAGCCGAAAAGGGGTAGTCCAGTGTCCACGTTCTCTCCCCCCCCCTCTAGTCTCCCCTCCCCCCCCTAAGTCCAAAGCTCCCCCCCGTCCTCCCCACGCTCCAGATCATTCTTCTATCCAGCCCGGCAATTCTAGCTCTTTTATTTCCAGTTTTCTGCAAAAGTCCTTCAATTCTTCCGGGAACCTCAGTCTTGCTGATCTTCCATTTTTAAAGCCTATTAGACACGCTGGGAACCCCCAACTATATTTTATATTTAAATCTCTGATCTGGTCTAATAGAGGTCTCAGGAGCCTTCTCCTTGCCAGAGTTTCAGGGGCGAGGTCTGTAAACACTTGGATCTCTGACCCTTCAAATTTTAATGGAGGTTTATTTCTCATTTTAGATATAATTGTCACCTTATCTTCATAATAACTGAACCTTATTATTACATCCCTCGGCCTTTGGTGCTCTGAGTTGTATAACCTTCCCACTCGATGGATCCTTTCTGTTTTGGGGAATTCCATTACCTCATCTCCTAATATTGGGCCAAGTATTGAGGAGATCACGCTCCTCAGATCTTCTCCTTTCTTTTCCGGGACAAAGCGGAGTCTTATATTCTGTCTTCTGTCCCTATTTTCCTGGTCCTCGATCTTATATAAAATTTCCCTTTGATTTTGCCTGGCGCTTTTTATTTGTTCTTTGAGGTTCATTATTTCCCTTTCAGATTCCTCTGTTTTCCTTTCCGTCGCTTCTACTCTTTCTAGGAGACTTCCTAGGTCTGCTCTCACCAGGCCTATTTCTAATTTGATTGAATTCTCAAGCTTTTTAAACATCTCACTCAGTTCTTCTTTTAAAAGCATCTGGCCGCTTGTTCTTATTTCCTCCACCTGGCTTATTTCCGCTTCACCTTCCATTATAGAATTCTCCCTGGACTGGGCCTTTTTATCCCCAGTTTTATTTGGGGTTCCCCCTTTTCCCTCCATCTTCGGTCCTCCCTGGGCCCCTTGCTCTCCACTTCTTGAGCTCCCACCTTGGGACATAAACTGTTTTATCGTGCTTCCTGCGACCTTATCCTTGGAGGTTTTAGGTGCTCCCCCTTTTCCTGTTTTGGATGCAGCTTTACTCATCGCTCCCTTCTTTCTTGACCCTCCTGTTGGTTTCCCCAGTTTTGAATCTAGCTTTCTCCCTTCCCCTAAGGGACAAACCTCTTACTGGGGTGTACGACCAAGCAAGGCGTTGTTCTTCCCATACTGATTACCGGGGGGGGGGGTCGCCGCTCTGTGTCGGGTGTCCTGTCTCCTGGTCCCTCCACACACCCGCACCTCTGGGGAATCCCAATCCAAATCTTCCACTTTGGGCTCTTCGATTTATTCTCCCGGCTTTTATAATATCACCGTCCTCTTTTATTTTCCATGCCCTTTGATTTGCAGTTTTTTTTTTTTTTAATATTTAGTCTCTTATTTATTTGATCGATACCCGTAGTATAACTACTTTGTGTTCACTTCCTCTGTATACCTCCTCTCCCTTTATACAGTGGATGGCATTCTCTTGTTCCCCCCTTACAAATGCTAGCAGGTAATTCCCCTCTACACAGCTTAACCCTTCAGATGTTCCAATACCTTTGATTACCGTCCTCTTTTACCTCCTGGTTGTTTGGATTAAACCATTTTCCGGGATATCACAGGGAGGAATGGAGCAGGAAAAAAAAAACAGAGAGAAATCAATCAAATTCTACATTACCATCTTCTAGGCGTCAGTGGGATTCGTTCCTGATCCTCCGTGTTTCAAATGAGAGGTGCGGGGGGGGGATAGGGGGGGAGGGGGGCGCCATCCAAACCTCTTGTGCACGCTGTCATATCCACCTACGGCCACACTCCTTACTTTCGGTTTCGTTTCCTCGATCCGCTCTGCAGCGGCATAAGGAGCTCTTTTTTCCGGTCCCCACTGGGCTACCCTTGCGGCGTGCGGGGGTCTTCCTTTCCCCCTCGTAGGTCAGTGTAGTCCCCTGTACAGCGGCGTCCGAGAGTGCGCTCCTCGGGGATCCTAGGATAGCCCGCTTCTCCTGCCGGCACTCTCACCTCGCTCCCTCCGTGATGCGCACTACGTCATCACGTCCCGATCTGGTCTCTTTTTACCTGCCTCATCCTTATATTCTCTATCGGTATCCTTTCTATTTGGGTATTTAGAGGGCTTCTTTTGTTTCTTACTATTTCTCTGAAATCAATAAGGGGCGTATCTCCCCCCCTTTTCTCATGTACTCCATGTCCCACTGGGGATCACCAGAATACCATGGGAAGGCTTTCTTGTCTCCAAGACATAAGCCCTTCACCATATTCATGTGAAATTCATCATTATCCCCTTCTCGAGAGAATGGGTCATTACTGTGCATACTTTCTGTCCACCCTGTCAAGTTAGACACCTATGGGTTTACAAACTCATAATCAGTTCCACATACTCTAGCTACATAATCTTTACAATTTTCTCCAGGGTTTGGAGGAGGTGGGAGATCCTTTCCCCGTGACTGACGCATTATCACAGTGAAAGAAAGACTGCCTTACCTTGCAGTTTCAGGTCACACAACAGATTATCTTATACTTCTATGTGATAGATAAGAAAAGCAAGACACAGATGTGGGCCACGGTGGTAAGTGCCTTATTAACACCAACACTTTTTCCTCCTTCCCAAAAGGAGTGTAGTACTACTTATTTAAACTTTACAAAAAGTCCCTTCTGAGCACAGGTCTACCCAAGACCGCTTTATCACTTATAAGGCGTGGTCCGTCTCCCTTCTAATAAATTTGAGGGACTAAAGTTTTATCAGAGCTGAGGCAAGAAAACAATTTGTCAAAATAAGACAAAATTTACTTACTATGGATGATTGCTTTATCCCAGACGAGCCCCCATTTGAAAGGAATTTTGGTTCTGGACGACCACCCTGGTTAACTTCGGCAGACCACCGTGACCCCTGGTACCATGAGACACCCAATGAAACACGTGAAACAGGATGTGAGTTCAAAAGATGTCTGAGTTTATTGAGCATGAAAGTAGCTTATATTCAGTATAGAACAAAGGAGAGGGAGTGGTTAGTTTAATGCATACGTTTCTAGGGTTATACAAGTTTGTTACTTGATGTATATCTATCAACAGTTAGATAGGACATCTGGTCATTAGTCACATATCTTAGCTGATTGCCTAAGGCTAAACAGGATATACATTCCGAGAACAGGCTTGACCGTAGTCAGCACAATAGGGGGGCCAGATGATGTGCAAGCATTCTTGCACATTCTTACATAAACTTACACAATAAGAGACTTCACATAAGATGACGGGGGTATACAAAATGGAGTCATGATGGTTCATTCATATTATTACAGTGACATGGTGCATTATCCTGCTGGAAGGAGCCATCAGAAGATGGGTACACTGTAGTCATAAAGGGATGGACATGGTCAGCAACAATACTCAGGTAGGCATTTAAACATTTAAACAATGCTCAGTTGGTACTAAGAGGCCCAAAGTGTGGCAAGAAAATATCCCCCACACCATTACACCACCACCACCAGCCTGAACCGTTGATAAAAGGCAGGATAGATCCATGCTTTTATGTTGTCTACATCAAATTCTGACCCTACCATCTGAATGTTGCAGCTGAAATTGAGGCTCATCAGACCAAGCAATGTTTTTCCGATCTTCTGTTGTCCAATTTTGATGAGCCTGTGCAAATTGTAGCCTCAGTGTTCTGTTCTTAGCTTTATACCGATATAATGCTGCGCTATCTAAATGTAATCATACGGTAACCGTACTAAACCATAACATTACTGGCTGCAGTTAAATAGTGGTGGTGGGATATACTATTCCTATATAAAAAATCTAGTGAATATAATAATGAAATCTTATGCGATTATAAGTTGCGATCATGAACAATAAAAATTGCAATCCTATGCGATCCTCCCAATGACAACCCATGTAGCATACTCACCTCTATATACACACATGTAGCATTCATATTCAATAGAGAAATTTGCAACCCTGTGCGATAATTGCAATACTGCGATAATTGCAGTGACAATCTGTAATTTACATAAATCTATATTAAGGTGCATCAATATAAAATTATCAATATAGAAATAAAGTGAACTGTTTTTAAAGTGCTCTTGTGCCAAACTAATTCATGCATTAATCTGTGTCCATAAAATCGCAGCATAAAGTCCATTCATAACTACTCCATTTTTCTGGTGCTCATTGCAGATGATAAAACAGATGATATAATAGTAAAGTGCTCGTGTCCACTCTTGTGCTGTATGCGCTCAACTTTGGTGTATGCGCTCACCTTAGAGCATGTGACCTTGCACCGAAGCTCGGTCAAAACACGCTTTTAAACCACCTCTGGGTTTATGGTCAGCATTTAGATCCTTGGATGGTTGCTTGCAGCAATATTCATATGGAAAACAGGGGAAACTGGATAGTGTATTACCGTTTTAAAAGTTTTATTTAAAATGACAATATTCCCTATATTAGGGTACTCACATTTAATAGGTACTATGAGCGCACCACTCTGTATCAAGCCAAACAAATATAAAGGCGCTGTGCTGATGTGTCCTCTCCTGCTCTGAGAACACTCCACTGTCTCACAAACCGTCCTGTCCCCCCCCAACATGTGTCAATACCGGGAAGTTTCCCATGAGGAAGGATTATAAAACTTTTTGGCACAAGCATATGGGATGTGGTCAATGCTAGCGACTGTTCTATTAGTCATCTCTAATTATCATTTTGATTTTCACATGGTAGCTTGCAAGACTCTGTTTGTTTTTTAGATTCTGTTCTTAGCTGACAGGAATGGCATCCGGTGTGGTCTTCTGCTGCTGCAGCCCATCTGTTTCAAGGTTCGATGTGTTGTGCATTCAGAGATAGAATTCTGCATACCTTGGTTGTAACGAGTGGATATTTGAGTTACTGTTGCCCTTCTATCACCTCCTTCTAATCACCTCAATACTGCAGACATCCCAACCTGCAAAAACTCATTTCAGGGAGGTGGCAAACTCATTTCAGGGAGGTGGGGCTCTGCACCCCGGGGTGAAATGTGGGGGTGGCTATAATTGCGCTACATATTGGGCGTGGCTTAAAAGTCTGAGATGACCTACATAGTGCAGAATGCAGTAATGTTAAAGGGAGTTTAATGGAATGTACAGAGCGGAGTGTCCGACGGTGGGTAGTATGTACAGGTGAGGAGTGTATGGAGGCAGTGGCGTCTCCAGCTTTCATATTTAGGGGGGGCACATGGGGGGACAGGGACAAAAATAGGGGGGCAATATAAAATGCAAATTATATATATATATATATATATATATATATATATATAAAATATATCTAGATATATAGATATATCTATCTATCCTGGGGCCCTTTACCCCTTTACTACGATCCCACAACGGCCCTTTCACATGTCCTGCAGTGAGCTCCCTTCCTACTGTATTGGGCCCCCCCCCCCCAGGGTGACAGAGAACAAGAGATATATGTCACCAGCATACCAAGAAAATATAAGGGTCCAAAGCAGTGGGAGAACTATCAGGGTTGCAAAGGTTGTTTTGCCACCGGGCCCTAGTGTTCTGCCACTGTGGGGTTCCCCAGCCTCCTCTTGCTGTCCTGCCCCTGCCCTCAGTCTGTTTTTTCAGTAACTGAGAGTCCTGGTGGAGTCCTTCTTGCAACTCGCTCTTCTCCCTGCCAATGAGGATGCAGGGGAAGGAGCAGATCGGGCGGCCGTGGTTGTGTGAGCGCTCGCATTATGCAGTGTCAGCGAGCAGAGGGAGGGGGGAGGAATCACCCACTGGGGACCTTCTCCCTCTCAATAGAGACTGTGTTACCCCAGCGGTGGCTTGAGTAAGATGCGGCACATCCGATATCAATACAAACAAAAAGAAATTGCCTTTTTGTAAAAAAAAAAAAAAAAAAAAAAATTTTTTTTTTGGGGGGGGCACATGGTGGGGCCCAGCATAATGTTGGGGGGGTCAGGGCCCCCTCTGGCCCCCCCCTAGGGTCGCCATTGTATGGAGGTGGGTATTATGTGCAGAAAAGGAATATGGCGTGTATGGTAGTGGGTATTATGTGCAGGAGAGGAGTGCAGAGTGTATGTAGGTGGGTATATTGTGCACGTGAGGAGTGTTAGTAGGGCAGTGGACGGTCAGTAGTTCTTTATTTTAAATGTTTTATTATTTAATTTTTTTGTATTCTTTTTTTCATTTTTCCAAAATGCTTTTTGGGGGGCAGTGGACAATGCCAGTAGAGCAATGGACAGTGTAAATTATTTTTTTATTTTTTTACAATTTTATTTTTTTATTTATTTTTACAATTTATTTTTTGTATTTTTGTTTTTCATAATGATTAGTGTCAAGAGAGCAATGGACGGTGTCAGTGTTTTTTTGTTTATATTATTTTATCTATTATTTTTCACACTTTTGTTGTTTATTATTTTTTTTAAATCATAACATTTTTTTAAAAAATGTCACAGTGCTTCTGTATGTAGCAGTGGACACTGACCGTAGGGCAGTGGATGGTGTCAGTAGTTCTTTATTTTTACGTATTGATTTTTTTTACAATTTAATTTGTTTTTAATTTTTTTTGCACAATGCTTTTTGGGGAGAGGGGGTTGGGACAGTGGACAGTGTTGGTAGGGCAGGGGGGAGTGGTGTCAGTAATTTTTTATTTTATTTTTTTACAATTACATTTTTTAATATTTATTGTTTTTTTCTTCTTCTTATCATCCCTCTTGGGCGGCTTTGGTGAGATATCAGGGGTCTAAACAGACCCCTGACATCTCCCCTTTGAGACAAAGAAAGGGAATGAGGACACAGATTCCTCAAGTCCCTTTCTCAGCATTGAAGATGAATGAACAGGAAACAGTCTCCCATCTATTCCTAAACTGAAGCAGAGTAAACACAGTTTACTCTGCTTCAGTTTAGAGACTTTTACCATTAAAATGTTGTAAAAATTGCAACCAGATCAACATATCAGCTTTAATTTCTCCAGAGAAGCGCACATGAGATGAAGGATTTTTTTAACCAAGAAATAACAGAATAAAGACATCTAGAGAAAATTCTACCAATCTGAAGAATTTTAGTCACAAAGGCTAGCATCCGCAGAGACTGCATTTCTTTTGAAGTTATTTTTTTACGTCTAATAAATGTAATCAATAACTGAGAAATTTTATCTAATTTATCTAAAGGAAGTCTAAAAAAATATTTAAAGAATCAATAGTCACACCCAAAAATTCTAAACAAGCAACAGGGCCAACAGTCTTTTCTTCAGGTAAAGGAATATTAAATACCTACAAATACTAAAAAAGGAATCCAATAAATAATTATATTCTTCCGAATCGTGTTTACCCAAAAATAAAAAATCATCCAAATAATGTATTATTAAATCCGAACCACATACAGTTTTAACTACCCATTCCAAAAAGGTTGAAAATGCCTCAAAATAATAACAAGCCAAAGAGCACCCCATGGGTAGGCATTTATCAACATAATATTCCCCTTGAAAATAAATACCCAATGAGCAAAAGGAATCAGGGTGCATCGGAAGAAGTCTAAAAGCAGATTTAACATCCGCTTTAGCCAATAGAGCGCCCTCACCTAACAAAGGAAGATGTGAAATTGCAGATTCAAAAGATACATAAGTAACTGAAGACAAAGATGGATCAATTTGATCATTTAAAGAATCACCTTAAGGATATAACAAATGATGGATTATCCGAAATGAATGGGGTTCTTTTTTAGGGAGGCTCCAATCTCCACCATTCTCCCCTCATTAACTCCTTTTAACAATTTATCCCTAACAACAGAAGCTAATGAGGCAACAGCAGGTAAATTATGCACTTACAACCAACTCCATTAAATTTAGGAAAATTTAGAAAAAACCCTCAATTAATAGTAATGCTTGCTGTCGATCAGGGTAAATTAGTAGCCAAGGCATGTTTTCCATGTTCACTGGTGATCTGGCTTTTACCCGTAAAGTCTCTAGGTAGTTGTTGGGAATGTGACGATAATTTACGAAAACATTTTGCTACAGGGTGAACACCAGAGCAAAATGCACATTCGTGCTATCATTATACGCAAAACAAATCCCCTTTTTATAAGGCGGAGTAGAGTAAACACTAGAAGAAACATTGGTTGGACAAGGTGGAACAGGTTGAGGAGGGAGGAATAAATTCAACCAAAGGCCCACATCCTTTACACCCCATTGTAAAGTAGGATGAATACTCAATTTATGTCCGAATGCTTCATCATACCTAAACCAGGAATATCCAAAGTTACAATAAGCTTCCAGAACAATGTCCATATGTTGGAAAAGTCCTGGACTCTTATTTGGAAACTTCTCGCAAATAACGCTAGAAAAAATTGAAAAAGCCAATTAAAAATTAACTTGGAAATAGGCTGTTTACGATCATCCTCAAGCCTATCGTCCTTCTTATCCAGTTTAAACAGGTAGTCTTTTGAAGACGGTAATAAAGTTAGCAACTCAATGTATTCACCACTCCAAATCTTTTCTTTGACACCCTTGGGCAAATGAAAACCCAACGGTGAAAGTATACAAGGCATGACTTCTTTACCATATAATTCAGACCTGTTGGAAGAAGCATTTGTAAATGAATCAGTAGAATTAGAACAATTAAGTAAACTGTGATCCACACCCTTAACAACCACATTAGCAGCATTGATTCGATGCGAAGGTTGTTGAGGATTATCAATAGCAGACCATACAGACGCTGCAGGATCAGAAATATCACTACTATGAGAAGCAGTTGAATTGGTGGGCACTGTAATGCTAGCAATAAAATTAGTTAAAGAAGAAGACAAATCATTTAATAAATGCAAAGTATGAGACCCACCTCGCAGAGGAGATTGAGGAGTCCCAGCCGGTGTAAACTGTTGTTGATAGAACATGAATACTCTGAAAAGACGATCCAGGTGCTGCACTTCATAGCACAGAGCCTTTAGGAACACTGCTGGCTGAAGCTGTATGTGAAGATCCGTACTCAATATCCTTCCTAGCTAGCCTAGAAGAGGCTCCGCTAACTGCATCACAGAGTGTCAAGTTGATTCCGCGCTGATGATGTCTTCCTCACCGCAGCTGAGCTGACAGGCATTCGTTTACCTTTTGAGGAGGCCAGCCCAGCTGATTGGTGTGACATAGCTCTGTTAGGGGATGGACTGTAGCTCCATCTCTGAAGGCGCCTCCTCTTACCGAGACTTCCGCTGTTAGTCCCACCCTTAGAGACTTCATTCACAAATACAGGGTCAGCTGGTACGATGCTTTCGGCTGTCTCCGGTCCTTGTTCACTGACAGGATGATGCTGCACAGGACCCAGAATAGAAGAGAAGCCAACCACAGAGCCGAAAACGGCACCATCATAGTAGAAGGTAAAGAAAGGCAATTCTTTAACCAACCCACATCTTCGGTACCGGCCTTTTCAAGAAGTTGTAACATCAGAGACTGTACATAGCCAGATGAGCAGTCAGAAGCCATGGAAACAGCAGGAGAGATGTCCTCTTCACTTTCTTCTGGCAACTGTCAATGGTCCATAACCAGTAGCCCCTATTTATAGGGGTATTTTGCAATATACATGCATTCATTGGTGGGTTAACTCATTTTTAACTGACCCATCCTATATTAACCACTTGCCGCCCGCCATATAGCAGAATGACGGCGGCAAAGTGGTTTCAATACCCTGACTGGGCGTCATATGACGTCCTCAGGATATTAAGCCGCTGCGCGCCCCCGGGGGGCGCGCATCGCGGCGATCGTTGTTGCGGTGTGTCAGTCTGACACACCGCAACTCCGATCTAGGTAAAGGGTTTCTGACGGAGACTCTTTACCGCGTGATCAGCCGTATCCAATCACGACTGATCACGATGTAAATAGGAAGAGCCGGTGATCAGCTTTTCCTCACTCACGTCTGACAGTCGCGAGTAGAGGAGAGCCGATCGGCTGCTCTCCTGACAGGGGGGGGGTCTGTGCTGATTGTTTATCAGCACAGCCCCCCCCCTCGGATCCCGCCCAGGACCACCATCATGCCACCCAGGACCACCAGGATGGCCATCCACACTGAACCACCAGGTATGCCCCCCTAGACCCCCAGGGAAATACTAATCTGTGCCCAGGCAGCTGCCAATCAATGCCCAGGCAGCTGCCAATCAGTGCCCACTCACAAAGTTTACCACTGCCAGTGCCACCAGGGATGCCTATCAGTGCATCATATCAGTGCCGCGTATCAGTACCCATCAGTGCCACGTATCAATGCCTATCAGTGCCGCCTATCAGTGCCCAGCAGTGCTCCCTATCAGTGCCACCCATAAAAACCCATCTTTGCAGCCTTTCAGTGCCCATCAGTGTCGCCTACCAGTACCCCCCGTCAGTGCCCGCTCATTGGTGCCACCTCATCTGTGCAGCCTTATCAGTGCCTGTTAGTGCCGCCTTATCAGAGCCCATCAGTGAAAGAGGAAACTTACTTATTTACAAAAATTTTTTAACAGAAACAAAAGCAAAACTTTCATTTTTTTTCAAAATTTTCTGTATTTTTTTATTTGTTTAGCAAAAAATAAAAAACGCAGAGGTGATCAAATACCACCAAAAGTAAGCTCTATTTGTGGGAACAAAATGATAAAAATTTAGTTTGGGTACAGTGTAGCATGACCGCGCAATTGTCATTCAAACTGCGACAGCGTTGAAAGCTGAAAATTGGTCTGGGCAGGAAGGTGTATAAGTGCCTGTATTGAAGTGGTTAAATTTAAAATTTATATAATTTTATTGGATAACTCATGCTAGCCTACGAATTTATCCCATTTTCAAAACTATTGGGATATATTTAAGACAATTACCGCTGCCTCAGATCCCTTTTTCCTTTACATTCACACTATGAGTTTAAGTGTAGTCAGTTTAGCTGCATTTAGAGAAAAGAGAATGCTGTGCGTCCAGGATCTGCTTAGACAATGTATATGCCCCTAAATGCCCCTACAAATACTTTCTTCTTGATTTTTTCCGTGTTTAGAAAAGCTAAATGCATGAGCGCCCATTTGAATGTCGGGCAAAGGGGGACAATCTAAAAATATATAGATATTTGTGTATAACTCTGCAGTACATGCACATTTACCCCATATTTAAAGCAGAACTATACGCACCTTGCCCACCCACAAGCCACTGACATCTTTGAGCGGCCAGCTTCCGGGTATTGAGCACTGGCTGCTTTTCATTGGTCGAACTGATATGATGTCACTCCCGTGCATTTGCATCACTTCGGTCAGCTTTGGCATTGCCAAGTAGGTACGTTTACAAAGCATGTCTCTTCTACATTAAAAACCCTGCATGTTTGCCCATTTTTATAATTTACATAAAGGTCCACTTTAAATTAAAGACACTGCAAGTATAGACCTTCCAGAAATCCAGTGGGCTTCTATCATCATTTAAGCTGACAACACACTTTTCTGTTCAGAAATCATAAAAAAAAAAAAAAGTTGTCAGCCCCACTTGCTGGACTACAAATTCCTGTCCCTCTCCGCGTGCAAACCTTGGTTCCTTTCCGTGCTCCCAATAGCTGCTTCGGTAAAAATTTAGAAAACACGATGAAAGGAAAATAGACTGGGACAGGCTCCAAAGAGGAAGATTTGGGGGTAAATTTTGGTAATGCCTGGACTTACTGTTGGAGAGTGAAGGTTACAATCTGCTATCTAAGTAACTGTTTCAGTCTTTCTGCTATTCAGAACGATTTATATTTTTGGCTCTGCATTCATAATACACAATAGGCAAAACATACCTGTGTCTAGCAGCAGAGGGCAGAAGCTGCTCAGTAATTGTAGCTGATGTACATGTACAAGAAAGGAGGAACAGAGTAAAGCAAGGCAATTCTTATATTTTACTTTAGAAAAATATTTATTTAGCTTGTGTTATGAATGGTGATGGGAAATTTGATACATACGTAAGGCATTTTTTTTTTTTTTTTACCAAAATAAAGCTAGCACTGGGGTTTACAAACAGGTTTGTCAAATATTCATAAACTTCATGGTGGCAATATGGTGTTGATAGGTTAATTTCTCGTGTATCAGTGTGGCGTTAACAAATTCGATCCAATGTTGGGTCGTAGGGGCATGAGGGGACAACCAGAAACGAGCTGTCACGGCGGTCACACTATTGAAAAATTTCCAATCGCAAGCAGAGATTAGGAGGTTTCCGTTAGCCGCCTGAAGCACAAACCACGCACGCTCTCGGAACAGCTCTATTGGTGCTATTGCACGCAAATATAGGGGGTGTAAACATTTCCTCATCTAAGAGTTCCAGGGGGCAAACAGCAGGATCTTGGAGTAAGTTCGATATTTAAGTATGTTAAATATCGAACATATCCACTTCACTCCAAATCACATACATGTACATAATTTGACTTTACGTGGTTGTAGTGGAATGATGCCTGCAGCAGGCTTTTTTTAGGACGGCTTTTATGTAAAAGTCATCATACTGACTAATTAGCCGCTGGATAGCTTTTGCATGCGGTGGGAGGGGTCGCTCCCCCCGCCGCCCTCTGGTGCCCCTCCGAGCCCTACTGTCCCAGTGGCGAGCTCGTAATGAAGCCCAGCGGTTCCACCAGCTTACCACAGAGATTGCTGAGGACCAGAAGGTCCCCAATGATTTCTATGGTATAGGAAAATGGAAGCAACAAGCATTTGCGTCACTTCTGGTTTCCCAGATGTAAACAGCACCATTTTAAAATTTGGAAACTATTTAATTACACCGATCTTTGTGTGAACAGATGCTTTAAGGGCAGAGGAGACATCTGGGGTCTAATAGATCAGATCTCTCCATAAAGAGTACCTGTCACTGCCTATTGCTGTCACAAGGGATGTTTACATTACTTGAGACAGCAATAAAAGTGATAAAAAAAATAAAACAAAATGTAAAATAAAACTTTTTTTTATGCACCCCTATCCCTCCCTGTGCTTGCGCGCAAAGGTGAACACAAGCGTTAGTCCCGCACGCATATGTAAACAGTGATCCGACCACACATATATTGCGACGAACCTCAGAGTGAAAGCATTAATTCTGGCACCAGACCTCCTCTGTAACTCTAAACTGGTAACCTGTAAAGGCTTTTATAGCGTTGCCTATGGAGATGCAGTTTGAGGCTATTCCATGAGCATGCGCAATTTTAAAGCTTGATGTTAGGTATCTATTTACTCAGCGTAACACCATCTTTTATATCTTACCAAAATATTGGATATTATATTGTGTTTGTGTGCATTAAAATTCAAGTGTTTTTCTTCCAAGAATTTGAATTCAAAAAACTGCTGAACAAATACAGTGTGACATAAAAAATTTGCAAAACCCACCATTCTATTCTCTAGGGCCTCTGCTAAAAAACATATAAAGAAAAGAGAAACAAAGACGTCTCTAGGTTAGAACTGTAAATATACAGGTGCATTATACACTTATATGGAGGTTAGGGAAGTAAGGCACAAGTCCATCCACACTGTCGTGGCATTCACTGCAAAGCGGCGTTCAAACTGCTGATTTTCGCCTGTAGCTTCAATCTTGAAGAAGGAGCACGTCCTGAGTTCATTTTGCCAGTGCGCATGCTCGGAAACGTCATTGCGACCCACCAGTGACGTCATCACGCCCGGCGCCACGTTCCAGCCCTCACCATCAGCCTGATCCAAGCCTTGGTTTCACCGCCGTGGTCCCAGAGATCCTGCTGGCTAGGATTTCTCCCCTACAGGCGAAAATCAGCTGTTTGAACTCCGCTCTGCAGTGAACGCCATTACAGTGTGGATGGACTTATGCCTTACTTCCCTAACCTCCATGTAAGTGGATAGTGCACCTGTATCTCATTAAACTGTTTACATTTCTAACCTAGAGGCGCCCGTGTTATTCTTCTCTTTGCATATTTGGAGTCGGCTTTCAACTCCCCCCTCAAAGGCTGCCAAGGTTTTCTGGACTGCTAAAGTAATCTGTACAGGTCCCCCCCTCCTCATCTCTCCCCTTCTACATATACTGAGTATTCCACTTCAAGGACTTACTGATGGATTAATGTATTAAATCTCATTCTATCTAGCAGCGCCGCTACCCATTTAAAAAATATATATATATAATGCTTGTGTTCTAAGTAATTTTCTAGCAAAAAATATTTAAAAAAAAGCCTGGTCTTCAAGTGGATATAGTTTGTAAAAGGGTAGTCCAATATCTGAAAAGCTTTGGGCATCTATAGAACATATGTATGAAATCTCCCTCGTCTTTGGGACAGATGGGAGAGACCCGTCTACCCCATCTAAACAGTTGAACTAGTGGTCTATATGCCTGATGCAGGAGGAATAATTGTGACAATTTTTGTGAAGCAGACAGAAAAAGTAGTGGAATGGATACCAAAGCTGCCTCCCATCTCTCTCAGTCCAGTTCACCAACATCAATCACCCATTTCCTCCTGCAAGGTAACCAAGCAGGATCTTGGGATAGGGTTAGGAGAGTGGCATAAACATATGAAATCATACTTTTCTTATTAGGAAAAAGAATAATATATGTATTGATACATTTCTTATTAGTTTCTGACATTACAACACAGAATAAACATGGCTCTGCCAATAGCAAGGTACTATGGAGGGTTTGAGCATTAAAGGTGCGGTGCAACTAAATATTTGTAGAAGTGCTGTCTTGGAATATTAAACTCTGATTGTAGAGAGGTGAAAGACTTCAATACATTCAATAAGTATATTTGGGCAATGAACCGAATACTCAATGCATGCCTGGGGTAGAACCTAAGTAATTTGGCAAGTTCCACATAATTACAATTATCCCATAGTGGAGTACCACTCAGGTAGCCCCTTAACTTGCAGGCTCCATTTTAGATAATTCCAAAGTGTTACAGCCGGATCCATTGCTATTTATACAGCAGTGGCAAACTGCACATTGGTTGGCTTTGACTGAAAGCTCAAACAAAGCTGAGTAACTCTTCTGACCCATTCCCTTGAGAGAGTAAATTTCAGCTTGCGCTACTGAGCTCTGTAAGGAGACAGAGGAAGAGGTGAAATAGAGTCTGAGGCTCCATCTGATGGTTGAACAAAAGACTGCATAATATTCACCTGACTAAAAAAAAATTATATTTTTTAAGTTTTCACTCCTGTCCACAATAAAGAACGAACATGCATGCAGAACAACTTTTGATGTGTCAGGGGGTCAGCAGTCACCAAATGAATGTCAACTGCCTGACCTCAAGCACTGTCTCCCAGCTTCTGAGTGTGCATTATGTGAGGTTAGATAATTGACAGGGCAGCAAAACCAAGTGTCAGAAGACTTTTTGGAAAAACGTGAGATTCTTATTGGAGAAAATCTGATTTTAACGAGGACCATGGGGTACCCTTAAATTAGCCACAGCACATGCGTAGACCCAGGAGCTGATATACACAGGCCTCTACAATTGTGAGATGTAAGAAGCTGTCTGATGGGTCGGCACTCCAGCAGCTATCAAAAACTGTATTAATTTTTGGTAGATGAACTCTGCTTTAGGCTGTAAGCTCTCACAAACAGGGCCCTCCTAACCCTCTTGTCTTGAATTGTATTGTAACTGTACAGTCTTCCTTTATTTTGTAAAGCACTGTTAGCACTATATAAACCCTGCCGTATATTAATATAATAATAATAATGAATCTGTGTGGCCTATTTGTACATATGAGCAGGGCCATATTTCCCATACCAATACCTGTGAGCCAGACCCTTGGGCAGCAGGTTCTGGGTGGTGCCTAAGTGGAGGACATTTTTATTAATATTTTTTTTTCTCCACTTTTCTCCTGTACCTGCCAGAACATGTGCAATGTGTGATTGAAAACTGAGTCTTCTTTTTCTCCATATTCCGCTCTGACTTAATGCATTTGGTGTACCCTCTACTGCTGAACTTTCCCATAGAATATCCAAAAGCTCCACTGGGCAGTCTGATGGTGGGTACACGCTTATGATAAGGTTGGAGCAAAGCCAAGGCATGTATTGTGCAGTCTAGCCCCAAACAGATTCACTTCAAAAAGAATCTGTCAAAAGAGAATAATGTACGCTGACATTGTTGACCTCACCTTTTGAGAATGCTAGTTCCCTGGCTGCTACTGAGGCCTTTACCTTCAGTGCTGACTACATCACTGATCTGCAACAAATATTGAGATTAGAAATTCGGACACTTGTTTACAGCATGCCTTTCCAGGTCTGTGACTTAAAACTGCTGAATTCCCGCACAGCCATGCCTCCTGCTTTTTTAAATGTAGTCAAGCAATGGTATCCCTCAAAATTATATCACGGCACGATCATGAGTCACTTTATGGAAAACTCTGCAATAATGTCTCCAAATATGTGCTCTCTGGGAATACACTATACATTCCTTTTAAATACAGTCCTGAATATTAGAGTATTCCAATTTATCTGCCTGCCTTTTCTAGCAGTCTTCATTTAGTCTAATGGGAATTTTATTAACCTTAAATATTTATAGTCTATATTCCTGTGATACAGATATTTGCCTTCAATGGAAACCTATTCTAAGAGTCTGATTTAAAACGTGGAAATCATTGATCCAGTTGTAGGAAAAAATTAAATAAAACATTAGACTTATGATATGGAAAATCCATTAGTTGGCTAGTGGTACAAAGGTCACTTGTTAATACAGATCAGCTTGTTATTTTGTATCATTTATTATTCATAGGCTATCCTGTGTGTGATGTGATATAACAGCAAAAACACTGTATTACATATTGACAAGTGTGTACATATTCATGATGTATCTTCAGAGCCAGGTGTAATTGAAATAACATTAAATAAGCTCTGCACATACTGCACCCCTAAACCCTGCGCTCTGTATGTAGCGCACCCCTGAACTCTGAACACTGTACATACTGCAATCCTGAACTCTGCACTCTGTAAATACCGCAACCCTTTGGTCTATACGGTGTGCACCCCTGAACCATGGACTTGTATTACATATTGACAAGTGCATGCATATTCATGATGTATCCTCAGAGTCAGGTGTGATTTAAATGTAAAGCCAAATCACTAAAATCTCATGTAATCTTTATCATGTTAAAGTAATTTCAAAAGTCTGCACATGAACCCTGCATGTAGCGCACATCTGAACCCTGCACTCTGTATGTAGGGCATCCCTGAACCCTGCTCTCTGTATGTAGTGCACCCCTGAACCCTGCACTCTGTATGTAGTGCACCCCTGAACCCTGCACTCTGTACCTAGCGCATCCCTGAACCCTGCACTCTGTACGTAGCGCACCCCTGAACCCTGCGCTCTGCACTTAGTGCACATCTGAACCCTGCACTCTGCACGTAGCACACCCCTGAACCCTGCACGTAGCGCACATCTGAACCCTGCGCTCTGCACGTAGCACACCATTGAACCCTGCGCTCTGCACGTAGTGCACCCCTGAACCCTGTGCTCTGCACATAGCGCACCCCTGAATCCTGCGCTCTGCATGTAGGGAATCCCTGAACCCTGCACTCTGTACATAGTGCACCCCTAAATCCTGCGCCCTGCACATAGGGCATCCATGAACCCTGCACTCTGTACATAGTGCACCCCTGAATCCTGCTCTCTGTACGTAGTGCACCCCTGAACTCTGCACTCTGTACATACCACACCCCTGTGCCCTGTTCATACCGTGCCCCTAAACCCTGTGCTCTGTACATACTGCACCCCAGATCCCTGTGCTCTATACATATTGCACCCCTGAATCATCAGGAAACCTGCTTTAGGAAATGCCATATAGCCATTACTAGAATGTATGCTGCAGGAGATTAGTAGCACTGAGATACAATAAAGGATAAAAAAGCATGCTAATAAGTATTTTAAATTGAATTTCAGCTATGTTTTTTTTTGTATTGGTCCAGCTTGGACCAATGTAAAGCTGGGTACACACTAGAAGGTTTTCTTTGTTCAAGTTAGCGTACCGAATGACCCCCTGTGTTCAGTATGCAGCAGCATATCAGCATGGGACCTGGAAGACAGTGAGGATCACCTAAATAGCGGCAGCTTCTATAGTAATTCTCACTTCCACAGTATCCAAAAAGGTATGAAGGGGGAAGAGAAGGGAAGCGCCACCTAAGTGCAGTGGTTAAAACAATCTTTTAATGCGCAAGGATAAAATTTACTTACAAGATAAAAAAATATTTCAAGCTCATCAAATCCAGGGAAGTGGAGCTGGGGGTGCCATGTCTCAGTGCCCGTGTTGGTTCTGTGCCATTTTTGGGGCTTTGCAGGGAGAGATGAAGTGTCCTCTGTGTATTCTGTGGCCACCAGGAAGCAGAAAAAGGTATGAAATATGTAGAATTACATTGGTCCAAGCTGGACCAATGTCACTATACAATAAAAAAAAAAAAAAGTACCTGGAACTAAGATGTAAACAAAACGATTCATTTAGGATTTGCATCTACTTCAAATACTAGATGTTTTAATTTTTTAGCATGAAATTGAAATTGCATTTGGTAGAATGTTATATTTCTGTGACCTTCAAAAAATATCAAAAATCATCTGCAATCACTGCACACCTGCTTTATTAATGTGAGAAGAGGTAAGTCTAATTAATAAAGGTCCAGGTGTAGGCACCTAGGAATGTTTTTGCAAATGATAAACTACTAGTACATCATCCTTTGTAGAATAGATGTTTTTATTATGATTCTTTTATTAGGTCAGTAGGCTGAGACCTGCCTAAATGGAAGCAATGCCTGGCAGTGATAAAGCATCAAGTCATTATCAAAATATATCAAATAACACAATGTATTGCTCATGGTATGAAAATAGATCCTGTACGCATCTGATTTTGGATAACGTTTCTGGAAATGATCAGGCAGTGCACTGGTGAAAGGGAAGCTACCTGGACAGATACGTGATCTACTACTGCAGTGGTTAGTATGTTGGCCTTGTGGTGATGGGATACTAGGTTTAGTATCAAAAGCTATTGTGTGCATTCTGTTTATGTCAGTTTATGGGTTGCCTCCCGGGAATAAAACTTCCTCTTATATTCCAAAAGCATTCTAGCAGTTTTTCTGGTTTCCACTCAAACTGTCCTTATTATAAGCTCAATTCGCAAGCTTTAAACAAGAATACATATCTTTATTTTCAGCCACATCAATGTAATTTTTTAATCTCTTTGGACCCTGGACGCTGGAAAATAAATGTCACTTGTTTGAAAATGGCTTTCTTTATCCCTGTGTTTCAGCTTTGTGAATTGAGCCTTATGTGTGTAGGAAGCCAGTGACTCCTGATCATCTTCCATGGACAGCTGCCAGTGCTATGTCCAAGCAGTAGAGTCTTTTCTTTTAGTCTGGGCACAGACCCAGGAACAGCCATCTGTTGGTCTAAAATGGAGAGCTGCAGCATAGGCAATCTCCAGCATGTCTCTCAAATTACTAGTGATTTGTACAAATTCTGCTCTGGAAGGCTTCTTCTCATCCTTTTAACGTTCAGTACCTGACCTTCAATGGGGATTGTTCTTTGTCAGGTCTTCTGATTCCTATGTATCTCTTTGCTGTCAGTCAATAATGTTTACTGCTGCCTGCGCCAATGTCTGCCAGTTCACAGACTGAAAAGATGATTTCTGCTTGCCAATAAGGTCTAATTCACACCAGAACGTGGTGCTGGAAACCTGCATTCCGTAACTGCATTCAAAATGCACTGCAGTTGCGATCTGCAGCAGGTGGTAATGTTAACCGCTTGCCGACCAGCCGCCGTACTGCGGCAACATGGCTCGGGTGCGCGAATCGCCATTATGTT
Organism: Lithobates septentrionalis; assembly: GCA_037952835.1. Taxonomy (NCBI): domain Eukaryota; kingdom Metazoa; phylum Chordata; class Amphibia; order Anura; family Ranidae; genus Lithobates; species Lithobates septentrionalis. The sequence goes on along the minus strand of JBBDGP010000957.1, from coordinate 787,457 downwards.
ATGTCGCTTCCTTTTTTGCCCACTAGAGGTGCGCGGCCCCTGCTCGCCCACAGAGCCGATGCGAGTGCCCGGCTGTCACGATCACCGCCGGGCTTCGCGCGATTGCTCGGGGCACAACGAGAACCGGGATCTGTGTGTGTAAACACACAGTTTCCGGTTCTCTGATGGGAGAAGAGACAGATTGTCTGTCTCGACAGATCTGTCATCTCCCCTACACAGTCCCCTCTCCCCTTCAGTTAGAACACACACTAGGGAACACAATTAACCCCTTGATCGCCCCTAGTGTTAACCCCTTCCCTGCCAGTGACATTTTTACAGTAATCAATGCATTTTTATAGCACTGATCACTGTATAAATGCCTATGGTCCACAAAATGTGTCAAAATTGTCCGATGTCTCCTTAATAATGTCGCAATCCCGATAAAAATCACAATATAAGCTTGCTTGAAATATCGCCTTTTTGGAACTCCCTGGATTCCCCTGTATGCTTTATAGCTTATTCTCTGTCTACATTCCTTTTCTAAGGACTAAATATCCAAATGGTACCATGCTGCTTGCAAGCAGTAATTCTTGTACTGACCCCGCCTCCTGAAATTCCTCTATAGTTCAGAGGGCAGGCTCTATAAAATATGTGGCACAGCAGTGCCTACTCACAGGGCATAGTGAATATGAGCCACAGAATTCAAGGAAGTGTGTGGGATATTCAAAAAGTAAATTTGCAAACTTCAGGATTATTCAGAGTAATCAAGTAGGCTGTGGAAATGAATAGATGATTTTACGCTTTGAACACATATACGCTGTAACATATATGCAGTCCCGAGGAACTCTTTTCAGTTCACTTTTTTTGAAACGTGTTTATTTTTATTCAGGTAAAAAGGCCACCTTTTTTGTTTAAAAATACATCTTGCATTTAAGAAGAAATAGGTTATGAAACTCGGCAGCTTCTCTTAATTGAATGATGCTTTGAGATGTTCAGGATACAGTTTGGGGCGACCAAGCAACCTGGTAAAAGTTCCAGAGGAAGGTTTACTCATAAGGGCAATAAAAGCTGTGTTTTAATGTGCCAAACCTTGCATGATTTGTATTTTGCATGCAATGTTACATTTACTCTTTATGGGGTAAGTCACTGCACCGAGAAAAAGTCAATACCCAATTTTGAATTCTATGAATGGTGAGGGCAGACCTTTAAAGTGTAGCACCCTCTTAGATAGGTGCTAAGATGAGTGAATTATAGTTTGAGGTTTCTCTGCTTAACAGAGAGACAGGTAAATTTCTGTGCTGTCTGCATAACTGGGAGCTGTGATTGGTTAGTGAAGGCTGCTTAATGTGCTCTGGTGCTGCTTATGCTGTCTGAGTGTCCCTGTGCCTAGCAACCTAGGAAGGTTCTGGGCTACAGGTGGAGACTAGGCAGAGAAGCATCATGAATATGCATACAGCCTTGGCCAATTGTAAGGGGAGGCGCCCCTAGACATGTTGGGTGCTGGTATTTATGTTTAAGGAGCACATGGGCTCTTGGTCATTGCTGGAAAGGATTGCACCAGGCTGGGGGGAGAGGTGTCATGCCTTCCGCAAGTGATTCTTATGTTCTATTGTTAATTGTTGAATATTCTAATGTTATGTAAAGTAAAGTATAAAATTTCCATCTAGTGGTGCTTTTGTATAGTTATAGTTCTGTAGATTTGTTACTGTAGGTAGACAGATTGTTGCTTAAAAGCCACCGTAGCTTCCCATCATTCCAGTGGTCTAGAGTCTAGACCATGAGGTCTGAGAGAGTAGCCATTTTATTTTCATCCATGAATCTTCTCCAGAGAACTCCACACCTATTCAGCTGCGATTCTATCGTCATCCTAACGGAAGCATTGCCGGTATGTTTATAACCCCTTTCCAAGTTATGCCCCGTACACACGGATGGAAAATGTCAGATCGGAGCGTGTTGTTGGAAATTCCGACCGTGTGTGGGCTCCATCGGACATTTTCCATCAGATTTTCCAACACACAAAGTTTGAGAGCAGGCTATAAAATTTTCCGATAACAAAATCCGATCGCGTCAATTCCGACCGTGTGCGGCCTGTTCCGACGCACAAAGTGCCACGCATGCTCAGAAGAAATTCCGAGACGGAACAGCTCCGTCTGGTAAACTTAGCGTTCGGAATGGATACAACACTTTCGTCATGCTGCAATGTTAAAAATGGTTTAATACAGCGCACTCTCTTCTTCTTTATAATGTGAGAAGAATGAAGTAGTTTTGCTGCTCATATTCACACAGACTTCTCACAAACTTCTTTCTTTACTATTTATCGGGATTCCCTCAGTATATTTTGATTTGTCACATCTGACAACATTATTTTTGTGTTGTAATTTATTTTATTTATTTTTTTTGTTTTAAGGCAGATTATTATTTTTTTTGGTTGGTATTTTTTTCAAGGCTGATCTTTGTCTTATTGTATTTTTAGTTTTACTCCAGAATTTTTTTGTGTGTGTTTTGTGTGTCAAGTTACCACAACACCATTGATATGTTGTTATATTTAATCTGTAGGAGATTGTTTGGTGTTGTTGTCTCTTGTTAATTTCACATTGTACTTTAGAAATGTACCTGAATCCTCACCAACAAACTGTCCTTTTTGAAGGGAAACACACATAGGCGAGTATAATTGAAAAAAAAATTAATTTATTAAGGGCTCACAACTAAACAAAGAGGGAGGCAACGCTGGAGAAACAGCAGAAATGGGTGAAGCCTTGGACCCCAGGGCACACATCAACTATTTTCCAGCAAAATTGGTGGCCTGAGGAGTCCTTATCTAAGGGAGTGCAGTCTGGTCCAGAAGTCCCAGAGATCCGGAAAGCAGCAGATGACATCTGTGTCCCCAGGCTGGGGTCATACAAAAACCTGCATCTTTTGCCAGACCAGACTGAACCCAGGGTCATCACTCTCTTGTCTTCCTTCCACGCTGTGGCTCTGGTGGTGGAGTTGTGGCAGCAGGAGGAGGAGGAGGGGCCAACTCACTCAGGTGGGTATTGGGTGTTAGTTCCCCACTCACCCCCTTACTTAGGACTTTATACAGAAGGTCCTCACATATTTTGCATTGACCCTCCTGCATGCCCTGCAGTTTTGTGGCAGCCATGCAGGCAAAGGCCTCTTCAGGAGTGGGTAAGGCTCTTAGGGACGCAGAAGTCTCCTGAATCAGCCTGAGGGCAGAATCCTGCATGTGATTTGCCTTCCTCGCTGTTTTGTATGGAAGGCGGAGGGGAGGAACCTGCGATTCATTCAGGCTTCGACTTGTCCCAGGCTTCTCCTGGCTGACACTTAGCCCCGCCTCCTCCTGGCTGCAACTTAGCCCCGCCTCCTCCTGGCTGCCACATTCCACAGCCTCCTCCTGGCTGAGGTCTTCCTGTGTATGAAAAAGGGACATTGTTTTCGTATTTTTTTCATCAATCACACACAATTTTCACCTCCTGACTGTTGTAAATTAAATGTTAACAAATATAACAGACTATCATTCTGAGCCCAGCATTTTTCATTCTTGTCCCAATTTTGGGTGCCCACTACTGTCTATTGATATGTAAAACACTTTTTGCAATCAGCAATTAGTGATCAATAATGACATCTAGTAAACATAATTTATTTATTGACCAGAAATCTGTAGAACAATGCTATACCCGACTCCAGCTGGGTTCCTCCACTTCTTCCTGGCTGGAAGGCCCAGGTTGGACATCGGAAGCCTCAGCTGGGGTGGAAGGAAGAGTGGAAGGAAGAGTGGAGAGGGATTCCCTGACTTCAGTGTGGTCTGACAGAAATCGCAGTCTCTCATAGTACCACATTCTGGGGACATAAACGTCATCTGCTGCAGCTCCGGATCTCTGGGAATCTGTGACCTTCTTGCGCTCCCTAAGATAAGTGCTCCTCAGGCCACCAATTTTGGTTTTTAAATAAGGGATGGTTGCTGTGGGGACCACCGGCTTCACCAACTCCAGCAGTTTCTCCAGCGCTGCCTGCCTCTTTTGTTTATTGTTGTAATGGGGGTGTCTCACCTGCCACAGACAGGGCAGCTCCCTGTACTTGTCTATGAACAGGGGGAGGAAATTGTGGTCATTGAAGCCATCCATTTTCTCTGCAAGACACAACACAAGACAAACCCTAAGGTCAGGCCAAACTCTCCTAATCTTGTTACAATATAGGCTTCAATTTCGAAGCAGTATAGGCCCAAGTTTAGATCTTACCTTCATTATCACGATCGGCGCCTCCGATGCTCCTTCCTCTGCTCACAGATCGTACGTAATACGCACGCGTGTTACGCTTTATACACACTGCGCATGCGTGTAACTCCGCCCGCCCCTGATGTTCTTTCTAGTCTATTTCCTGCCCCTTTTTATTCTGCGCAGTGGGGGAAGAGCACATGGCGGAGACACAGCAGGTGCGTGCTAATTACAGCAACGAGGAGGAGGAGGAGGAGGAAAGCCCGGAGACATCCCGATCCAGAAGGAGAAGATTTAAGGCATCAAATATGTCCTTTGGGGAGATGTTGGAGATGGTGGACATCCTGAAGAAGGCCGACTATGATGGAAAGTATGGACCTTACCCCAAACTCAATATCAGAAAGGCCAAGATCATGGCGAAAGTGGTCAAAAGTCTGCACCGGAATTTCGGGGTACGTCGATAGAAAGATCAGCTCAGGAAACGGTGGTTGGACCTCAAATTACGAGAACATGAGCAGTACAGAAAGATCCGGAGAGTGCTGCAAAAAAGTAAGTAGTTGTGCTGTGTTTCTATTCTTTTTGTCTTTATTACGTTCGTGCTGCTCCATGTGCTTTTCTTAAAAGTGTTGTACATTTTAAAATGGCAACTTTCATGTTCATGGGCACATTATTCGTTCGTAGCAAACATTTTTCTTGCGGCCTATAAAACACCATTGTTTTGGCCATAAGCATTTGGCCACATTTTTTACGCCCTACTTGTATGAAACTAATTTGGTTGTGTAGATGGCTTTGTTACTAGAATGAAATGCAAACTAGATTCTGTGTAAGGAGAGGACACTGAGCAGCTGTTTTCACATCTCGACACTGGAGCACTAGTGTGGGACACCAGAACACCATTTTTATTAGGGGGGCCACACAGGTGCTCCAGTGTATACTATAGGGGGGTCTCCATCTGTGAAGCTTGTACCAAACAGGTAAAGTATTGCAGCTTGACAAAGGACACTGAAAATGCTACATTTTGGAACTCTGCCAAAATAGACAATTGTACCACACTTCCAAGCAATGTTTCCTATTTATAGTTCTGCCATCAAATATCTGTGTGCTAAGTATACCATTTTTGTTTTACATAGGGGAGAAAAGACTCGGAGGACACCCCTCATCCGAGGAGACCAGAGCCCCCCCCCCCGGAAGAAGGGGAAATCCCCCCAACACAAGAAGAGCAGGAGGAAGAAGACGTGGTGGAACTAGTCACCACAACAGGTGAGTGTCTGCGACCACAGGCTCAGGTAAGAGATGGATGCCGGCATATTTTTTATACCTGTTTTTGTTTGGTTTCTCTCTTTTTAGGTGATCGTGATGTTGTGGATCCAGATCCCTTCACATCAGAAAGTGCACAGATCCTGATCGGGGAGATCATGGGGTGTAATTTAGCTTTGGAAAATCTCCAGAAAAACATCAATAATGTTATTCAAAAAAATAAGAACATCATTGATGTTTTGGGTAGAGTTTAAGACCCCTCCAAATCACTTTCTTTTTTTGTGTGCTACAATGTTCAAAATATTTTAGCGATTTTTAGAAAAGCCAAATTTGGAGGATGCACACAGTGTGCCAACATGTGCTATCTGCCATCACGGGAGATCAATGGACGCATTTTGGGGGTGCAACCCCTTCCTCAATAATAAAGTATCTGAGAGGAAGGGGTTTCTCCCCCAAAACATTTCCTTTGATCCCCCGTGATGGCAGCTAGCACATGTTGACATTCGGAAATTTGTGTGCATCTCCCAAATTTGGCTTTTCCTGGGGTGACTTCATCCCATCTTTTGTGGTGATGTAATTGCTGTTTTCTGTGACAATGGGGGTTATTTCCTAAGGGCAAATCCTCTTTGCACTACAAGTGCAGTTTCAGTGCAGTTTCAGGTGCACTTGTAGTGTCTTTGCCTTTAGTAAATAACACCCAACAGTGCTTTGTAAGGTTACACAATCACGCCATTTTCTGGACTCACCACATTTCTGTCAGGGTCAGCTAAAACAAACACAAGCAGTAAATGTCACCAAAGATTTGCAAATTTTTTGTTTTTTATTGGATCAAGGTTTCACAAATTGTCTGGCATATTGATGGCTCCCTACCCACAAAGAACTCAAGGTATCTTAACCGGACATCACGGGCACTCAGGGAGGGCAAGCCAGGACGGCCACTTTCAAGCGCCGTCAGGGTTGTTTCATTTATCATTCCGGCCCCAGGCCCAACTGAGCTAGCATAGTTGGCAGAATGTTGCCGTAAAAAGTTATGTAGAACACAGCATGCCAGGATTATATGATTCAGTTTATACTCCGCCATATGGATGGGTGTAAGAAATAGGCAAACAAAAATATGTGAGCAACCCTGCGAGCCACTTATGGAAAGCTACCTACAAAATGGTGAGTGATTAATCTTAAGTGGAGACCAGCTGCAAACACTCAGTCACGTTTCATAATCGTGCAAAAAGATAAGAATTAAAACTAAAACAATAGTGTCTGCGCTAGAAGGAAAAATCCCATCAATAAAAAGGTGCAGCAATAACAAACATAAGAAACATAAATACTCAAATGAATAGTCCACTGGAGTGGAATTACCCCTAAGTGTTGGAATATAAAGTGCACAGTGCTAAATAAATACACAATGAAAGTGATAAGTCAAAAACCTATCACATATATATCAAAGAAATATAAGGGGATATGACCCCTAGTGAATCAAATTAAAGTCCAAAACAGTGTGTATCCAAAGATATAAAGGTGCCCAGGAAAACCATAGTCCAAAATTATAGTGAAATTCGCATATCCTTCCTTCCAAATGTGCATCACCAAGGAAACATGCTGTAGTGTCTTCCAGCCACCCCCACAGGTGTATATGCTCACCTTCCTGTGTGTGACACAGCGTTTGAACTATGCCAAACAAAGCCTTGGAGCCACTCCTGTGCTCATTTGGAATCAGCTGTGTAGACCTCCAATGCTCTCAAACGAAGGTAATATATGCAAAAGAAAAAAACTCCATAGCGCAATATTGCAAGATGTAATAAAAAGCTTTTAATAAAGTAATTCTCTCCCCTTGATGGGGTACTCACATGCTATGGGTGCGTAAGTGCACCATCCTTAACAGACAATGAACGGTCAATCTCGCGGTGTGGCGTGTGATGCGGTGGGTATAACGAAACTCTTCTTCTCTCTCTCTGCTGACAGCTCCTGTCCAGGCCCCTCCCCTACGCGTGTTCGGCACCGGGACCACGTGCCTTCATCAGGGGGAATCTGATTGGACGGGAGCTCAAGCGTAAATTTATAGCTCCGGCGGCCATTTTGCCTAAGACCGCGGACACTATTGTTCGTGGGCTACAGCTACGTCCATAGCGGCCATTTTCCCTTAGACCATGGATCAAGCTGAGGTAAGCCATGTCAATCATGGCAGCCATTTTGCCTAGGACCACATAAGTAAATATACCTAGTGGAATGTAGAGATAGCCCCTACAGCCATTTTTCCTAAGACTACAAATGTGCTACACCGTACGATATGCACTAATGATGATGCGACCGCGCAATGAGCGATCCAATAAAGCGTTATGTAAATGTTTAAATGGTGGCTTTAAGATGAATAATATCTAAATGACTATGTACAGGACGGAGCTGGCTAGCAAAGAGAGCACCGCCACGCACCCCACACGCTTAGATGACCACAAACATTTATTTATATATCACAAAGTGACCTATCTACTATATAAAAGATCAAGCATAAAAATTATGTATATATTCGATAACCCCAGAGATGAATTAATAGAATTAAATATATATATTTAAAAATATAAAATATAAAAAATATAAAAATAAAATTAAATTTACAATCTAAAATTAAAATACAAATACACTTTATTAAAGGAAAAAATGTGCGTATATTACGCATATCTACGACCATATTAATAAAATCACTGTGGAGGGATAATTGAACTATCAAGAGGAATAGAAAACGTCATATGTATATAGTCTATAATAAATGCCCCAACTCAACTCAAAAAAACAAAGAAACAGAAGTAATAAAGGAGAATATTACCAAAATCTGCAGTATCAATCATTACTAAGGAAACATCTCAAATCAAATTCTCTATTCAATCCCCCAGGGACCAAAGATCCAAGCTGATGTATCCACCAGGATTCCCTTTTACTTATCTCTCTGACAAAATTGGAACCCCTCCAGTGGCGTTTGGGTGCCTCAATCCCCCAAAACTTCATGCCAATGGTGCTTTGATTGTGTACCCTCTTAAAGTGCACATATAAACCATGCTTATCGGACCCATTACGTATGTGCCTCACATGTTCTTCCATGCGATCTTTGAGAGCCCTGGTGGTGCGCCCCACATACACCAGGTTGCATGGGCACTTCAAGGCATAGACCACCCCTACTGTGTCACATGATATAAAATCCCTAATCTTATACGATAAGTTGTTTCTAGGGTTTGAGAATTCTTTTAACCTCCTAGTGTTATCCGGAATCCTTCTACAACTATAACATCTCCCGCAGCTATAGAATCCTTCTAGGTCCAGAAACATTTTTGGTTTTGGTGGGGGTGGATCTACCACATTATGTATTAGCCTGTCCCGCAAACTGGGAGCTCTCTTAAAAACAAATTTAGGCTTATTTGGGAGAATATCTTTAAGTTGGGTATCCTGTTTCAACACGCTCCAATATTTGCATATGATTCTCCTCACTTCATAACTTTGTACAGAGTAATCAAGAACCACATTAATACCCTCATGATTATCATTGTTGGTTACTTTTGTGACATCCTTTAAAAGATCCGCCCTATTCATACTTCTAATCTTACTTCTTTCCTTCTCCAAAAACTCATTCTGGTATCCCTTCTCTAAGAACATGGTGCTCAGTCTCTCTGACTGGGTCTCATAATCCAACATCCTAGTGCAATTCCTTCGCATCCTCATATACTGTCCTCTTGGGATGTTATTTAACCAGGGTTTGTAATGGCAACTTTTAACAGGAATATACGAATTCCTGTCCGTAGTTTTGAAAAAGGATCTGGTGATGATACCATCACTGGTGTTGTAGAGATTTGCTACACTAGGGGCGAATTTGGCGTCGCGATGGGCGCCAAATTCGCCCCTAGTGTAGCAAATCTCTACATGGCTAAATGGGAGGAAGAGGAGAATCTAAGGGATGATAATGGAGACATCTTACTTTACAAGAGATTTATAGACGATCTTTTAATCATTTGGAGAGGGGATATGGAAGGTCTGATGGGGTTATTGAACTCCATGAATGTCAACGATCGCAACATCTCCCTCACCTGGAATGTGAGTACAGAGAGTATACATTTTTTGGATCTAGAGATCTTCAACACCAGTGATGGTATCATCACCAGATCCTTTTTCAAAACTACGGACAGGAATTCGTATATTCCTGTTAAAAGTTGCCATTACAAACCCTGGTTAAATAACATCCCAAGAGGACAGTATATGAGGATGCGAAGGAATTGCACTAGGATGTTGGATTATGAGACCCAGTCAGAGAGACTGAGCACCATGTTCTTAGAGAAGGGATACCAGAATGAGTTTTTGGAGAAGGAAAGAAGTAAGATTAGAAGTATGAATAGGGCGGATCTTTTAAAGGATGTCACAAAAGTAACCAACAATGATAATCATGAGGGTATTAATGTGGTTCTTGATTACTCTGTACAAAGTTATGAAGTGAGGAGAATCATATGCAAATATTGGAGCGTGTTGAAACAGGATACCCAACTTAAAGATATTTTCCCAAATAAGCCTAAATTTGTTTTTAAGAGAGCTCCCAGTTTGCGGGACAGGCTAATACATAATGTGGTAGATCCACCCCCACCAAAACCAAAAATGTTTCTGGACCTAGAAGGATTCTATAGCTGCGGGAGATGTTATAGTTGTAGAAGGATTCCGGATAACACTAGGAGGTTAAAAGAATTCTCAAACCCTAGAAACAACTTATCGTATAAGATTAGGGATTTTATATCATGTGACACAGTAGGGGTGGTCTATGCCTTGAAGTGCCCATGCAACCTGGTGTATGTGGGGCGCACCACCAGGGCTCTCAAAGATCGCATGGAAGAACATGTGAGGCACATACGTAATGGGTCCGATAAGCATGGTTTATATGTGCACTTTAAGAGGGTACACAATCAAAGCACCATTGGCATGAAGTTTTGGGGGATTGAGGCACCCAAACGCCACTGGAGGGGTTCCAATTTTGTCAGAGAGATAAGTAAAAGGGAATCCTGGTGGATACATCAGCTTGGATCTTTGGTCCCTGGGGGATTGAATAGAGAATTTGATTTGAGATGTTTCCTTAGTAATGATTGATACTGCAGATTTTGGTAATATTCTCCTTTATTACTTCTGTTTCTTTGTTTTTTTGAGTTGAGTTGGGGCATTTATTATAGACTATATACATATGACGTTTTCTATTCCTCTTGATAGTTCAATTATCCCTCCACAGTGATTTTATTAATATGGTCGTAGATATGCGTAATATACGCACATTTTTTCCTTTAATAAAGTGTATTTGTATTTTAATTTTAGATTGTAAATTTAATTTTATTTTTATATTTTTTATATTTTATATTTTTAAATATATATATTTAATTCTATTAATTCATCTCTGGGGTTATCGAATATATACATAATTTTTATGCTTGATCTTTTATATAGTAGATAGGTCACTTTGTGATATATAAATAAATGTTTGTGGTCATCTAAGCGTGTGGGGTGCGTGGCGGTGCTCTCTTTGCTAGCCAGCTCCGTCCTGTACATAGTCATTTAGATATTATTCATCTTAAAGCCACCATTTAAACATTTACATAACGCTTTATTGGATCGCTCATTGCGCGGTCGCATCATCATTAGTGCATATCGTACGGTGTAGCACATTTGTAGTCTTAGGAAAAATGGCTGTAGGGGCTATCTCTACATTCCACTAGGTATATTTACTTATGTGGTCCTAGGCAAAATGGCTGCCATGATTGACATGGCTTACCTCAGCTTGATCCATGGTCTAAGGGAAAATGGCCGCTATGGACGTAGCTGTAGCCCACGAACAATAGTGTCCGCGGTCTTAGGCAAAATGGCCGCCGGAGCTATAAATTTACGCTTGAGCTCCCGTCCAATCAGATTCCCCCTGATGAAGGCACGTGGTCCCGGTGCCGAACACGCGTAGGGGAGGGGCCTGGACAGGAGCTGTCAGCAGAGAGAGAGAAGGAGAGTTTCGTTATACCCACCGCATCACACGCCACACCGCGAGATTGACCGTTCATTGTCTGTTAAGGATGGTGCACTTACGCACCCATAGCATGTGAGTACCCCATCAAGGGGAGAGAATTACTTTATTAAAAGCTTTTTATTACATCTTGCAATATTGCGCTATGGAGTTTTTTTCTTTTGCATATATTACCTTCGTTTGAGAGCATTGGAGGTCTACACAGCTGATTCCAAATGAGCACAGGAGTGGCTCCAAGGCTTTGTTTGGCATAGTTTAAACGCTGTGTCACACACAGGAAGGTGAGCATATACACCTGTGGGGGTGGCTGGAAGACACTACAGCATGTTTCCTTGGTGATGCACATTTGGAAGGAAGGATATGCGAATTTCACTATAATTTTGGACTATGGTTTTCCTGGGCACCTTTATATCTTTGGATACACACTGTTTTGGACTTTAATTTGATTCACTAGGGGTCATATCCCCTTATATTTCTTTGATATATATGTGATAGGTTTTTGACTTATCACTTTCATTGTGTATTTATTTAGCACTGTGCACTTTATATTCCAACACTTAGGGGTAATTCCACTCCAGTGGACTATTCATTTGAGTATTTATGTTTCTTATGTTTGTTATTGCTGCACCTTTTTATTGATGGGATTTTTCCTTCTAGCGCAGACACTATTGTTTTAGTTTTAATTCTTGTAAGAAATAGGTGGAACCGGCTGGCCATGATTCCAAATGTGTTCTCCACCACTCTTCTGGCTCTGGCCAGCCGGTAATTAAAAACCCTCTGTTCCGGGGTGAGGGTCCTCATCGGGAATGGCCGCATAAGATGGTCCCCCAGCGCAAATGCTTCATCCGCAACGAAGACGAATGGGAGTCCTTCCACATTCTCTTCTGGAGGTGGCAAGTCCAAGCTGCCATTCTGGAGACGCCTGTAAAACTCCGTCTGGGCGATGACTCCACCATCGGACATCCGGCCATTCTTCCCCACGTCCACATACAGGAACTCGTAATTAGCCGACACCACCGCCAACATCACAATACTATTGAACCCCTTGTAATTATAATAGTACGACCCCGAGTTGGGTGGTGGGACGATGTGGACGGGTTTCCCATCAATTGCCCCTCCGCAGTTAGAAAAGTCCCACCGCTGGGCAAAGTGGGAGGCCACGGTCTGCCATTCCTGTGGCGTGGAAGGAAACTGTTAGTGCAAAAACTGCCTTACAGTCTTCAAGAAAATGTGGGTTACACGAGGCTCCAACTCCAAGCAAGAGCACAACGTCCCTTTCCCATCATTCTCTTTCTTTGTGGACTATGTTCTTCAACAAAGATTAAAAACGATCCCAGTTTAAACTTCTCATCATCTGACTCTACTTACCCTAGGACAGGTAAGCCTACTTCAACTCAAAAGACATATCTGTTGCAGTACACAAAACAAGCGTTTCACTAACGGAAAACCCAGGCAGAGAGTGTCCCCTGCACAAGAATCCCCACCCGTTGCTAAAGTGAAAAAGTTTCAGAGAAAGAACCTCTCCAAGATCGCAAAACCTTCCTCAAAGAAAACGGAATTTGCTACAGGTGCTGTAATCAACTTTGCACCTTGCAAAGAACTGCAAAGCGGGCATAAACTGTTCAGAGTGTGACAGCGCAGAGCACAATACGGCTCTACATCCAGGGCCAGCACAATAGACTCTTACCCCCCAATCTAGGCTGAAGAGCATGGCAGGGAGCAGCGAGACACAGTGCCTCCTGTAGTGACACCCCAGTGCACCCAAGTCTGCAGAGAAGGTCTCTTTGGCAAATCCTGCTCCAAGATTTGTCTTGTCACAGTTTACCCCATAGGTCACAGACAAAAGGCAATAAAGCTGTACGCGATCTAGGACAAGCAAAGCAACAGATCACTTGCTAGCTCAGCTTTCTTCCACACCTTTAAAATTGAGGGAATCAGCTCTTCAGACTCACTCAAGACTTGTACAGACATGAGTGAAGAAACCGGGAGAAGGGCCATTGGTTACCAAATCAAATCCATTGATAGGCAAACATCCCTGCCTTTGTCAACCTTAATCAAGTGCAATCAGTTCCCAACTGAGGGGAGATCCCTACACCTGAAGTGGCATTTCACCACAGACATCTGAAGAGTATAGCACATCTCATCCCTACACTTTATCCCCAGGCTTAGATAGCGCTCCTGCTTGGGAGAGATATCATCAGAGTTCACAAGGTGAGAAAACAAATAAATGGCCCCCACAACTCCCTTTGTGCTCAGAAGCTGGACCTAGGATGGGTCATTATAGGCAATGTTTGCCTAGGAAATGCTCACAAACCAACCAGTTTTCCAAAAGACAAAGGAAGACCACAAAATTGCCCTATCCATTGAAGATCAGATCTGAGCTGCGGGCATGAACCTGCGTGATTTCAGCTGAGCTTGCACGATTTCACTCCCGCATGTCAGTCCTGATTTTGCCCGCGATTTCAGAGACATCCGTGCAGGTTTCTACACAGATGTCAATGTAAATCACAACCCGAAATCGCAAAAAGTAGTACAGAAACTGCTTTTTGAAAGGTGCAGCGCTGCAAATCCGGCATCGCACCCATTAGGACGGTGCCATTGACAACAATTGCCGCCGATTTGACATGTCAAATCGCATGTCAAAACGCTCCACTGTGAACCAGGGCTGAAAGAGACTTTTATCTAGATGATGGCCTGAAATCACTTTGATCGCCTGAGGCTGCAATCAGTCTACTTAAGAGGACCCAAATCACACTTGCCTGTTCAAACCTTAAGGTGCATAAGATAGCTTCAAACAGAAAAGCTGTTATGGAGGTCTTCCCCTCTCAAGATCATGCCAGTGATTTGAAAGACCTAGGCTACCTATTTGGCAACAGACTCGCTATCCATGAAGCGCAGTCTAGGACTTAATTGGGATCTCAAGTCTGACACCCTCACCTTCCATGTTGACCAGGAGCCAAAGCCTTTCACACGACGAGGTGTCTTGTCTACCATAAACAGTCTGTATGACCCACTCGAGTTTGCAGCACCTGTGACCATCCAAGGTAAGATTCTACTAATGCCTCGTTTCCACCGAGCGGATCGGTTCGGGTCGGATCGGTTTGGACGGCCTAGAATGGTCCGGCCTATTCAGGCGAGCGTTTCCATTGCAAGTCGGACCAACAGGGGCCATACGTGGGTTTAGAAAAAATGCCGTCATGGCATCACACGTCCACCAATCAGTGTAAAGTATCGTAGCTCTGCCCTAACTGAACCGTTCCATTTTCTATGGCCCCACATCTGAAGCAGGACCCTGAATGGAACGTTTCGGTTCGGTTGTATGGGCCGCTTTCATAATGGAAACACCCAAAATAGCGTACCGTACCGAACCGAACCGATCCGCTCGGTGGAAACAAGGCATTAGAGTGCTTGCTGCAGACACATGTGATTGGGATTCTCCACTTCCTCCCAAGAAAGAGACATTATGGGTAACATGGAGAGACTCTTTAAAGACATTTTTCAACTTACACATACATAGGTCATAAGCTCATTTTTCCCCTGCAGAAGTTCAGTCCAAAAAGCTATGTGTATTCTGCGATGCTTCGGTAAAAGCAATAGCCGCAGTAGCCTACCTCACATCAGTGGACATCAAGGGTCAAGTCCACATTGGATTTGTAATGGGTTGTGTCAAGCTAGCACTATGTCCTAAGACCAGCAATCCAAGATTAGAACTTTGTGCTGCTGTTCTAGCAGTGGAACTAGCAGAACTGATTACATCTGAAACATATGCAGAACTTGAGGACATAGAGTTTTATATGGACAGCAAGGTAGTGCTAGGCTACATTTACAACAAAAGCAGGAGATTCTATGTCTGTACATAACAGAGTCCTGAGGATCAGGAAGTCTATACAGCCTACCCAGTGGTATTATGTATAAACTGATCATAACCCAGCAGATCATGCTATAAGGGCTGTGCCAGCATCCCATGTTAGAGATACTACATGGCTCACAGGACCACCCTTCCTGTACAAACCAGCACCTAGCACTCCTGAAAAAGACACATATGTACTGTTAGAGCCTGAATCTGAAGCAGAAATCCGCCCCCAGGCTTCTGCACTACACACAACAGTTTCTAACAAATTGTTGGGATCCAAGCGCTTTCAAAGATTCTCCACTTGGAAGTCTTTATACAGACCTATAACCTGCTTAATTTACATAGCCAGATCTTTTAAAGCCACACCTACAGGATAAAGACTTTGCAAAGATTGGCACTATTGTCGCAAGACATACACAGTGGATGAGCTCACACAGGGTAAAAATGTTATCAACAAGAGACTTATGCAAACTGAAAAATTCTGAAAAAAAAAATCAATTGCAGCCTCACTGTGCCCATCAAACGCAGCAACTGTACCATCAAACGCAGCCACTGTGCCATCATACGCAGCCACTGTGCCAAACGCAGCTAATGTGCCCATCAATTGCCGCCACTGTGCCCAAACGCAGCCACTGTGCCCATCTAATGCAGCCACTGTGCCCATCAAATGCAGCCACTGTGCCCATCAATTGCCGCCACTGTGCCCATCAGACGCAGGCACTGTGCCATCAAACGCTGCCACTGTGCCCATCAAACACAGCCACTGTACCCATCAAATGCTGCCACTGTGCCCATCAAAAACAGCCACTGTACCCATCAAACGCTGCCACTGTGCCCATCAAATGCCGCCACTGTGCCATCAAATGTCACCACTGTGCCCATCAAACGCAGCCACTGTGCCCATCAAACGCTGCCACTGTGCCCATCAAACGCAGCCACTGTGCCCATCAAACGCAGCCACTGTGCCCATCAAATGCAGCCACTGTGTCCATCAAATGCAGCCGCTGTGCCCATCAAACGCAGCCACTGTGCCCATCAAACGCATCCACTGTGCCCATCAAACGCATCCACTGTGCCATCAAACGCCACCACTTTGCCCATCAAACGCAGCCACTGTGCCCATCAAACGCTGCCACTGTGCCCATCAAACACTGCCACTGTGCCCATCAAATACTCCCACTGTGCCATCAAATACTCCCACTGTGCCATCAAATGCTCCCACTGTGCTCATCAAATGCTCCCACTGTGCCATCGAATGCTCCCATTGTGCCCATCGAATGCTGCCACTGTGCTCCCCCTGCCCGCCTTCTGCCCAGGACTTACCCTGTCTTGGTGGGGCAGCGGGTGACGGCGACGGGTGGTGAGCGATGTCCTCAATGTCTTCTTCTCCCATCCTTTCCTATGATTGGATGCCTGATAGGCGTCCAATCACAGCGACTGACGTTTTTAGCCAATCAGGTTGGACTGCAAGCAGCAGTCCCAACCCTACGCTGCTCTTGCTTCTGGATAGGCCCTCAGACAGCCTAGCAGCCAGATGTCCCCAAGGCCCAAGGCTTATGGCCTAACAACCCGGGGCATTACAACACACATCCACCCAGACAGCCGTCAAGGTGGCACAGAACCCCGGTCACCTGACCCCACCCAAATAAATAGGTTCTCCCAGCAGGCCAAGGGATCCAAGAAAAGCCCATTGGCTGAGACACCCCATTCATTCATTTATAGTCTGTCCTTGCAATTCCCTTGTCTTGTCTAATGTCACCAGGTACCCGGCCACCTAGCGACAGAAGAGAGAAGTGCAGCAATTTTAGAGTTAGGGTGAAATCAATTGACCTACTGACAATTAGCCAAGGCAAATATCACTTGGCAGATAAATGTAATAGCCATCCCGCCTAAACACCAGGGTTCTACATCCTCCCCCTGCCTAGTAAAACTATGTCTTGGAGTTAGCAGAAAAATAATTTGAGCCCTAAAGCCTGAGAGCAAGTGTCCTGGCAAAAACTGGGATGGGTGGGGAAACAAGAAATGGAATAGTGATAACAACAATACACGTGGAGTACCACATGAAATAACCATGCATAACATTTACATGAGCAAGTGGCAGTTCACACAAGGGAAAATAAATAACAGACATTATATACAGTTTTACATGTGGTGTACCCCCCGAACAGTTTAAAGGGAAAAATATGCGAACATTAACCCTATATCCTAACTATCTATCCGATATATATATACAAAGAATATGAAAAAGGTTAGTGTGGTTATCCAAGTTGAAGTCACTATCTCTCCTTGTCCAAGGAAGATGCAATGGATGCAGGAACACCTGAAAGAAAGAAACACAGACAGCAAAGAAAGGCATCCTATTCTTATGGTAACATTGCAATATTTACATAAGTGAATTTTGATTGAACATTAGTTACCCTCAGCCGAAAGCAGCATAGTAGTGTAAATATACCATATAATATGTCTAAACTACATACATATAAGTGAAAGTGGGCCCCATCCTCATACGTGAATGCCCTTCCACAGCTATCCTACAAACTTTTTTTTTTTTTAACATAAGGTTTATTTATTTTCAATAAATAAACAAAAAAACAGTAAGCAATGGTTCATTCACAACAGTCAGAAAGATCAATGCAGATGGTACAAAAAACGGTAAGCTATTTGAAAGAGCATTAAGACAGTATCATATATTCAGCAGTAGATTTGCATGTTACAATTGAAGAATGTCTATTGCTCTACTCAGGTAAGGAGACAGGCATTTAAATCAAAAATGTATAGTGAACAGGAAATTAGTAAAGTGTAAGGATTTCCATCTTCAGTGAAGGCATCATATACCCAGAGTCATATAGATAAGTACTGAGCAAGGAAATTGGGGGGGGGGCATCAGTACCAGAGCAAGAGGAACTGCTGGAGCACTGGTAGTGAATGTCCTATGGGGTTTATTCATCTAGTTGAATGGTATTCAACATATTAGAGGGGTGATGGTCACCTGGTTCCGATCCATACACCAGTCACCCGCTCCTCACGAATCCAAGATGCCCAGACCTTATCAAATTTTTTCAGGCAATTGCGTCCCAGATAGGTCAGTTTGTACAAAGGCATGGCTGCATTTATCAGGGTTCTCCACTGATGTATCGTCGGAGGGGAGGGTCCCTTCCATTGTAGCAAGATCATCTTCCTGGCATAGAAGACTGCGCAGAAAACAAATATTTTCTTGGATTGGGGGGCTTCCAATGTGTCGACTATACCAAGCAATAGTGGTATCGGATCACAAGGTACTCTTGGTTTACTTACAGAATTAATGACATTGACAACTCCCTTCCAGAAATTTTGTATATGCTGGCAGGACCAAACAACATGGAAGAAAGAGCCCTCCTCCAAGGCACATTTATAGGTTGGACTTGATGGACGTGTGTCTTTTTTAAACCTCACCTACTATGTAACTATGTAACATTTGGGACATATCGAGCTTCTATCAGGGTATATTCTAGCTAATCATTTTGGGGAGAAATACACCCTATGCAAAAACTTAATTTGCATGAATCTGTCCCTGGCGGAGTTTACCAGAGAGAGGTATTGCTGAATGCCCTCTTCCCAGTCATCATCGGCCAATGTGGGTATATCTGCCTGCCACACCGAGAACAGCTGAGAAACTTTAGAAGTGTCCAGCAACGCCAGGACAGATTATAGAGTAGACAGGGTTTAGTTTCATCCGCTGCACTCAGTGACCGTTCAACACCAGTGATATCTATCACAATGGATTGAGGAAATTGGGACCGAAAAGCATGACGGAGCTGTAGATACCTAAAAAAAGTGATTGGGTAGCCCCCGTTGCCTTTTGAAGTCATCAAACGTAAGTAAGCCATCAAGAGATACAATATCTGCCAACATCTTAATTTCAAAGCGGGCCCACAGCATAGGATCACCCACAGCGGAGTGCGGGGGGACCAGCCGCTGGGCTTCTGAACCCTGGTCCTAACAATCTCCCAAACCCTTAGTGTGGTCCACAACTCCGCATTGAGGGAGTGATATTTGGGTTGGATTTGGGCACACGATGTATTAGATTTCGCAGTTCAGAATAGGACCCATGCAATGCCGCCTCCAGTGTGGACGCAGGATTGGCCAGCTCCTCCGACAACCACCATCGTATTGTTACAAGGACAGCAGCCCAATAGTATTGAGAAAGTAGGGCAGGGCAAGGCCACCCAATGTGATAGGTAGTTGCAGAGTAGATTTGGCTATTCTAGGGATGCTACCATTCCAAATAAATGAGATAATCAAGCTGTCCAAACTGTTAAAGAACATGTCTGGAATGTGAACCGGGGTTTGTCTAAAGATGTACAGAAATTTAGGCAGCACAGACATTTTAATGAGGTTGACCCTTCCGACTGGGGTAAGGGGCAACGTTTTCCAAGCAGCGCATCTCTGACTCAGAAGCGACATCACCAAGGTCAGATTGAGAGGGATGAACTGTGATAGGTCCCTATGGATCACTGATCCCAAATACCTAAACTGTGAAACCCGTTGTAGTGGGATATCCACTGGTATCGAGGCATCCGAGGAGTGCAATGCGAAGATAAGATTTCTTCCAGTTAATGCATATACTGGAGTAATTACCAAAGGTGTTTATAAGTGATAGGGCAGCCCCCAGTGAGTTTGAGGTGTTTCTAAGGTATAGCAGGGTATCGTCCCCATAGAGGGATATTTTCTCCTGGACAGAATACCGCAGACTAATGGGGAAGAGCACAGAGGGATCGCCATTGGCTCTATGGCCAACACAAAAAGCGCAGGAGACAGCGGGCAGCCCTGTCTGGTGCCCCTGTGGAAAAAGAAGGGTGGAGAGAGAATCGATCCAGTGTGGACTCTAGCCCTTGGTGACTTATAGAAAATCTGCACCCAGGATATAAATTCAGAGCCAAAGCCAGGACCTCCCAAAGATAATTCCATTCTACCAAATCAAATGCTTTCTCTGCGTCCAGGGAGGCCACTGCATTAAATTGAGTGAGAGATTCCTTTGCGCCCAGGATTGTGTACAGTCTGCGAAGATTTATATCTGTCCCCTTACCCGACATAAATCCGGTTTGGTCTTTGTGTATCAGTGTAAGAATAACCTCATTAAGTCTCCTAGCTAAAACTTTAGTAAGAATCTTGGCATTGGCATTGAGCAAAGATATGGGGCGGTAGTAGGTGCAGAGTTCGGGATCCTTACCCGGTTTAGGAACAACAACGATTGCTTCTGCCATAGAAGCCAGGAGAGTTTTTTCTTTCAGGATCTTAACTATCATCTCGTGTAATGTAGGTGATAACTGTTCCCTATATTGCATATAAAATTCCGGGGGAAGGCCGTCCACTTCCGGAGTTTTCCCCGCCTGTAATTCGCAGAGAGCCTGCTGTACCTCCTCAAGATTAATTGTGCTATCTAGACGGGTACGAGCCTCATCAGTAAGAGTAGGGAAGGTGATCTGCCCAAGGAAGGAATCCAGTTCCTCCCCTGTGTAATCCGCGTTAGAAGAGTAAAGGGCACTATAATACGAGGCAAAGCGGGTGTTGATGGCCTCCGGGTCGACCACTGGTACCCCGTTGGCATTCTGTATATGAACAATGGTGGCTATGGGTTGTTGTTCCTTAGATAGCGAAGCCAGAAGACGTCCGGTTTTCTCCTCCTGCTCAAATATGTGCTGCGTTTGTGCCAGCTGTTGCTTTTTAGCCTTTGCCACCAGTAGAAGCATTACTTCTCGGTAGGCTGCCTGCATATCCAGATAGGTAATCAGGTTCTGAGGTAGGACATACTGAGATTCCAGACCCTGCGCCCTGGCCTCGGCCTCTTCAATAGTAATTTTAGCGTTATGACGAGTTTGGGAAATAGAGGACTGGTAGCACCCCCTGATATATGCCTTAAAGGCATCCCACATATTGTCTAGGGGAGTAGACCCAGCATTCGTCAACCAGAAGTCAGAGATACACTTGGAGATCTCGATATTGTTTCATCAGAGATCCAATAGCGATATAACCGCCACAGTCTCTCAGAAGGGGGTGTCTGAGTCTGCAGGCAGAGGAGCATAGGTGCGTGATCCGATATGCCCCTTGGGAGTATAGTGACCTCACGCACTCGGGGAAGCAATCCACCACTGACATACACCAATTCAATCCTGGACATTGCACAATAGGAGGTGGAGTGGCAGGTATAGGCCCTATCAGTTGGGTATCTCCACCGCCAAACATCTGTCAGACCATAGACCATAGACCCATTGGGGGCAAATGGAGAAGTGAACAACCACCAAACACCAAAGTGGTCTGTAGATTCAGTTCAGTCTGTAGGCAACCGCCTGTAAAACCTGTATAAAAGAAAAAAAGTAATAGGGATCTACGCATATGTGAAAAAAAAAAAAAACAACCTAGTACTAGCTAGGGGCACACACTTAAACAACATAACGGTATAAAACAGTTGAAATTATAACATCCTGGGCAAGGGTCTCCCTGTATACCCTCCAGTTCTCAATGAGTGAGGGCACCCCGGGAATGTATCAGCAGTGGTAGGGGAAAATTGAGTGACCAAGGGGGTCCGAGGGCCGGAACAACATTCCCGAGTACCGCGAGGGCAGCTCCGAGAGGCGAGGTAGTTTGGGTAACATCTAGCTCCAGGATTGCTGACCAGCTTCTCAGGACAAGACCAGTGCTGCAACACAATAAAAGAATAGCAGGGTCCCCCGTGCATTCTGCGGCAGGGACCAGACTAGTAGGGAAAGGTCAGATGCTTAAGTGTCATAAAAAGAGAGCACATTGTTCGCCTCATCACAGATTTTTGGTCATGCACAGCCCTGGGGGAGGAAGGGAGGCACAGGGGGTAGTACCCGGGCATATACAATAAAAACACATACAGTTACTGGGCCCTGTAGGGCAGTTTGAGACGCCTTGTGTGTGCAGCCTACAGGGGCCTGCTTCTTTTGCTGTGGGGACGCCTTAGGAGTGGATCCACATTTCCTTCCCGAGCCGGATTTGTCTTTTCTCATACCCGGAGTCCACCGGGCTGTAATTAGCAAGGGTGAAATAGAGGTAGATCCCGTTAAAAGCAGATAAAAGGAACAGGTCAAAGCGGAGCTCCGCCCAGACACGTACGCTCAGGTCGCCAGCTTGACCACCCCCCATCCTACAAACTTTCTTAGCATTTCCTATAGATAACACATAATGTGAATAAAGGCTCGCTCAGGCTGACACTTCTCACACTACTTAATGCAGTGGCGGTGCATCCATAGAGGGCACAGGAGCGCCGCCACCTCTCTCCTGCACCAGTCAATGCATGAATCTATCTATTGTCGCCGCTGCCGCCCCTATTCAAGTGTCTCTTGTCAGGCGGTGGGCATGTGAATTACAGTGGCGGGGGTTTTTGGGGGGTTTTGGAAGTGCCTGATAAGAGCTGTCGGCTCTAATAGGCATCCTGATTAGAACCATGGGCTCTAATAGGCTTCCAAATTGGTAAACAGCGGGCGTGCTGCTGTGCGTTGCTGTTTACACAGTGTTGTGTTAGGGAATCAAATAAATCGCTTCCCTAACACTGACCCGCCTCTCAGGTGCACCGGGTCTGGTTACCTGTCACCTGATTGGCTGAAGCGACAGGCGCTGTGATTGGACGCCTATCAGGCGTCCAATCATAGCAGAAGAGGACGGAAGAAGACATCGAGGACTCGGAGGGAGCGTGCAGGACAGCACTGACCCGAGACAAGTAAGTGTCGGGTGGGGGGGCACACTGGCAACATTGGATGGGGCAAACTGGTGGCAATTGATGGGGCAAATTGGCGGCAATTGATTGGGCACACCGGCGGCAATCGATGGGGCAAACTGGTGGCAATTGATGGGGCACACTGGCGGCAATTGATGGGGCACACCGGCAGCAATTGATGGTTACAGTAGCTTCGTTTGATGGCACGGTGGCGGCAATTTATGGGTACAGTGGCTGCGCTTGATGGGCACAGTGGCTGCGCTTGATGGCACAGTGGCAGCATTTAATGGGCACAGTGTTGGCAATTTATGGGTACAGTGGATGCATTTGATGGCACAGTGGCTTTGTTTGATGGCACAGTGGCTGCGTTTGATGGGCACAGTGGCTGCGTTTGATGGGCACAGTGGCTGCGTTTGATGGGCACAGTGGCTGCATTTGATGGGCACAGTGGCGGCAATTGATGGGCACAGTAGCTGCGTTTGATGGGCACAGTAGGGCTGCAATTGATGGATTTTTTTTTCCAGCTTGTTTGCGTCCCCCCAAAAATTTTGAGCACCAGCCACCACTGACCTAATGGCCAGCATATAACAGAGTCCTGACACTGAACAGTCCATAATTCAGAGTATAAGGTAAGAATTTGCCCCTTTTTTACCACAGCCTATTCTACCTAGCTAACTAAACACCCCAGTGTCCTTGAAGCTTCAAAGTCCATCAATAATCTCACTCGGGGTGGAACAACATTTCCCAGCAGTTTCCCTTCTTCTTAGGGACAACTTCTGGGACAAGTGGCACAGCTGCAATCAGGCAACAAGCAGCCAGGCCATGGTGCAAGGGACCGTACTTCTGAACAAGGGACCTCCACTGGCTGGGTCCCTGGCTTGGCACCTGCTGAAGTTTTCCCAATTCATCATCTCCGGCTTGTGAGAATACTGCTCAGGTACTTGCTTCAGCTCAGAGGCGTAACTAGAACCTTCAGGGCCCCGGTGCAAGAAACCATGATGGGCCCCCCTTCCATCCGAGCCCCGCGCTTCCAATTTTGGGAGGGTCTCCATGGACATCCTGCCAAAACGTGCTTCCCGCATGACCCCTGGGACGTGTATCCAGCCCAATCACATCGGCCCTTTACCATGTGATCAGCTGATCACATGTAAACAGACTTGCCGGTTATCCACAGCCCTTTCCTCACACGCTGTGTCTGTGTGAGGAAAGGACTGCCGTTAACTGTCAAGAATGTCAGTAAATTGTTTACACTGATAATCAGTGCCATCTATCAGAGCCCATCAGTGCTGCCTATCAGTGCCCATCAGTGCCTTCTATCAGTGCTCATCAGTGCCTTCTATCAGTGCTTATCAGTGCCTTCTATCAGTGCTCATCAGTGCCCATCAGTGCCTTCTATCAGTGCCTTCTATCAGTGCCCATCAGTGCCTTTTATCAGTGCTCATCAGTGCCTTCTATCAGTGCTCATCAGTGCCTTCTATCAGTGCCCATCAGTGCTTTCTATCAGTGCTCATCAGTGCCCATCAGTGCTTTCTATCAGTGCTCATCAGTGCCCATCAGTGCCTTCTATCAGTGCTCATCAGTGCCCATCAGTGCCTTCTATCAGTGCCCATCAGTGCCTTCTATCAGTGCTCATCAGTGCCGTCTATCAGTGCTCATCAGTGCCGTCTATCAGTGCTCATCAGTGCCTTCTATCAGTGCCTTCTATCAGTGCTCATCAGTGCCCATCAGTGCCTTCTATCAGTGCTCATCAGTGCCGTCTATCAGTGCTCATCAGTGCCGTCTATCAGTGCTCATCAGTGCCTTCTATCAGTGCTCATCAGTGCCTTCTATCAGTGCTCATTAGTGCCTTCTATCAGTGCCCATCAGTGCCTTTTATCAGTGCCCATCAGTGCCTTCTATCAGTGCTCATCAGTGCCGTCTATCAGTGCCCATCAGTGCCTTCTATCAGTGCTCATCAGTACCTTCTATCAGTGCTCATCAGTGCCTTCTATCCCTTCCTTCTATCAGTGGTCATCAGTGCCTTCTATCAGTGCTCATCAGTGCCTTCTATCAGTGCCCATCAATGCCTTCTATCAGTGCTCATCAGTACCTTCTATCAGTGCTCATCAGTGCCTTCTATTAGTGCTCATCAGTCAGTGCCTTCTATCAGTGCTCATCAGTGCCTTCTATCAGTGCTCATCAGTGCCCATCAGTGCCTTCTATCAGTGCCCATCAGTGCCATCTATCAGTGCTCATCAGTGCCCATCAGTGCTTTCTATCAGTGCCCATCAGTGCCTTCTATCAGTGCTCATCAGTGCCCATCAGTGCCTTCTATCAGTGCTCATCAGTGCCTTCTATCAGTGTCCATCAGTGCTTTCTATCAGTGCTCATCAGTGCCCATCAGTGCCTTCTATCAGTGCTCACCAGTGCCTTCTATCAGTGCCTTCCATCAGTGCCCATCAGTGCCTTCTATCAGTGCTCTTCAGTGCCCATCAGTGCCCATCAGTGCCCATCAGTGCCTTCTATCAGTGCTCATCAGTGCCCATCGGTGCCTTCTATCAGTGCCCATCAGTGAATGCTATCAGTGCCCATCACAGTGAATGCTTTTAGATTCCATCAGTGCCGGACAGCACGGCTCTGAGCGGAGATCGTGTGTCATATAACAATAGCACAGAGAGACACCAGCGGCGGCATTAATGTTCTATTTGTCGGTCCTCTCTGGCATGGATGAGAGAGGAGGACACACAGCTGATCTCACGGCTCCCCCTTCTCCCCCCTCCCCTCTCCTCTGTGCTCCGCGGGCAGTCTAGTGTGAAGCTAAGGAGCTCACATTTCCCACGGAGCACACAGGAGAGGGGAGGGGGGAGAAGGGGCAGCCGTGAGATCAGCTGTGTGTCCTCCTCTCTCATCCATGCCAGAGAGGACCGACAAATAGAACATTAATGCCGCCGCTGGTGTCTCTCTGTGCTTCTGTTATATGACACACGATCTCTGCTCAGAGCCGTGCGAAGAGCAACCCCGCTGGGCCCCCCCCCCCACAGTGGCGGGATGCCGGGCCCCGTCGCAACTGCAACTGTTGCGACCCCGGTAATTCCGCCACTGCTTCAGCTACTCACAAGGGTCTCCGGTAGCAAGGTGAATGGTCTCTTAGTGGCGACAGCTTCCCCTTTACCTCCGACCACAGCAGGTTCTCCAGTCGGCAGAACCGTTGCTTCTGGTCAACTGCAAGCCGCAGTCCCAACCCTACGCTTCTCTCTTGCTTCTGGAGAGGCCCTCAGACAGCCTAGCAGCCAGATGTCCCCAAAGCCCAAGGCTTATGGCCTAACAACCCGGGGCATTACAACACACATCCACCCAGACAGCCAGCCAGGTGGCAAAGAACCCCGGTCACCTGACCCCACCCAAATAAATAGGTTCTCCCAGCAAGCCAAGGGATCCAAGAAAATCCCTGCCCATTGGCTGAGACACACCATTCATTCCTAATATGTCCTTGCAATGCCCTTGTCTTGTCTAATGTCACCAGGTATCCGGCCACCTAGCGACAGAAGAGAGAAGTGCAGCAATTTCAGAGTTAGGGTGAAATCAATTGACCTACTGACAATAAGCCAAGGCAACTATCACTTGGCAGATACATTTAATAGCCACCCTGCCTAAACACCAGGGTGCTACATCAGGAAGGATAGATAGCTTGTGCATGTGTATATTGTGTGCATATTTTGTAACTCTTTGTATGCCATAAATTGTTTTTTCCTACAAGTGAGTACAGCATTTCTGTTTAGTAAAGCAGATTAATATACACTACCGAGGTTTTCGTGCTTCCTTGCTTTTACCTTAAAAGAAGCAAAGTAAAACATATGTACATTGTTGTCTTATGTTATCAGCCACTGTAGTTAACGCTTCTATCCTCTTCTGCAATACCACAAAGAAGGTGCAACTCTACTACAGCTGCCCTCCACTTTTTATTCTACGATAGAGAATCCAGCATGGTGTTATGGTATCTACATTTGGTTTTGTAATGCCACTAGTTGGGTCAACCCGGGCTTTCTAACTGGAACAACTTGCCAGTAAGGTCCCTGAGATATCAAAGAAGAAAGTGTGTGGTTAAAACTCCTGTACTAACGTCCACAGTGAGGGAGCAGTTAATTTATTTTAACTATACAAAGCGAAAAGGATTCTAGAGCCCTCCAAAGAATATAAGCTACTATTCTGTGGCCTTACACTGATTTATGAATGTCTCTGTGAAGAGATTGCTGCATGAAGCAGAATTCCCCTGTTATATCAAGTGTTTGCAGGTGAGTGCTAGGTAATAAAAGGGAATTCTTCACATGTGAAGGATACAATGTGTTGGAGAGGCCTCATTGATCTTTTCTGTTGTGCCAAAGGCTCCAACAACATGTAGGAACCTCTCCAAATAATTGGCCTCCTGAACTTGAGTTGAACCTAGGTGCAATGGTGGCAGGTGCACCCCTTGGCCTTTTGTGAGCACTGACAATAACTACATAGGAATAAATTAATGATATGTAGATGTCAGGATGTGCAAGCATGAGGGATGATGCTTAGAAAATCTGCTGCAGTAGTAACTAAAACTCAAATAACTGCATAATACCTTAGTGGCCTATGTCTGACTTCGAACGACAAAAGTGCTACCGATAACAAGCGTAAGCTCTTGTAATGAAGGAAGATTTGGGAAGCTTCTTCCTTAAGAATGAGAAATGACACAACGTATGGGCAAGTAAAGCTCCGTCATCTCAGTACAGATGTTATATTATACAGATATTGTAAAACCTGTCTAATGGCCAAGGAGCAAGAGCCATGTCATAGAGATGCTTCCATGGGATACACTGGATTTATACTGTACTCGTAGACATAGAGTCCTAGACCTATGTTACAGATGATGTGTCCCAAGAGTCACCATGAAACGCATGCTTCATTGGGTGGACTTAACAGCAAAATGATTCTGGAGCTGTGACAATGTCCAATTGTTTTAAAGGATGAGAAACTTCTTTAGCTGTCTAGAGTGCCAATAAGAATACCCATTAGACTTTGGGAGCTTCATGGTCATCAAGAGAACTTCAGAATATTCAGCAAGAGAAAATGGATCAATGTATTACATAAGATTACATTAGATATACAGTATATATATATATATATATATATATATATATATATATATATATATATATATATATATAACATAGACTTACTGTGGGATCTTTACAGTCATGAGACCTTCAATATATCCAGCAAGAGAAAAAGGATCACTGTACATACGGATTAAATAAAAAAAAACTTACTGGCCAAATGTTACAACCATTCTTATGCCGCGTACACACGGTCGGAATTTCCGACAACATATGTTCGATGTGAGCTGGTTGTCGGAAATTCCGACCGTGTGTAGCCTCCATTGGACATTTGTTGTCAGAATTTCCGACAACAAAAATTTGAGAGCTGGTTCTCAAATTTTCAGACAACAAAATCCGTTGTCGGAAATTCCGATCGTGTGCACACAATTCCAACGCACAAAATTCCACGCATGCTCGGAATCAAGCAGAAGAGCCAAACTGGCAATTGAATTTCACTTTTCTCAGCTCGTCGTACGTGTTGTACGTCACCGTGTTCTTGACGTTCGGAATTTCCAACAACATTTGTGCGACCGTGTGTATGCAAGACAAGTTTGAGCCAACATCCGTCCAAAATAAATCCAGGATTTTGTTGTTGGAATGTTCGATCGTGTGTACACGGCATTATTGTTAACCACAATCTCAAATCAAAAATAAAATAAGCCCCCCTCCCCACAAACATAAAAATACATTAGATTTATATATCATAGAAATTTTTGAGTGGACTGGCATTAGCAAAATCTGTTACTGCATAGTAACTAAATACTTACTCAAATGACATCTCTAAATTCATGTCAGGAAATTTTATGCTTTGTTAACTTAATATTTATCTTGGCCAGGAAGAGAATATTTATTCTACAGTAACAAACACCAGTAACCTGGTTATAATACACTGGGAGGCCTGATTCAAAGGGTGACAGTTTCTTGGACACCAGTAAAGATACAGATGAATAAACACAATGTAAAATCCTGTTTTATTCCGGATGTTTAGTTGTTCACAAGGCTTTAATAAAGATGCCAGGGCTCATACTGCTATCTTTAGTCAAACAACAAATGAGCTTTCTTAAATCAGTATTAAATGCAAAAACAAAGTTTTTATATAGCAGCTTAAAAATCCTTAGATGTGGCGGTTACATTCGTTTTGTTTTTTTAGGCTTTTTTTTTTTCCTTTATGTACTGCTACCCCTGCAGGGGTTGCTGATATTACTGATTCTTACCCAAACAGTACAGAGGCCACAAGTCACACAATCTACAGTCCATTCACTCTGACTCCAGTAACTGTCTAGGGCATAGGTGTCAACTCAATTTCATCATGAGCTGTATCAGCAGTATGGATGTCCTCAAAGGGCCAGTTGTATCTGGGATGTGCTATGTACAGAGTTCAGGATTAAGTTACGTGCAGAATTCAGGGGTGCACTATACACAGAGTACAGGGGTGTGCTATTTACAGAGTGCAGGATTCAGGGGTGTGCTATGTACAGAGTGTAGGATTCAGGGGTGTGCTATGTACAGAGTGCAGGTGTAGCCCTGGTAGATTTGCGATCTACCAAATGTTAGGTAAAGTTAGTAACTTGTTAGTTAAATAGGTTAAGTTTGCCTTTGTTCCGGCTTGGCTGACGTTGTGTGTGTATCCAGACTGACCGGTGGGTGTCGCTGTTATCACTGGTCAGTGTTGGAAAGGCAACGTGTCAAAGCGTATGGATGCTCTTCTGTCCCAGAGACAACTCGGTGGAGGTGGTCCTCCGAGTTGCATTCTGGGCGAGGGTATTTATGGGACAGACGCTATATTGTGGGGTTTGGTTTTACAGCCACCTGCTGACCCTCATGGCCGACAGGTATGCGTTAGAGAAGCAATCTCGTGCCGTAACCACACTAACTGTATCTATATAACTTATTGTGCATTATATTAGTGAAGCATTTATAAAGTGTTACCTGGGTGCTGGGGGAAAGGCAGTGGAGGTTCCCCTGTATCCCAGAATGCATTGAGAAATAATGGAGAATTAGGACAGAACAGCTCCAGTTACTTCCTGTTTGCACAGAGCACTCGTGTGGCAACATCATTTGCTTGTGTGTGCAGGCATAAGCATCAAGCCAGCCAGCAATACTGCCAGTGCCTGGCAGGAGCAGAACCATTCAGCATTATTGTCAGCGGCAAAGCTTTTTTTGTCAGCAAAGTGCTGGTGCCAGCAAGCATTGATATCAGTATTCACAGAAGAGATGAAACACCATCCGAATCATATGACCAGGGTATCCCGAGCTATTGTGATGCGTAAAAAAAAAAAAAAAAAAAAAACAGATCTGGAAACAAATCACCAGTCCGATATTATCCTTAGATTGAAAGCTGACCCAAGCCATCTTGCAGAGAATACATAAAAACAAAAATGCCTGCTATCATATCACAAAGCAGATCATTTCCTCTACTCCCATTCCTTAAGCATTTTCCCCTAGAAAAACAACAATTTCATGGGCGTTTACACAAGTTGATGCTTTTTCAGCACTTCAAAAACATGTCATAAACGCTAAAGGTGAGTGAGCCCTTACAGCAATGGTCATACTACAAAACTAAAACTAAAACTATTAGCAACTATCCAATCCCCGTTTTGTTGTCCTGACTGCTATGAATTCAATAAAAGTTTGCCAGTATCGTATGCTGAAAAACAGCCCTGTGCAGACTATGATGTTCCCACCTCCAAACTTCACTGTTTGTTTTTGGGGTGATGTGCCATTTCACCTCCAAACATGGTATGTATTATGACATTCAATTTTGGTCTCATCTGAACAGACTATATTCTCCCAGTATTTTACAGGCTTGTCTACATGCTTTTTCTTCAGCAATGGAGTCTTGTGTGGTGAGCGTGCATACAGACCATGGCAGTTGAGTGCATTACTTATGGTTTTCTTTGAAACAATTGTACTTGCTAATTCCAGGCCTTTCTGAAGCTCTCCACAAGTGGTTCCTGGCTCATTGACAACTCTTCTTAATTCGTTTCACTCTTCTGTCAGAAATCTTGTGAGGAGCACCTGGTCGTGGCCGGTTTATGGTCAAATTATGTTCTTTTCACTTCGGGATTATGGCCCCAACAGTGCTCACTGGAACATTTAGAAGTTTAGAAATCCTTCTGTAACCAATGCCATCAGCATGTTTTGCAACAATAAGGTTGCAAAGGTCTTGAGAGAGCTCTTTGCTTTTTACCCATCATGAGATGTTTCTTGTTTGGCACCTTGGTAATGAAACACCTTTTTATAGGCCAGCAGTTGAGGCTGAAACACTATTAATTTGCACTGACAAGGGGGGCGGGAGTGCTTTCTAATTACTGATAGATTTCAGCTGATGTCTTGGCTTTCCATGCCTTTTTGTACCTCCCTTTCTTCATGTGTCATTCTATTTTATTACACATAACTTAATTTCTGAACTTATTTGTTTTGGTTTCCTTGTATGCAAGGATTGCATGGGTTGCTACCAACATGTGGTGAAAATTTCACGTCAATAGCACCTTTAGAAATATATTTACCTAGAAAAATGGTGACGTGTTTTTTCCCCCGCTGTATAAATGATCCAGAATGTGAATGATCTGCTGGCAGCAGAACACCAGATGTGCAGCTGAAAAACTAAATGTGTTTTATTCAGTGTTCAAACCTCTCCCTAAGGAAATTTTGTATAGTAGTTTACGGAGTTGTAAACGTACTAAATTTCTTTTAATTTTTTTGTATAAGTCCGCTTTAAATATTTAATATCTTTAAATTAAAGTGTATACATATGTGTTGCTTTCAGCAGCAGTCACACAATAACAAAGCTTTAGGGATGAACTTCGGGGAATCAGCTAATTACACATTGATCAATGCATATAACGCAGCTGTATTGCCCTGCCAAAGAATTTGTCTGTCCATCCATTCCCAAAATTTACACAGCTCTGGCACACAGCAGCAGCATGTTTGGCATGGCAGAACACCTGATTTTGCTCTGCTGCATTTAAGTGACTTTCAAACCTACTCGCCAAACCTGGCCTGTGACTGGCTTGTTAAAGGAGAAGCAGTATAGTCTGAGAGTCTGCTCTCTCCTCCTGTTGGCATGCTCCTTGCACTGAAGCCCAACTAGATGCTTCCTTGTGCTGTACAGCAG
Organism: Lithobates septentrionalis; assembly: GCA_037952835.1. Lineage (NCBI taxonomy): Eukaryota > Metazoa > Chordata > Amphibia > Anura > Ranidae > Lithobates > Lithobates septentrionalis. Next base: position 755,196 of record JBBDGP010000957.1, on the reverse strand, counting down.
ACTGATATCAAATTCTGGTGTTTCAAATGCCTGAAACATAACAAAAATAAATTTATAGATGTATTAATGAATACAGAGCTCCATTATTGTATGCCTTTAATATCTGCCTGGAGTTCAACAGATAGCAAGGATAGTCTCTTAGATTGTAAGCTCTAACGAGCAGGGTCCTCTGACTGTATTAAAGTGTATTGTACTTGTACTGTCTACCCTCAAGTTGTAAAGCGCTGCGTAAACTCTCGGCGCTATATAAATCCTGTATAATACTAATAATTGTTAGTCTGTTAACTTACTGTACATTTTCACTGGCAAGTGGTTCACTTGCAGAGCACTTGAAGCACAAGTTCTAGTTGACACGTTTCCAATTTGTAGCAAATTTGCATGGCAAGTTTCTAGCAAGAGCTCTGCAAGACACAGTGACTATTGCACAACATAACTGAACCAGAACTTGCAGAATATTTGTAAAGAAAATTGATCTGGAATCATGCAATGCGAGTCATTTTCAAACTTGCAGCTCAACTGCTTGCTATCTGGGAAATCTCAATTTTTGTCCTGTTGCATGGTTTCCAGCCCATATATCATTTGATTATGCTCAAATGTCCAAGAAATCAGGAGCAGCATACATTTTTTTTATGGACAAATCTCCCTAAGGTCATTGAAGTGCCCACAAGGATAGTATGGTCACATTTTTTGGCAGAGGTTGTTTATTTTTAGCACCTAGTTGATACTGTATTACTGTACAGTTGTGATATGTATTATGTAACCAGCTGATATGCATATGCAGGAAAAAACAATACTTTACAGACATTTATTTTTATAGAATATCCATTTTTGGACTGTTGACAACCCTGTTGTGATGCAGAAAGCCCCTCAAATGCCAGCCTATTTCCCACATGGCATTTGGTTACATAGCGATAACACCGTCCTGAAATACGCATTACTGATTAGTGTTGTTTATATAGTAGTTGCTGTGGAGTGTAAAGGGTATATGAAATACCACAATGGACCATGAATAGATGAAGCAGGTTTAAACTACACAAAAATGGCCGCCGATAAACTATCTTAATTAGTCCAACTACCCGTCCAGTAGAAATCCCCCTGAGGAAGATATGTGATTCACTGTGTTGACACGCGTTAGGGAGGGGGACAGGATGGTGTAGACAGAAGCAGCAGCGTTAGGACGACTAGCTGTGAATAAACATACGGACCTACGGCTTCCGCTGGGTTATATACAGTTCTGTTGGATATAGATTGGTGCGCTACAAGCACCTTGAATGTGTGAGTACCCTGCATGGGAACTTTTTAATAAAGTGTGGTTTTAAACAATAAAACACAATCTAGTTTGTTTTTCTTATATGCATCGACGATATACTCTTGGAACGGCTCAGGCACCAGTAAAGTCCATATAATACAGAGCCCAGGGGTGGTTCAACAGTGTATTTTGACCAAACTTGAGTGTGCGGTCACATGCCCTGAGGTGAGGATAACTACAAAGGGGGGGAGCATGAGCGTGTTGGCACTTATCATTAAGTATGGAGCACTATCACAAGGATCCATTTCAATTTGAAAATCTTTCAAGGATTACTAACAATGGACATTTATTATTGAGCATGTATTATGCACGTGGGATAGCATTATTTAATATCATTGATTTATGTGTTAAAGTTATATTGCTTTTCTTCAGCACAATAGCACTTTTTGCATGTATGTTACAAGCATCCTTGTAACACGTATTTGTACACTAAGGAATATTGGTTATGCATGTTCACTGATATATAACATGTTTTTGATTTATAATTTTAGCGCAGCACTTTGATGTAGTAGTTACAACAGTCACTGTTGTAGTATTTGGTTCCATGCGCCCTTTGAGCCACATTTTACCAGCTCATTAATACCACCAGGTAAGCATAATATATTTTTCATTATTTACTTATCTGTAAAATAGATTTTTTGAAATTCTGTTTCCCCCACTCCCCAACCACCCAATTGGTCACACATAACAGAAGTCATTAAGAAACTGTCCCCACGACTTACCTCTGACAATAATTAGGGTGGCTAGAAGGCCAGGAAACTTCATAGTTGTATTTGTGTCCTGACTAGAGAGATTTCCTATCACTTCCTGTCTGCTTGGACTTGAATGTTACCAAACTAAATATTCTTGGTCTTCCTCCTTCTATGAGGGAAGCCTTGATTGTACCGATACCTAAGGGGGGGAAAGACCCTCGAGAGTGTGATTCATATCGTCCGATTTCGTTGATGAATATGGACACAAAAATCCTCGCAAAAATATTAGCAGGTAGATTACAATCAGTTATACTAAACTTGGTGGATGCTGATCAAACAGGCTTTATTCAGGTTCGCTGCGCACAGATGAATATTAGGAGACTTTTTATAAATCTTCAGACAGCTCATGACAACTCAGGGACTCGAATAGTGGCCTCTTTGGATACCAAGAAGGCCTTTGACTCCGTGGAATGGATATATTTGTTCCATCTCCTGGAGGCATATGGTTTTGGTCCCATTTTTATCTCTTGGATAAGGCTACTCTATACAGATCCGTTGGTGCGACTGAGGGTTAATGGCATAATCTCTGAATCCTTTCCTATTTTTAGAGGCACCAGGCAGGGGTGCCCGCTCTCACCCCTCCTGTTTGCCCTGGCAATAGAGCCACTAGCAGTCAAACTAAGAACTACTCCACATCTGGTGGGACTGCGATTGGGGGAGTTTGAGGAGCGAGTCTCGCTTTATGCGGACGACATGTTGCTATATCTACAAGACCCAGGGCCCTCACTTTCGGAGGCTTTCCGGCTGATTCAGGAGTTTGGTAATTATTCTGGATTCCGAATTAATTGGAAAAAGTCCTCTCTCTTCCCTATTGATAGTGAGGTGGCGGTCCCGTCGGAGTGTCCCATCCCATTGTCCACCTCTTTTAGGTACTTGGAGATTGAGGTTCAGCTTCCCATCTCTGCGTTTCTGGAGAAAAACTTGATGCCGGTTATTCAAAACTTTCGGGAGAAGGTACGGAAATCACCTTGATGGGACGAATAAATTTATTTAAAATGATTTTCCTGTCTAAGTTCCTCTACATTCTTTCGAATTCTCCGTTTTTTGTGACTCTGAAGGTTTTTAAAAATATAGACTCCATTATTGTGGGTTTTCTTTGGGGGTCTAAGGTACCCAGGGTATTTTTGACGATTTTAAAACTACCAATTACAATGGGTGGGATGGCCCTACCTGACCTGCGGTCTTACTTTATGGCATCACAGTTGACCTTTCTGCACTGGCGGCTCTTTCCTCTAACACCTAATGCTACCACCCTGTTGGAGGCTGCTGTAGCCTCCTCACAGGAAACACTTCAAAATATGCTCTATAGGAAGGGGGTACCAGGGAGGGAGGTGGGATCCGTAATGGCACTGCCAGGGAAAGTGTTTCACATATGCTCTAAGCGGAGGAAAGATGACCCCTTGTGGCTATCCCCGAATAGCCCTCTGTGGTGCAATAAGACCCTTGCAGAGTTTTTGAAACTGCCTGCAGGGCATAGCTCTTGGGCTAGACATGGCATAAAATACCTACACCACATATATCAGGACAATCAATTCTGTACATTTGCACACCTGAGGGAGAATTTTAGAGTACCAAAGAACTGGTACTTTCGGTATGTGCAGATGCGGCACGCAGCGCTTGCACAGTTTGGCGATGGTGAAATCATAGTCCAGAATACTGACCTGGAGAAGGTTCTGATAGATCCGGATCCGGCAAAAAGAATTTCTAGATACTATGGGGCAGTGGGGCCGGGGGTAACGACTACAACCTTTAGATCCCTGGAACGATGGGTCAAAATTATCCCGGAATTGTCGGAGGAAATGTGGCAGGAGGTGCTGGATACATATTTGGTATCCGTTGTCTCTTCTACAGATAAGATGAACCAATTCTGGTTCCTCCATCAGCGGTATTATACCCCTTCTAGACTCTATTGAATGCAAAGACGGGAATCGGCTGTTTGCCATAAGTGTAATGGGGCAGAGGGTACTTTCTTACACATGATTTGGGAGTGTGAAAAGGTGAGACCACTATGGTCACAGGTGACTGAATTCATCTCAGAGCAGTTTGACTTGCCAAATATTTGCTCCCCCTTACGGTGTCTCCTTGGGATATTTGGACAAGAAGAAATGAGCACACACACAAAGTTATTTCTTAGGATTTTATTCTTTGGAGTAAGGAAGCTTATTGCCAGACGATGGATACATGACGAAATATTGAAGCTGGGGATGTGGAAAAAAATAATCAATGCTGATGTTTTGATGTATAGAATGACATATGAAGCTAGGGGGGCCTCCAAGAAGTTTCGAAAGGTATGGTTTCGGTGGGTTGACTCTGATAATACCCTGGAAGGTGAGGGATTTTTTGGGATAATAGTGGCTTTTAATCCAAGGAGTGAATAAATAGAGGGCTGACATTGAGTCTTCTTTCAGGGGGGTGGGAGGGGGGGAGATGTTAATGATTAGAATATATAGTCTGGTTTTGTTTGGTTACTGTTTAAAAAAAAGAAAAAAGCACATATACCAAATAGATGATAGAAATGGTAATCTGACTAACCTAGATGTTGGTGCATTAAATATCTACGTTGTTATTGTTGGTCAAATCTTGGATGTCACTTTTTACTTGGATTTGGATGTAATTTTCTATCTGATGTATTGTATAAATAACAACTTTGTGTGCAATAAAAAACTTTTGGAAAAATATTCTTGGTCTGTTCAGACAGACTATTTGGAGGTCCAAAAAAAGAAAGAGTCTGCAGGCAAATGCCTTCTGTAAATTTTGTGCTAAGGACCTTTATGATATTTTATTTGTAAAATAAATATATTATATACAAAGTATAAAAAAGTTATAAAGCAAAATAAAAAGCTTATAAACTTTAAAATGTGGGATTAAATCAGAATGGTGTTAGTGTTTCCTTTTAAAGCCAGAACCTAGTCTTATTTATTTTTCTAAAAAAGGTTCTCCAGCAGGAAAAGAAGAAAAAAAGAAGCTCTGGCTACAATACTCGTCTCTTTTTCCAACGCTGTCCTCTGCAGTCATTTCTTACAGGCATTGGTTGTCCTCAATCTTCCAGGCTGATTCACACTTAGTGAGTGCATGGTGTCATTAATGTAGCTCTGTCCCCGTAGTGCTTGCTGTGTGTTGACTTCTTAGGCCTCCCTCTGATTGCCTGCAGCCAGTTGCTAGGGGTTTCCACTTATCCCCCCTTACTCCTGCTTGCTTGTTACTCAATAAACAGTCCAAGGGATTTGGTTTTGATATTTATTTGGAACTTGGATGGGAGAAGGGAATAGTGGGATACTCCAAATTGAACAATTCACAGTAGATAAGGACAACTCTCACTTGGCTTTACTAGAAGATTTGTGGAAGCAGGCACACTGCTTTAACCATACTGCCACATGTATGGAAGAATTAAGTCTTCTTGCTTTCTCTCTATCTTCAGGATACTCTCTGGCATCCCCTTGACTGACACCTGTCCACTGACTCTTCTAGCTGAAGGGGTGGCCCTCACAGGACAGGCCCAAAAGCCACAGATCTGTACTCACTGTAGGCAGAATCAGATCCTTCCAGGTGTCCCCCTTCCATTCAGCTCTGCAGGACCTCTGGGTTTAGCTCCTCTCTGACTTCAGGCCCTTGAATCGACCACTCAAGGCCGCACGACAGCCTCCATGGAGGAGGGGCAGCTGCCCCCTTACTCCTGGGCTCTGCTCTCCAACTCCACTAACTCTGAGCACATGTGCCCTTGGCATTTATACAGTATCCCAGTATGCAATGCAGCACTTTTCCTCTGCCAATAGCCAGGGCTGTAACAATGCCAAGTCCCCTCCCACTGTCCAAGATGCCTCCCTATTGGACCAGAGGGAGACAGTCAGACAAGCTGAGCTGCACCTGAGCACAATGAGCAGACCTAACCAATAGATTCTTCTCGCTGGTAGCCAGGGAGCACTCTAGGTTTTACCTGACCATCTTCCTGGTAAGCAGAAAGACCCAAAAATTATACTCTCTCTTCTAGCACCTACCTAAAAGGGTGCAACATCCACCCCCATCAAAACAATACATGTCCTCACTGGCTTCGGGCATCCACCCCTACAAAAATACCTGTACTAACATTTACAAGGAGTGTCCCACAAACTTTGAAAAGGGGGAAAAGCAGTTAACATATGTACAGGGCCATGGGGCATATGTGGCCAGTAAGCACAATAATTTAAGTGAAAAAAATAGACATCTGCTGTACAAGAGTATTTGCCAGGTGCACTATATTAGTGCACCCCCCACCAAACAAAAGCTGGTTAGCGGGGAGATGGCCGAACACCCCTAACTAACTATGCTACAAATAACATTTTTACACATGTACAAATGTATGTGTATATATATCAAGGACAACCTCCGCAGAGGCATGAAGATTTCTTGCAGAAAAGAAAGACAAGTATATAGCATCATTCACCCTATGTACTCACAGTGAGACTGTCCTCTCCTCAGAGGCGACTCTCTCACTAAGGCGAATCCCTATCACTAATCTTCACATAGAGATTGCAGATGTGTCCAGCCCCCTAAGGGAAACTCTTGACTCGTCGTCCTGTAGTGTTCCTGCAATAGACAAAACAGAATAACATTCTAGTTTGACTAACTAAACATATTTCACATTTGTTCCATTAGGGAACCATAAGACTAGCAATAGGCACAGTTCCTCTCAATTACCAGGGTACTGACTCTTGCCCATCCTAGTCAGACGCACAAGTTAGGATGAAGAGGTGCGGAGTTCATCCGACTGATGCTCGCAGTGTCCTTCCCTCTGCAGCACCGAGACAACACAACTTCTGGCGGCCTGCTTTCAGTGCTGGAGCCTGAGCAATAGTTGGCCTACTTGTGAGTGTTTGTAGAAACTATTCAAAGGGAGCCCTTTCTCTCTGGCACCTCCTTCTCTGAAGAGACGATGAGCCACTACCCCTTTTTCCATAAAGGCAGCAACTCGCACAAATTTTCCTTTAGCATCACACTGGGCCAAAAAGAATCTTTGCAAAGGGTCCCCTTTTTTTCCTGAACATCACTTGAGCAACTATAATGGCCTTTGGCCCAAAGATCTTCACAGTGTCCGTGTGAACTAGGGGTTTACCCCCTCCAGGTAGCAGCCCCTGGCTTTAATAGGAGAAGTCCTCTGTGGCAAAGGTGCTTTCCTCCTAGGTGATGGAACATTGACAGTTTCAGTAGTCCCCTACTTCATTTGAAAAGATAGAATGGAAGGGGGAACTTGGAGAAAAAGGGCCTTTAACCCAGTGAACAACACGCCAACTGTGGCAACTCTTCGGACTCAACAGCCTCTTGACAATGACAGTCCTTGAACCTGGCTCAGACTTGGCATACCTCAATAGTAGTGATCTGGATGAGGGATCTGCACAATCTTGCCTTCAGGACCCACGATGCTGATGGACCAAGCTTGGCCTTTTCTATCTGGATTGACCTCCACCCGGGGAATGGGTATCGACCGCCTCAGATACCAATTTTCCTTGATGGAGAGGAAGATGTCCCATAGTGCTGATCTGGACGAGTTCAGGTGTGGCTTAGGGACATATAGGAAGTCCCAGATGGCTTCATCACACCAGGCATTCTTCATGCTCTCAATCTCCTCCATGATCTTCTTTGGAGCATATGGATAGTCGTATCCATACTACATGGCCACCTTTCTCTAAATAAGCCATTGAAAACAGGAGAACCTGGGGAGTTTCTGCCTGTCTCCTCTCCCAGGTGGGGCAAATGGGGTCTCCACTTTGGTGATCAGCTTCTCGTATGAGTCGTTCTGTTCCCAGGCCCGAGCATAGGTGCGGGATGGGAAAAGGTCTGGGACCCTTGTGGCATTGACCTCGTAGAATCCCAAGTTCCTCACACACCTCATGCGAATGACTGCCGCCTCTGTCTCTTCACTGACCAAACTGGGACTTGTTGAGCTGCTTCTCCCCTCAGTCCACTAATCCCACTCAGTCTCTGCCTCTGATCTCCATTCACCGATTCCCTCTTCCAGGGACCCAAATTGGTACTCAAATTGAAGTAACCCAACATCAATGACCCCTACCTCCTCCTCACTAGACGAACTGGAGGACTTCAGATTCTGGATCCATTGTAGCCCCTTTCCTTTAACACTTTCACTGCCAGGTCCTGTGCTCCATTTTGTACACTCAGGTGGCCAGACCATTTTTGCAATTTTTCCTTTGTTTTTTACTTTTCACTTATAGCTTTCAGAATTTTTGAAAGACCCACCAAACCATATATTTTCTAAATGCACACGATAAGTAGAATAAAAAGAAGGCGCTACTGATTTTTTAGACCCCATGGTATTTGGGCAAATGTTTATCAAAACAATATATTTGCAAAAATACACTAAAACCATTATTAGTAGATAAAAACACAGCAAATTTTCCAAAAGTCCTACTAAATATAAAAGCTTTAACTGTATTGAGTGAATAAATAACAAATATTTGTAACTTTTAAATTGCGCTTTTTTGCGAGATGGTGAAAATTGAACAGATGCAAAAGTGTAAAATATCCAAATTTCTCTAAAAATCTGAAGGTTTTCATTTTTCCCTTACAGCTTTCAGAATTTGTGAAAGACCCCCAAAATCATATATTTTCTGAACGCATATGACCTCTAGAATAAAAAGAAGGTGCTACTGATTTTTTTAGACCCCGCGGTATTTGCGCAAATGTTTATCGAACCAATATATTCGCAAAAAATACACTAAAACCATTATTAGCAGATAAACACATAGCTAATTTTACAAATTTTACTAAATCCCTACTAAATATAAAATCGTAACCTGTATTGAGTTAATAAATAACAAATATTTGTAAATTTTTAATTGCGCCTTTTTGCAAAATGGTGAAAATAATTTTTCACTTACAGCTTTCAGAATTTGAAAAGACCCCTCAAACTAGACATTTTCCAAAAGCACATGGCCAGTAGAATAAAAAAAAGTGCTACTGATTTTTTGGGCCCCGCAATAGGTGTTCTGTGCATCCCTGTATAGGCAGTCCCATTTATGTCAATTGGGATGCAACGGCTGCACAGGCATAGCTGCTGTTCCCAATCTGACATCCGTGTAGGTGTGGGTACATGACCCCGAATGCAGACAGTGTGAGCTCAGGGAAATGCATGCGGACCAACATGGATGTAAAATTGGGAACCCTCATATCTCTTTTTTTGAGAGAGAGAGAGAGACTGAAGATAGTACTTTTTCTCTGCAGCACTTTACTTGAATTAATGAGAATCTGTATAGAGATTCCATTCAGTCAGAAAAAATGACAGTCTGATACAGTGTAACACTCGCGGTTACAATATATCAGCTGTCAGTGGGCATATAGCAGCGATCAGTAGTGATCGCTGCATGTGCCCTCTCTTCTACAGGGGGGAGCTTAGTAAACACATGTTTACTAAAGCCCCCCAAGCCCCAACTTCCCCCCCACCGCTCCCCTCTCCCCCGCCGTGATCCCCAGCCTGACAGATCACAGAGATCTGTGCCGGGAGAAGCTGCAGGCGGAGGGAAGGGAAAGAGAGATGCCGCTCGGAGCGGCCATGGATTGGGGGTGCAGGGGCAATGGGGGGCGATCTGACTGGTGGGGGGACACATCTAGACCCCCCCAAGCCCCATGCAGCACCTGAAGCTGGCGGGAGTGGAAGAGGAGGGATGCCGGCTAATGATGGTGGCTCCAGGGAGCGGGTTTGCAAGGGGGGTGTTGGATCGGGTGGAGGGGAGGTAATCAATGCTGGGGGTGAAGGGGATAGGAGAGGAGAGTGGGGAGGGCAGTTTTAGATGGAAGGGTGTGGCAGGAGATTAGAGGCAGGGGACAGGGAAGCGGCGGCGTGGGTGGGGGGGGGCGGTCACATTAGGGGTTAATAACTCTGATCAGCTGGTTGCAATCCGCTGATCAGAGTTATAGAGTTGTTCAGCAGAGTCTGCTGGACGGTGGAACGCACGCCAGCTACCAGGGTAAGGCACCATCACATCACCCGACACGCTCAACAGCCCCAGTGCCCGGCTAAGGCACTACTCATGTAAGCAGCCATTTCGCTTCTGTTTTTTATTATGTTTTAAATAAATCAGGATTACGCTATTGGTTCCTATTATTTCTTTACATATCGCATAATCTTGCTAAAGCGTATCTGACCTGCTTTTTAACTAAAGGGGTCACCACATTCTGGTAAGCAGAATCCACATACGGAGCACTTTGGGTGTATTTTTCTCAGTTGGTGAAGGATTACCCACTATTATTATGGTACAGGAGAATTTAACACAGAAGATCTATTTGTGTTTGGGACTTTGAAAGATTGACGGCTTTCTGTGGCTCATATATTTTTTCACCCATTGTGTTTATCACTTTTTATGTTCAACCATTTATGGCACTTTGCACTTTATTCTCAATTGTATGGCAGGTACTTGAGTGATCCACACATTTATTATTGCACAGTTCAATTTAGACCCTCTTTCACACTGGGCCACCCATAGAGTCGGCGGTAAAACGCTGCTATTTTTAGCTGCGTTTTACCGTCGGATTAGCAGCGCATTTCAGCTTTTACCCCCCGCTAGTGGCCGAGAAAGGGTTAAAACCGCCCGCAATGCACCGCAATAGCCATGTTTTGCCAGCGGTATCCCAGCGCTGCCCCATTGATTTCAATGGGGAGCAGCGGTGGAGGAGCGGTAAACACACCGCTCCTTCACTGCTCGAAAGAAGCTGCTGGCAGGACGGCGCTCCGGTGTGAAAGCCCTCGGGCTTTCACACTGCAGACAATGGAGCAGCTGTTTGAGGACGGATTGCAGGCGCTATTTTTAACGTTATAGCCTAAATAACCTAAAGTGTCAATATTTTGTGTGGCCACCATTATTTTCCAGCACTGCCTTAACCTTCTTGGGCATGGAGTTCACCAGAATTTCACAGGTTACCACTGGAGTCCTCTTCCACTCCTCCATGATGACATTAAGGAGCTGGTGGATGTTAGAGACCTTGCTCAATAGGGTTTAGGTCTGCAGACATGCTTGGCCAGTCCATCACCTTTACCCTCAGCTTCTTACGCAAGGCAGTGGTGGTCTTGGAGGTGTGTTTGGGGTTGTTATGTTGGAATACTGCCCTGCGGCCCAGTCTCCGAAGGGAGGGGATCATGCTCTGCTTCAGTATGTCACAGTATGTTGGCATTCATGGTTCCCTCAATGAACTGTAGCTCCCCAGTGCCGGCAGCACTCATGCAGCCCCAGACCAATATACTTTTACCATCATGCTTCACTGTAGGCAAGACACACTTGTCTTTGTATTCCTCACCTGGTTGCCGCCACACGCTTGCCACCATCTGAACCAAATAAGTTTATCTTGGTCTCATCAGACCACAAGACATTGTTCCAGTAATCCATGTCCTTAGTCTGCTTGTCTTCAACAAACTGTTTGCAGGCTTTCTTGTGCATCATCTTTAGAAGAGGCTTCCTTCTGGGACAACAGCCAATTTGATGCAGTGTGTGGTGTATGGTCTGAGCACTGACAGGCTGACCCCCCACCCTTTCAACCTCTGCAGCAATGCTGGTAGCACTCATAAGTCTATTTCCCAAGGACAACCTCTGGATATGATGCTGAGCACGTGCACTCAACTTCTTTGGTCAACCATGGTGAGGTCTGTTCTGAGTGGAACCTGTCCTGTTAAATCGCTGTAGTGCTGCAGCTCAGTTTCAGGGTCTTGGTAATCTTCTTATAGCCATCTTTACGTAGAGCAACAGTTCTTTGCCATGAGGTGCCATGTTGAACTTCCAGTGACCAGTATGAGAGAGTGAGAGCAATAACACCAAATTTCACACACCTGCTTCCCATTCACACCTGAGACCTTGTAACATCAACGGGTCACATGACACCGGGGAGGGAAAACGGCTAGTTGGGCCCAATTTGGAAATTGCACTTAGGAGTGTACTCACTTTTGTTGACAGCAGTTTAGACATTAATGGATGTGTGTTGAGTTATTTTGAGGGGACAGCAGATTTACACTGTTATACAAGCTGTACGCTCACTACTTTACAGTGTATGAAAGTGTAATTTCTTCAGTGATGTCACATGAAAAGATATAATAAAATATTTACAAAAATGTGAGGGGTGTACTCACTTCTGTGAGATACTGTGTGTGTGTGTGTATGTATATATATATATATATATATATATATATATATATATATATATATATAAAAAATTGTTTAGTAAATTACTGCTTATGATCACCTGCTTCTGCTGAAGAACATTCCAGTGTGTTTACTGCATACGTTTTATAATATTTATGTGTGAAGTAAAGATTTAGTTCCCCTTTACCAAAAAACTGCATATACAGATAAAGGGAGTCTTTGTTTTTATTATATAAACTGTGCAGCTTTGACTAAAGTTGAATAATGCCCTTGCTATAGGTGTAGGCCATTTACCTAACTCATGAAGCCCTAACTAAAAACTCCCAGGACATAGCTAGGCCTCGCTTAGCAACATCCTAGCAATTACTGTTCATCCTCACCATCGCTCAAACGCTGAGCTCAGAGCTACTGGAATTGGGGAAGAGAAAGCATGTGAGGGAATTTGAATCAGAGAAAGAGCTCCCTCCTGTGATGGTGAAGATGAACAGTAATAGCTAGGCCTCACTAAGCAACATCCTAGCAATGTTCCGGAAGTTTTCAGGCTTCATGAAGTACATAAATGGCCTACACCTATAGTAAGGGCATTATTCAATTTTGGTCAAAGCTGCACAGCTTGTTTTCATCTACAGACCTCCCTTATCTGCACAGGTAGTTTTTTTGGTAAAGGTGAACTAACCTTTTCACTACACAGATATAAAAAGGACTCAAAGGTGAAACTCCAAATGCAACAAAGTACATTTCTAGGAATCACATTTAATTTACAAGGCAATCCCTGACTTTGATACCCTGATCTGGAACAGGTATGCAGATCAAAAGTTCTGCCTTCTCTGTAATTTTCTAATGTGCATGCTTGTTCTGTGTCAGTGTCTCAGAATGTATTGAAGCCAGATCTAGCCAGGCAACTAACATATTCAGAAAGGGGTCAGCAATGGCAGCCAACCATTATTTTTGCACAGGTTTCCTTTCAGAGCAAACATTCAGGATCCTACAATGCCTACTCCTTATTGGTCCTTGTGATGTCATATTTTTCATGTTATTTAGTATGCTCTAAGGCAGGCATCACTAAATGGCGGACCGCGGGCCGGATCTGGACCCAGTAGCAGCCCTATGTGGCCCGCAGCCTCGCCAGATGGTTGGCTGAGTGTTCCCTCCCCTCTGCCGGCTCGCCTGCCCGCCGCTGCCACCGCCATCGCATTACTCCCCCTTCCTCCCCCTCCACGCACTGCCCTACCTTATTCATACAAGCCTGGAAGCACTGCAGGTCCGGACAAAGGGCAGGACTTTTCAAGTTACAAAGCAGGTGATTGATTGCTAGACAGTGGGGTGGTCCCAAGCAACCAATCGACCGTCTTTAACTTGAAAAGTCCCACCCTTTGTCTGGATCTGCCATGCGTGCTTCCTGGCTCGTGTGACTAAGGTAGGGCAGTGTTGGGAGGGGGAGGAGCGGGGAATGCTGTGTTGATGAAAGGGGCAGTCTGACTCTGTAATATCGAGGGAGGACAGTGATGGAGGGAGTCTGTAATGGGGGGGATCTGTAATAGTGGGGCCTGTAATAGTGGGGTCTGTAATGGGGGAATCTGTAATAGTGGGGTCTGTAATGGGGGGGGAAATCTGTGATAGTGGGGTCTGTAATGGGGGGATCTGTAATAGTGGGGTCTGTAATGGGGGGAATCCGTGATAGTGGAGTCTGTAATGGAGTGAGGTCTGTGATAGTAGGACCTGTAATAGTGGGGTCTGTAATAGGGGGGTCTGTAATAGTGGGGTCTGTAATGGAGGGATCTGTAATAGTGGGGTCTGCAATGAGGGCATCTGTAATAGTGGGGTCTGTAATGGGGGGGATCTGTGATAGTGGGGTCTGTAATGGGGGATCTGTAATAGTGGGGTTTGTAATGGGGGCGGGGATCTGTGAAAGTGGGGTCTGTAATGGGGGGGATCTGTAATAGTGGGGTCTGTAATGGGGGGGGGGGGATCTGTGAAAGTGGGGTCTGTAATGGGGGGGATCTGTAATAGTGGGGTCTGTAATGGGGGGATCTGTAATAGTGAGGTCTGTAATGGGGGGATCTGTAATAGTGAGGTCTGTAATGGGGGGATCCGTAATAGTGGGGTCTGTAATGGGGGGAATCTGTGATTGGGGGATCTGTAATAGTGGGGTCTGTAATGGAGTGAGGTCTGTGATAGTGGGATCTGTAACAGTGGGGTCTGTAATGGGGGGGATCTGTGATAGTGGGATCTGTAATAGTGGGGTCTGTAATGGGGGGTCTGTAATGGGGGGATCTGTAATAGTGGGGTCTGTAATGGGGGGATCTGTGATAGTGGGGTCTGTAATGGGGGGGGGAGGATCTGTGATAGTGGGGTCTGTAATGGGGGGGTCTGTAATAGTGGGGTCTGTAATGGGGGGGGGATCTGTGATAGTGGGATCTGTAATGGGGGGATCTGTAATAGTGGGGTCTGTAATGGGGGATCTGTAATAGTGGGTCTGTAATGGGGGGGTCTGTAATAGTGGGGTCTGTAATGGGGGGATCTGTAATAGTGGGGTCTGTAATGGGGGGATCTGTAATAGTGGGGTCTGTAATGGGGGGAATCTGTGATAGTGGGGTCTGTAATGGGGGATCTGTAATAGTGGGGTCTGTAATGGGGGGGATCTGTAATAGTGGGGTCTGTAATGGGGGGATCTGTAATAGTGGGGTTTGTAATGGGGGGGGGAATCTGTGATAGTGGGATCTGTAATGGGGGATCTGTAATAGTGGGGTCTGTAATGGGGGGATCTGTAATAGTGGGTCTGTAATAGTGGGGTCTGTAATGGGGGGATCTGTAATAGTGGGGTCTGTAATAGTGGGGTCTGTAATGGGGGGATCTGTAATAGTGGGGTCTGTAATGGGGGGAATCTGTGATAGTGGGGTCTGTAATGGGGGATCTGTAATAGGGGGGGATGCTCTAAGGCAGGCATCACTAAATGGCGGACCGCGGGCCGGATCTGGACCCAGTAGCAGCCCTATGTGGCCCGCAGCCTCGCCAGATGGTTGGCTGAGTGTTCCCTCCCCTCTGCCGGCTCGCCTGCCCGCCGCTGCCACCGCCATCGCATTACTCCCCCTTCCTCCCCCTCCACGCACTGCCCTACCTTATTCATACAAGCCTGGAAGCACTGCAGATCCGGACAAAGGGCAGGACTTTTCAAGTTACAAAGCAGGTGATTGATTGCTAGACAGTGGGGTGGTCCCAAGCAACCAATCGACCGCCTTTAACTTGAAAAGTCCCACCCTTTGTCTGGATCTGCCATGCGTGCTTCCTGGCTCGTGTGACTAAGGTAGGGCAGTGTTGGGAGGGGGAGGAGCGGGGAATGCTGTGTTGATGAAAGGGGCAGTCTGACTCTGTAATATCGAGGGAGGACAGTGATGGAGGGAGTCTGTAATGGGGGGGATCTGTAATAGTGGGGCCTGTAATAGTGGGGTCTGTAATGGGGGAATCTGTAATAGTGGGGTCTGTAATGGGGGGGGGGAAATCTGTGATAGTGGGGTCTGTAATGGGGGGATCTGTAATAGTGGGGTCTGTAATGGGGGGAATCCGTGATAGTGGAGTCTGTAATGGAGTGAGGTCTGTGATAGTAGGACCTGTAATAGTGGGGTCTGTAATAGGGGGGTCTGTAATAGTGGGGTCTGTAATGGAGGGATCTGTAATAGTGGGGTCTGCAATGAGGGCATCTGTAATAGTGGGGTCTGTAATGGGGGGATCTGTGATAGTGGGGTCTGTAATGGGGGATCTGTAATAGTGGGGTCTGTAATGGGGGCGGGGATCTGTGAAAGTGGGGTCTGTAATGGGGGGGATCTGTAATAGTGGGGTCTGTAATGGGGGGGGGATCTGTGAAAGTGGGGTCTGTAATGGGGGGGATCTGTAATAGTGGGGTCTGTAATGGGGGGATCTGTAATAGTGAGGTCTGTAATGGGGGGATCTGTAATAGTGAGGTCTGTAATGGGGGGATCCATAATAGTGGGGTCTGTAATGGGGGGAATCTGTGATTGGGGGATCTGTAATAGTGGGGTCTGTAATGGAGTGAGGTCTGTGATAGTGGGATCTGTAACAGTGGGGTCTGTAATGGGGGGGATCTGTGATAGTGGGATCTGTAATAGTGGGGTCTGTAATGGGGGGTCTGTAATGGGGGGATCTGTAATAGTGGGGTCTGTAATGGGGGGATCTGTGATAGTGGGGTCTGTAATGGGGGGGGGGAGGATCTGTGATAGTGGGGTCTGTAATGGGGGGGTCTGTAATAGTGGGGTCTGTAATGGGGGGGGATCTGTGATAGTGGGATCTGTAATGGGGGGATCTGTAATAGTGGGGTCTGTAATGGGGGGATCTGTAATAGTGGGTCTGTAATGGGGGGGTCTGTAATAGTGGGGTCTGTAATGGGGGGGTCTGTAATGGGGGGATCTGTAATAGTGGGGTCTGTAATGGGGGGAATCTGTGATAGTGGGGTCTGTAATGGGGGATCTGTAATAGTGGGGTCTGTAATGGGGGGATCTGTAATAGTGGGGTCTGTAATGGGGGGATCTGTAATAGTGGGGTCTGTAATGGGGGGGGAATCTGTGATAGTGGGATCTGTAATGGGGGATCTGTAATAGTGGGGTCTGTAATGGGGGGATCTGTAATAGTGGGTCTGTAATAGTGGGGTCTGTAATGGGGGGATCTGTAATAGTGGGGTCTGTAATAGTGGGGTCTGTAATGGGGGGATCTGTAATAGTGGGGTCTGTAATGGGGGGAATCTGTGATAGTGGGGTCTGTAATGGGGGATCTGTAATAGGGGGGGATCTGTAATAGTGGGGTCTGTAATGGGGGGATCTGTAATAGTGGGGTCTGTAATGGGGGGATCTGTAATAGTAGGGTCTGTGATGGAGTGGGGTCTGTGATAGTGGGGTCTGTAATGGGGGGATCTGTAATAGTGGGGTCTGTAAGGGGGGGATCTGTAATAGTGGGTCTGTAATGGGGGGTCTGTAATAGTGGGGTCTGTAATGGGGGGATCTGTAATAGTGGGGTCTGTAATGGGGGGATCTGTAATAGTGGGGTCTGTAATGGGGGGAATCTGTGATAGTGGGGTCTGTAATGGGGGGAATCTGTGATAGTGGGGTCTGTAATGGGGGGATCTGTAATAGTGGGGTCTGTAATGGGGGGAATCCGTGATAGTGGAGTCTGTAATGGAGTGAGGTCTGTGATAGTGGGACCTGTAATAGTGGGGTCTGTAATAGGGGGGTCTGTAATAGTGGGGTCTGTAATGGAGGGATCTGTAATAGTGGGTCTGTAATAGTGGGGTCTGTAATGGGGGGATCTGTAATAGTGGGGTCTGTAATAGTGGGGTCTGTAATGGGGGGATCTGTAATAGTGGGGTCTGTAATGGGGGGAATCTGTGATAGTGGGGTCTGTAATGGGGGATCTGTAATAGGGGGGATCTGTAATAGTGGGGTCTGTAATGGGGGGATCTGTAATAGTGGGGTCTGTAATGGGGGGGGGGGGAATCTGTGATAGTGGGATCTGTAATGGGGGATCTGTAATAGTGGGGTCTGTAATGGGGGGATCTGTAATAGTGGGGTCTGTGAAAGGGGGGTCTGTAATGGGGGATCTGTAATAGTGGGGTCTGTGAAAGTGGGGTCTGTAATGGGGGGATCTGTAATAGTGGGGTCTGTAATGGGGGTATCTGTAATAGTGGGGTCTGTAATGGGGGGATCTGTAATAGTGGGGTCTGTGATAGTGGGGTCTGTAATGGGGTATCTGTAATAGTGGGGTCTGTAATGGGGGGATCTGTAATAGTGGGTCTGTAATGGGGGGGTCTGTAATAGTGGGGTCTGTAATGGGGGGATCTGTAATAGTGGGGTCTGTAATGGGGGGATCTGTAATAGTGGGGTCTGTAATGGGGGGAATCTGGGATAGTGGGGTCTGTAATGGGGAATCTGTAATAGTGGGGTCTGTAATGGAGTGAGGTCTGTGATAGTGGGATCTGTGATAGTGGGATCTGTAATGGGGGGATCTGTAATAATGGGGTCTGTAATGGGGGATCTGTAATAGTGGGGTCTGTAATAGTGGGGTCTGTAATGGGGGGATCTGTAATAGTGGGGTCTGTAATGGGGGATCTGTAATAGTGGGGTCTGTGATGGAGTGGGGTCTGTGATAGTGGGGTCTGTAATGGGGGGGATCTGTAATAGTGGGATCTGTAATGGGGGGATCTGTGATAGTGGGGTCTGTAATGGGGGGATCTGTGATAGTGGGGTCTGTAATGGGGGGGATCTGTGATAGTGGGGTCTGTAATAGTGGGGTCTGTGATGGAGTCAGGTCTGTGATGGGGGGATCTATAATAGTGGGGTCTGTAATGGGGGGGGGATCTGTAATAGTGGGGTCTGTAATGGGGGTGGGATCTGTGATGGAGTGGGGTCTGTAATGGGGGGGGGTCTGTGATGGAGTGGGGTCTGTAATGGGGGGGGATCTGTGATAGTGGGGTCTGTGATAGTGGGGTCTGTAATGGGGGGGATCTGTAATAGTGGGGTTTGTAATGGGGGGGATCTGTAATAGTGGGGTCTGTAATGGGGGGATCTGTAATAGTGGGGTCTGTAATGGGGGGATCTGTGATGGAGTGGGGTCTGTGATGGAGTGGGGTCTGTGATAGTGGGATCTGTAATGGGAGGTCTGTAAAGGGGGAGGGGGATCTGTGATGGAGTGGGGTCTGTAATGGGGGGGATTTGTGATAAAGTAGGGTCTGTAATGGGTGGGGTCTGTAATGGGGGATCTGTAATGGAGTGCGGTCTGTAATGGGGGGGATTAGTGATGGAGTGGGGTCTGTAATGGGGGGGGGATCTGTGAAAGTGGGGTCTGTAATGGGGGGGATCTGTAATAGTGGGGTCTGTAATGGGGGGATCTGTAATAGTGAGGTCTGTAATGGGGGGATCTGTAATAGTGAGGTCTGTAATGGGGGGATCCGTAATAGTGGGGTCTGTAATGGGGGGAATCTGTGATTGGGGGATCTGTAATAGTGGGGTCTGTAATGGAGTGAGGTCTGTGATAGTGGGATCTGTAACAGTGGGGTCTGTAATGGGGGGGATCTGTGATAGTGGGATCTGTAATAGTGGGGTCTGTAATGGGGGGTCTGTAATGGGGGGATCTGTAATAGTGGGGTCTGTAATGGGGGGATCTGTGATAGTGGGGTCTGTAATGGGGGGGGGAGGATCTGTGATAGTGGGGTCTGTAATGGGGGGGTCTGTAATAGTGGGGTCTGTAATGGGGGGGGATCTGTGATAGTGGGATCTGTAATGGGGGGATCTGTGATAGTGGGATCTGTAATGGGGGGATCTGTAATAGTGGGGTCTGTAATGGGGGGATCTGTAATAGTGGGTCTGTAATGGGGGGGTCTGTAATAGTGGGGTCTGTAATGGGGGGATCTGTAATAGTGGGGTCTGTAATGGGGGGATCTGTAATAGTGGGGTCTGTAATGGGGGGAATCTGTGATAGTGGGGTCTGTAATGGGGATCTGTAATAGTGGGGTCTGTAATGGGGGGGATCTGTAATAGTGGGGTCTGTAATGGGGGGATCTGTAATAGTGGGGTCTGTAATGGGGGGGGGGGAATCTGTGATAGTGGGATCTGTAATGGGGGATCTGTAATAGTGGGGTCTGTAATGGGGGATCTGTAATAGTGGGTCTGTAATAGTGGGGTCTGTAATGGGGGGATCTGTAATAGTGGGGTCTGTAATAGTGGGGTCTGTAATGGGGGGATCTGTAATAGTGGGGTCTGTAATGGGGGGAATCTGTGATAGTGGGGTCTGTAATGGGGGATCTGTAATAGGGGGGGATCTGTAATAGTGGGGTCTGTAATGGGGGGATCTGTAATAGTGGGGTCTGTAATGGGGGGATCTGTAATAGTGGGGTCTGTGATGGAGTGGGGTCTGTGATAGTGGGGTCTGTAATGGGGGGATCTGTAATAGTGGGGTCTGTAATGGGGGATCTGTAATAGTGGGTCTGTAATGGGGGGTCTGTAATAGTGGGGTCTGTAATGGGGGGATCTGTAATAGTGGGGTCTGTAATGGGGGGATCTGTAATAGTGGGGTCTGTAATGGGGGGAATCTGTGATAGTGGGGTCTGTAATGGGGGGAATCTGTGATAGTGGGGTCTGCAATGGGGGGATCTGTAATAGTGGGGTCTGTAATGGGGGGAATCCGTGATAGTGGAGTCTGTAATGGAGTGAGGTCTGTGATAGTGGGACCTGTAATAGTGGGGTCTGTAATAGGGGGGTCTGTAATAGTGGGGTCTGTAATGGAGGTATCTGTAATAGTGGGTCTGTAATAGTGGGGTCTGTAATGGGGGGATCTGTAATAGTGGGGTCTGTAATAGTGGGGTCTGTAATGGGGGGATCTGTAATAGTGGGGTCTGTAATGGGGGGAATCTGTGATAGTGGGGTCTGTAATGGGGGATCTGTAATAGGGGGGATCTGTAATAGTGGGGTCTGTAATGGGGGGATCTGTAATAGTGGGGTCTGTAATGGGGGGGGGGGAATCTGTGATAGTGGGATCTGTAATGGGGGATCTGTAATAGTGGGGTCTGTAATGGGGGGATCTGTAATAGTGGGGTCTGTGAAAGGGGGGTCTGTAATGGGGGATCTGTAATAGTGGGGTCTGTGAAAGTGGGGTCTGTAATGGGGGGATCTGTAATAGTGGGGTCTGTAATGGGGGGATCTGTAATAGTGGGGTCTGTAATGGGGGGATCTGTAATAGTGGGGTCTGTGATAGTGGGGTCTGTAATGGGGGTATCTGTAATAGTGGGGTCTGTAATGGGGGGATCTGTAATAGTGGGTCTGTAATGGGGGGGTCTGTAATAGTGGGGTCTGTAATGGGGGGATCTGTAATAGTGGGGTCTGTAATGGGGGGATCTGTAATAGTGGGGTCTGTAATGGGGGGAATCTGGGATAGTGGGGTCTGTAATGGGGGATCTGTAATAGTGGGGTCTGTAATGGAGTGAGGTCTGTGATAGTGGGATCTGTGATAGTGGGATCTGTAATGGGGGGATCTGTAATAATGGGGTCTGTAATGGGGGATCTGTAATAGTGGGGTCTGTAATAGTGGGGTCTGTAATGGGGGGATCTGTAATAGTGGGGTCTGTAATGGGGGATCTGTAATAGTGGGGTCTGTGATGGAGTGGGGTCTGTGATAGTGGGGTCTGTAATGGGGGGGATCTGTAATAGTGGGATCTGTAATGGGGGGATCTGTGATAGTGGGGTCTGTAATGGGGGGATCTGTGATAGTGGGGTCTGTAATGGGGGGGATCTGTGATAGTGGGGTCTGTAATAGTGGGGTCTGTGATGGAGTCAGGTCTGTGATGGGGGGATCTATAATAGTGGGGTCTGTAATGGGGGGGGATCTGTAATAGTGGGGTCTGTAATGGGGGTGGGATCTGTGATGGAGTGGGGTCTGTAATGGGGGGGGTCTGTGATGGAGTGGGGTCTGTAATGGGGGGGGATCTGTGATAGTGGGGTCTGTGATAGTGGGGTCTGTAATGGGGGGGATCTGTAATAGTGGGGTTTGTAATGGGGGGATCTGTAATAGTGGGGTCTGTAATGGGGGGATCTGTAATAGTGGGGTCTGTAATGGGGGGATCTGTGATGGAGTGGGGTCTGTGATGGAGTGGGGTCTGTGATAGTGGGATCTGTAATGGGAGGTCTGTAAAGGGGGAGGGGGATCTGTGATGGAGTGGGGTCTGTAATGGGGGGGATTTGTGATAAAGTAGGGTCTGTAATGGGTGGGGTCTGTAATGGGGGGATCTGTAATGGAGTGCGGTCTGTAATGGGGGGGATTAGTGATGGAGTGGGGTCTGTATTGGGGGGGATTTGTGATGAAGTGGGGTCTGTAATGGGGGGGATCTGTGATGGAGTGGGGTCTGTAAAGGGGGAGGGGGATCTGTGATAGAGTGGGGTCTGTAAAGGGGGAGGGGGATCTGTGATGGAGTGGGGTCTGTAATGGGGGGGATTTGTGATAAAGTAGGGTCTGTAATGGGTGGGGTCTGTAATGGGGGGATCTGTAATGGAGTGCGGTCTGTAATGGGGGGGATTAGTGATGGAGTGGGGTCTGTATTGGGGGGGATTTGTGATGAAGTGGGGTCTGTAATGGGGGGGATCTGTGATGGAGTGGGGTCTGTAAAGGGGGAGGGGGATCTGTGATAGAGTGGGGTCTGTAAAGGGGGAGGGGGATCTGTGATGGAGGGGGGTCTGTGCTGGAGAGAATCTGTGATTGGGGGAACTGTGATGGGGTGGAGGGGTCTGTAATTGGGGTGGGAGGGATCTGTGATGGAGGGTGTCTTTGAGGGGACACGCTGTGATGGGACGGTCTGTAATGGGTTGGCGGGTCTCTGATGGGTCGGTCTATGATGGGGGACTGTGATGTAAAAGGGAGAGATGTGCTGTGAAGGGGGTACTGAGGGCACTGATGTAAGGGCTTCTTCACACTTGTGCAGAGATCTATAATAGAAAACAATCATGACGCGACGAGTCATCACCAATATGACATTTGGACCTCCGCTGGAAGAAAATTTTACTGACCGGACCCCCGTGAATTTTAATTCAGTACCCCTGCTCTATGGTAAAGAGTTTGATGGGTAGTCATTGGGGCTCATACTGTTAAATGAATGATGGCTCCAGTGTAAGACACCTCTTCTGTGGTGGTATCATTGTGGATGTTCCAACAACAGAGTGTCTGAATCATGTCACCCATAGTTAGTTAAGTACATAGACAGGATGCGGCGTTTATTGTCACACTAATCTCTTTAGCGATTTGTTCTAATATCAAGACCGATCACCGAGCAAATTCAAGGGAGCTGACTTTTAGATAAAATCGATCTCTGAGAAGTCAGCATGATGAACTCTAATATTCATTCTGCCTGGGGTTTATTACAAAAACAAGAATGCCAATGCTCACCTGTTCTCCGTTTCGAAATTAAAAAAACAAAAAAACTATTTTGTGCTGCAATTAATATGGAAAGCAAGAAAAGGGACAGGAGAGCCTCTAAAAGGACCCAAAATGGATAGTACTAAGTGTAGATGGAAAAACACATATGTGTAATTCTGGCGGATTAGTTTGTACAAACTACATTGCAGCCAAAAAAATTGTCTTTGTGAACTAAAGAGGTGCAGATTAAAAAAATTCCAACTTTAATAAAATAACTTGGCATGTATCAGAGCGATCTGTGCTTCCTCTTCTGGACTTTTCAATCATGCTCCCCCGGCATGTTCAGGGTATATGAATGTATGGAATGGGTAGTAATTATTTGGGATATTAGATAAATCCTATTTTCTAACATGGATTGGCAGGAATTAGAGAGTTGGAGAAAAAAACAAAACAAAACACAATTTTACCCCTTCCAACTACTTAAGTGGTTGTTATTAAAGTTTTAAGTAATGCAGACAATTACAGGTATACTCAATTCAATAGTGCAAAATTAACCACAAGGCCACAGGACAATTACCAAAAGGCACAAATAATAAATGGACCTTAGCCATATGACTGAATAGATTATAGCAGATCAAATAATCTAGATCCATACCAACCATGGGAACTTTGACTAGTCCAAAGTGGAAGATTTATACGTGTGTATATTGATATATATGGTAAAGCATGAAATATAGAGAGCGGAAGTTAGTTTCAAAGTATACCATAACCTAAAGGAAATGTAGGAGGAACAAGGAGAGGATTGTAGGAGAATGGAGTACAAAAAAAAAAAAAAGAAGTGAGAAAGAGTACTGCAGGCAAGTAGGGAAGGAGTGAAAGGTAGGTATGGGAGGCAAAGGGGAAAGGGATAGAGAACAGTTCCTATCTCCAGGGGTTAGCCAACCACACATCTATACCTATATATGCAGGACTCCAGGTTGGGTTATGCCGCGTACACACGGTCGGACATTTTCAGCTACAAAAGTCCGACAGCTTGTCCGACAGACTTTTGATGGACTTTTGGCAGACTTTCTAACGACTGGACTGCCTACACACGATCACACCAAAGTCCGACGGATTCGTACGTGATGATGTACACCGGACTAAAATAAGGAACTTGATAGCCAGTAGCAAATAGGTGCCCTAGCGTCGGATTTTGTCCGTCGGACTAGCATACAGACGAGCAGATTTCTGGGTCTGGCGGAGTTACGACGTAAAGATTTGAAGCATGTTCCAAATCTAAAGTCCGTCAGATTTGCGACTGGAAAAGTCCGCTGAAGCCCACACACGATCGGATTGGTCGCTGGATTTGGTCCGTCGGCGTCCGTCAGCCCAGTCCGGTCGAAAAATCAGACTGTGTGTACGCCCCATTAGAAGTAGGCTATCCTTTCATTTATTCTGGCAACTTATTTTAATTTATTGTAGCAACTTATTTTCATTTATTGTGGCAATGCCCTAAAATCCAGGCATTCTGGAAACAGGTAGTACAGTTCTTGCATGACAAAATGGGCTCCCCTATCACACTTCAGCCAAAGCTATGTCTCCCTGGAATTTTTCCGGACCCAGAGCTCAACAAATTCGCTAAACTCTTCTTACATGAAACACTCTTTTCTGCTCGCAAGGTCATAGCTAGAGCCTGGATGAGACCTAATCAAAAAGAATTTCTACAATGGTTGATAGAAGTCAACAATGCTCTGCCATACAAGAAATGAATGTACTCTCATAGGGGATGTTCCTCTAAGTACGATAAGATCTGGGACAGGTGGCTCAAAGTACCCGAAACATGTATTGACAAAGCATAGGCACATTGTGCTCTTTGGGCCCCCTCCCATTTATTTAATTTAATATGTTTGATTTACGACTTTTATTTTCTATTTCCCCTTTTGAGTCTCCCCGTAGAGTGGGAATACCAGATGTGGGTGAAGCTGAGCACGCCACAATTTGAATATTGTATAGATATGACCTGTTGTATATGGTACCAGCATTAATATTTTGTATCAATATGTATACTTATAAGGGATGTCGCTGTCTATCTATTATAGGTAATTCCATCTATTAAGCTTGATGATTGTCATGATGACCTATTGTATGTACTTCTTTCTTTTTGTTCAATAAAAGATTTTGCCAAGAAAAAAAAAAAGAAGTAGTCTATCCATGATAACCAGATTTTAGGAACATTTCTTGTGTGTATGTAGCTTGATAGCTGGTTATTTTTCATTAACCACTTAAGCCTTGGACTATTTGGCTGGCCAAAGACCAGAGCACTTTTTGCGATTCGGCACTGCGTCATTTTAACTGACAATTGTGCGGTCGTGCGACGTGGCTCCCAAACAAAATATGTCTTTTTTTCCCCCACAAATAGAGCTTTCTTTTGGTGGTATTTTATCCCCTCTGCGGTTTTTATTTTTTGCGCTATAAACAAAAAAATAGCGACAATTTAGAAAAAACTCATTTTTTACTTTTTGCTATAATAAATATTCCCAAAAAATACATTTAAAAAAAATTGTTCCTCAGTTTAGGCCGATACATATTCTTCCACATATTTTTGGTAAAAAAAAAAAAAAAAAAAAAAAAATCGCAATAAGCGTTTATTGATTGGTTTGCGCAAAAGTTATAGCATCTACAAAATAGGGGATAGTTTTATGGCATTTTTATTAATAATTTTTTTTTTTCTTACTAGTAATGGCGGCGATCAGTGATTTTTATCATGACTGCGACATTATGGCGGACAGATCGGACGCTTTTGCCGCTATCACATTTATACAGCAATCAGTGCGATTAAAAATGCATTGATTACAGTGTAAATGTGTCTGGCAGTGAAGGGGTTAACCACTAGGTGGCGCTGTAGGGGTTAAGTGTGTCCTAGGGAGTGATTCTAATGGACGCAGGTACTGGACACATCCCATGCTGCTCAAGAGGCCCACTGAAGGGTTTTTTGCTCTGCAGTATGCAGATCTGCAATGTTTCCCACCAATTTTTTTTAATTTTACGCAAATGTCTGTACCAACGTTTGAATTTTTATTAGAAAAGTTGCATCCCCGTTTGGAAAGGATGAACACAGATATGAGACGTTGTGTGCCACCAGAGGAGCGACTTCTGCTTACCCTGAGGTAAGCCAGCCAGCCTTTCTGCTTGATTATGTCCAGCATAATGTAGGATTCCTTTCATCATTTGTTCTACTCTTCCTAGGTTTCTGGCATCTGGACTATCCTATACGTCCCTAAACCACTACTTTTTGGTGGGAACCTCTACAATTTCTGGAATTGTGCATGACACCTGTCAAGCAATATGGGAGGAGCTTTAGTGTACTACAATGCCTGTTCCAGATACATCCATGTGGCAGGAAATTGCAAATGGGTTTTGGAAGAAGACCCAATTCCCTAATTGTGTTGGAGCCCTGGATGGGAAACACATCCGAATTCAGATGCCACCTGGATCTGGCTCACAATATTTTAACTATAAGAAATACTTCTCCCTTGTGCTTATGGCAATCTGTGACAGTAATTATAAGTTTGTAGCTGTAGATATTGGGGCGTATGGACGTACTGCAGACTCAAGAGTGTTTACATCATCAGAAATGGGGAGAAGACTACTTGAGGGCCACTTTCATTTGCCATCAGACAAACCTCTTCCAGGAACTGTAGGGCCAGATATGCCACATGTGCTTGTAGCTGATGAGGCATTTGCACTTTCTAGGCATCTCCTAAGGCCTTATGCCAGGCACAATCTAACCCCCCCCCCAAAAAATATATAACTATCGGTTGAGTCGTGCAAGGCGCCTTATTGAATGCACCTTTGGCATTTTGACCAGCAAGTGGCGCATATTCCATACAATTCAACTGAGCCTGGAGAATGCCGAACTAGCTATACAAGCATGTTGTGTCCTCCATAACATTATACGTGAGAAAGAAGGAAATACTGTTGAGGAAGAGGACGAGATCGATTTACCTTCTGTGCGGTTTACCGGACTGCGACCCAACAATTCAGTCGTTACCATGCATGATACGTTTGCAAACTATTTCATGTCCCCAGAGGGAGAGCTTCCGTGGCAGTATCAACATGTGTAAAAACACTCACCAGGCACTTTATTAGGTACAATTTGCTAGTACCATGTTTGACCCCCTTTTGGTACCCTGCATTGTATTTGTTTTCCCATAGAAAATGTAAATTCAATAGTTAGACAAAATAATACATTTTCACGTTAGCAGTATAGCAGCCTTGTGACCTCTATCAGTGTATGATTAAAGCTTGTTGTTTTCATCACTCACCCTAGGACCATCACATTGATTTGTATCAGTTGTTTTTGGTTTAGATAGAGTACAATAATAAAATTACATTTTCCATGCAGTCGTTTATTTTTTTTTTAATAATAGACAATGACCGCAACAAATATCACAAATATTTTTGTACAAAAATATATAACACATATATAACATCTAGTGTTTCAGTGCCAACTTGGTGGCCAACTACAACGGGGCAACTTAAAATGGGGATTCTTTAAAGGTCCTGATAAAAAGGACTGTGGGAAGTGGAATAGTGAGTGGATGACTGCGAGGAATGACTGTATGAAGTGGCCTGTGAACTGGAGGACTCATAGGTGGGTGCCACTTGCGGTGGGGGTACAACATTTTGGGCAGTGGTGGCTGGTGCACCTTGGTGATGGGGGTTAATGCCTGGATGAAATGGATGGTGAAATAAATGTTGTGGAGCTTGCTTACCATGGTATGGACGTTGGTGATGGGTAATGACTGGTGGCATGGGTTCTCCGTACATTGCAGCCCTTATGCACACACCAGTAAAATTAAAGATCGACATTTGAACATCCATTTTACGCTCAGTTGGAACCTCTAACTAGATGGTGGTACAGATTCCTAACAAAACTAGCATCCTCGTTATTGGGATCTGAAAATGGGTCGGTGGTATCAGCCCTTCTTATTGCCCTCATCTCCTCCATAAAAGTTAACATGGCTGCATCCATGTCACGTTTGGGATGTCCATGACGTTTCCTGCCTCTCGGTGTGGTAGCTCCAACAGAACGAATCTGAGGGGTGGAACATTTATTAGCACATTTTATTTCGTCAATATTTCAAAATGGGGCATTTTATATAGAATACTTACAGGTACACGTTGTCTTTCAAGCGTGGCTGTTGCTGTCGATTGGGAGGACGGGTTTTCTTCGGGACCTTGATCGTTAAATCCCATGTCTTCCTCTTGCGCAGGCTGGGTATCCACTGCATCCCCCCACTCTTCTGTTTCAGAAATGTTCCTGGTGGTACTGTAAAATATTTGTACATAGATGGATTACAGCTCAGTACAGTATAGTTATTATAATACATAGATCCATGTGTGTCATTACTGTTAAAGTGGTTGTAAACCTTACAGACCACTGTTATCTACAGGTAGGTGCAAGAAATATCTCCTAAACCTACACGGTTTAGGAGATATTTGCTGAAAACGCGTAGACAACGGCGCCTGACTAGGCGTGCTTTTTCTGAAGGCGATCGTGCCGTGACTGGTCGCTCCCGCACGCATGACATAATCGCGCCTATGGCCAGTCACAGCACCGGAGCCGCGATACCTGGAAGTCACTCCAGGAGTGATGGCGGCGACGGGGGAGGGGAATGAGGGCCGCTGCGGGGGCTTCGATCTCAGGTAAGTAATTCATAATGAGCTAGTCTGCTATGCATACTAGCTCATTATTCCTTTGTCTTGTAGGTTTTTTTTTATGGTTTACTTCCTCTTTGAAGTATATGATTATTTCGACTAGGCCAAATAATTTAATATAGGGGAGAAATAATGTATTTACTTAACTTCTTAAATCCATCACACATCTCAAGAAGTCCAGCATCTCAAAGAAGGGCCTTTTTTTTTTCTGGACGATCCTACTCCACTCCGACTTTCTTTAGCTTCCTCTTTCAGCTCCCGCCTATAGCGGTCTCTTAGGGATCTCCACCTTGTCATGATTTTTTCGCCTGCATAGGAACAGTAGACACAATGAACTGATAGAACTCCAACGTGACAATCACGTATACTATTTAAAACCCATATGTGGAATACAGTGGTTTTTAACAACTATTTTTGTCAGTTTTACATATAGGTAAGCCTATAAAAAGGCTTCACTAGAAATACTAATTATCTCTGCGCCGTTTAGGATATATTTGCTGTACACTGCGGGATGACAACGTGGCAGGTGACGTGGCCAGGTCACATGGCAGGTGACGTTTGCAGGTGACGTGGCAGGTGACATTTGCAGGTGACGTGGCCAGGTCACATGGCAGGTGGCGTTTGCAGGTGACGTGGCCAGGTCACATGGCAGGTGGCGTGGCCAGGTGACGTGGCAGGTGGACAATCCACAACTTGTGGCAGGTGATGTGGCAAGTGACACGCTAAATACAAAAACATGCTAAACGAGGCTCAACGTGGCATGCAAACACCGGTTTCAAGCTTCGCTCAGAAGAGTTTGCACCAGCGAAACGTGTAAATGGAGCCTAATATAGGAGAAGAGTGCTGGAATTTGCATGGTGAGTTGGACTACAATTATCAGGATGCTGACATATGGGTGTACTAAAAGTTTAACCATGCCAACCCACCCCCATCCCACAAACTGCTTACCACGTATCTGACGGTGTCTATTACTGAGCGACAACCAGTTTGGTGTGACCTTCTCGAATATTTCTTCCCACTTCATGCTTGTGCTGTTTTGGTCACTGCATTCTGCACTTCTTTTGTCCCATAACGCTGGCCTGGCATGCACAAGTTGGATGAGCTGCTCATGGAATACATCTCTCGCCATTTCTTATCTTTCTCCTCTCTCCAGGCACTAGGCAGCATGTGCTTGTGCATGTGACTTTACTAATGACCACTACCTGGGTCATAGGTAAATTGTAATGTATGCATATTAAATTACATATTTTGTATATTTTAGACATCCGTGAAACCTTTTTAGATTCTATATTTACTAGGAGACGCCTATGCAGGCAGACAGGGGGCACCCCACCAAACCCAGTAAGGGTAGATGGGAAGAATCAAGGGATCCTGAGAAGTTAATTGATTCCCACACCTTTAGGCTCCATTCACACTAGCGCGTTTTTTGATGCATTTTGCAGAAATGCACGGGAATTTTTTAACATGGGTTCCTATGGAACATGTTCACATCAATGCCTTTTTGTTTCTCTGCATTTTTGGAAAGGGTCAGGGACTTTTTTTCATGCAAAATGCAGCGTTTTGCATGTAATAGAATTCAATGGACAAGCATCAAAAATGCAAGTGCACCGTTTTTGCAGCGTTTTTGATGCGTTTTTGCCGTTTTTATTTTTTTTTATTTTTTTTAAGACTGTAAAAAAAAAATTTAAAAAAAAACAAAAAAAAAAACGCAAAACGCAAATCGCGGCAAAAACGCGGCTCAAAAACGTGGCAAGCATGAAAAAAAACCCTCCAAAAACGCTCAAAAGCAACATGCATAGGTGTGAATCGAGCCTAAGTGAGAATGTCAATGAAGGGCTTAAAGTTGCTGGTCTTGATGGGGGAGGTGTCAGGGCTGGGCTCAGCCCTTCCTTCTCTGAGCTGGCCGCTCAGCTGTCAGCTAATTGCCAGCTCTCATCTCTCTCCACAGTTACCCAGCTGTTGTTGATTCTGCTCGTCAGTCCTGCTTACTTAAAACTGTCCAGCTCACTTGATCTCTGTCTTCGCCTTTGTCAACATCACAGAGACTTTCTCCTGCGGTCCTGTTGAAAACTTGCTCAGCTGAAGTTCCTTCTGGCTCCTGATCCTGCTTACTGTACTATCTCTGGCTCTCTGACATTTGCTTGGCTGACTACCTGATCCGGTTACTGAACTCTGGCTTGTTTTGACTGCGTTTACCTTATTATTATTATTATGAAACAAGTGTGATTTAACTATACTTCTGTCTCGGTCTAAATCATGGTTCCTGAATGGTAGCAAAATTAGGTATAAAAATTGCAACAGAATCACAATCACCTGCTTCAAACAAAACCCAAATAGGGATTTCCATACATTTATGTAAAAGAGCTAATGGAAGCATATGGGGCTGCCCTATAACAATTTACAGATAAGTCCAGTCCACCATTAGTTTTTTGTTGAAATAGGGGTATTGACCCTAGGGCGTACTGAACCCTATATAAATTTCATTATTTGTTTTGGAGTAACCACAAAACAAAGCTAATGAGCACGATGGGCAGAACCCAAAATAATAAAGCAGCATTGGAAGATAAGCTATTGCCATTAATGCAGAACTTCACTTAAAAGTGAACGTTTTACTTATCCTCCTCCTCTCCCTCTATCATTTTTGAAAGTTTTTTTTTTGTTTTTTACTTCTTTACATGGCAATGCAGATGATGTGTTTACTGCACTGGACATATCAGCATACCTTTACAGGAATTAGAAAGTGGAATAATATTGCTATTTTTTTATATACAAAGTAATTTCAGCTTAAAGTGGAACTCCCCATATTTCTACCACCCACTTTCCCCCCCACCATTTTCAGCAGTCTAGTACTGATCTGGTGACATCACTGCATCTTCATCTTCTTCCGCTGGTGGTGGCAGGCAAGCATTCTTCGAGGACTGAGCAGCCCTGATGTAATGACATGTCAGTGCTGCTCATTTATGGAGTGCTGTATGACCAGCCTGCATGATGACATACCTTAGGGATGTGTAATCTGACTGCGTTCAAAGGAAATAGGCAGAATGATAAGAAAGTATAACTTGACCATTTTTTTTTATAGTGGGGGAAAAGAGGGAGGTAAGAAAAAAAATTAAAAAAATAAAAATAAAAAATATTTGATTTATACCTTAACTATACTGTATAAATATAACAACCCCTCACCTACCTACTTAAGCCCTAGTAGGGGGTGAAATGTGTAATCTAAGTTGCGGGTGGTGTCCCAGTGCTGCTGTATCAGTTTTGTGGTAAAAGAACAGCCATGATATTACGGTTGAATTAATAAAACCTACCAGCATACAACCTCTGGTCATTTTTTTATTTTTTTTTTATTTAATTTAGTTCCCTTCTTTATATATTGCCAGCATATTACCCCATACACAACTGTTTACATCAGTCCCCGCATCAGTGGAACTTACAATCTTTTTTTTTTGTTGGCTTTTTGTTTAAATTTGGCCAGAAGTGGCGTGAGGTTTTTACTTATAAAATGGTTAGGGTCTTTCGTCATCGCGATCCCCAGATATTTCAGAGTGTCCACTACTACCAGCTGGGGTATACCTGGGATTGTTGGGTGACTAATAGGGTCTATTGGTAAAAGTTCTGATTTCTTCCAGTTTATCTCTAAACCTGTAAAGCTACCAAATTCCTCCACTATACTCATCGCTTTTGTCAATGTCAATATCTCCCAGGAACAAAAGAATATCGTCCGCGAACAAATTCTTCTCCCGTCTTCCTCTGAAAGCCTGTTATCTCGGGGTTCGTTCTTATAGAGATAGCCAGGGGTTCCATCGCCAGGGCAAAAAGCAGAGGTGACAGCGGGCATCCCTGCCTCTTCCCCCTCTCCAATTACATCTTGTCTGTGAGTTCATTGTTAATTTTAAGTCTAGCACTAGGCCTACTATCAAGCATTCTTATCCAGCCAGTAAAAGATGGACCAAACCCGAATTTCCCCAACACTTGCCAAATATATCCCCACTCCACACTGTCAAAAGCTTTAGTCACATCCAGTGACAGTACAGCTCTTGTTCCCTCGTTCTCTGTTGGGGCCTGTAAATTTAGGAAAGCTCTTCTGATATTCATACTTGTAGATCTATTAGCAATAAAACCCGCTTGATCCGAGTGGACTAATTTGGGAAAAATTCCATTCAACCTGACTGCCAGAACCCTGGCCAGAATTTTAGCATCCGAGCATAAAAGAGAGATTGGCCTGTATGCCACTACATCTAAAGGATCCTTCCCTTCTTTCTGGAGGACTTTAATGGTTGCTTCCAACATTGAAGCTGGCAACCGTCCCTCTCTGACTGCCCCCTGCAATGCTTTTAGCAACTCCGGGACTAGAATATCACCATAATATTTGTATACTTCGGCATCAGGGCCGAGGGATTTTTGATTTGCCATGCTAGCTACTGCCTGTTGGGGTTCTGCAAGGGTTATTGGGGTTTCTAATTCCCTTTCCTCCTGCGTAATGACCGGTATTTCTAGGTTCCCCAGGAAGTCTTCCATCACATCCTCCACTCCCCTTTTCTGGGCAGTGTAGAGATTTTTATAGTAGCCCCTAAATATTTCCCCTTTCTTTGTAGTATCTGATATTATCTCTCCCCCTGTAGCCCTAATAGTAAGGATAGTAGATGGTGGGGAGTTGGACTTCACCAATTGTGCCAACATCCTTCCCACGCTCTCGCCCTCTGCGAAGGAGGACTGCCGCTGAAGAAGTCGTCTGTTCTCAACCTTCTGCATAATTGCTAACTTATACTCTTGTTTTTCTCCAACCAAATTGTTTCCCTCCCTGGTGTAGGGTCTAATATATACCGTATTTATCGGCGTATAACACGCACTTTTTTCCCCTTAAAATCAGGGGAAAGTCGTGGGTGCGTGTTATACGCCGATCCCCGCTATCGCTATGTGAATGTCGGCGATCGCCGCCGACATTTACATAGCGAGTAGTTTCAAATATGGCGCCGCGGACTTCGGAAGGACTCGGCGGTGCTGAACGAGCGCCGCCGAAATCACAGAGCCGAGATACACATAGTCGGGTGTATTCGGCTCTTTCCGGCGCCGCTCACCGTCACGCCCAGTCCCGCCATTGGACCTGTGTTATGTCCATCATAGGGCGGGACTGGGCGGGACTGTGAGCGGCGCCGGAAAGAGCCGAGAACCCTCGGCTATGTGTATCTCGGCGGCGTTCGTTCACTTCCGCCGGCGCCGAGTCTCTCCGAACTCCGCGGCGCCATATTTAAAACTACTACTATGTGTATGGCGGCGGCGGCGGCGGCAGGATGCAGGAGGCATGGACACTAGGCTGCACTGGGGACAAGGCTGCAGGGACAAGGCTGCATTGATAAGGCTGCACTGGGGACAAGGCTGCAGGGACAAGGCTGCATTAATAAGGCTGCACTGGGGACAAGGCTGCACTGACAAGGCTGCACTGGGGACAAGGCTGCACTGACAAGGCTGCACTGGGGACAAGGCTGCATTGACAAGGCTGCACTGGGGCAAAGCTGCACTGACAAGGCTGCACTGACACTGAAAAGGCTGCAATGACACTAACAAGGCTGCAGATGAACACTGATGAGGCTGCATTGATGGGCATTTTAATGTAAGTTTCTTTTCCTTAAACTTCCCTCCTAAAAGTTTTTTTCCTTAAAATTCTCTCCTAAACTTGGGGTGCGTGTTATACGCCGGCGCGTGTTATACGCCGATAAATACGGTAATTATTTTCAGCCTCCAGGACCTCTCTTCAATTTTTTTCCTCCCAGGTTCTAGCATCCTTATTGTATTTGGCCACCTGCTGTATTAGAATGCCTGTAAGATATGCTTTTAGGGTATCCCATATTATCCAGCCGACGCCTTCATTAAATTCTACAAATTCTTTCAATTTGGAGAGGACCCCATCTGTTTTTTTAATTAATTCAAACCAGTGCAGATTTATTTTCCACTCCTTCTGGGGTCTATTCCCCCTTAGTTTCACTGTAACCACTATTGGGGAATGATCTGATATCCCTCTCGGCCAATATGTAATTTTTTCTATAATCTGTAGGGCTCTATCATTTCCCAGGGCCATATCTATCCTGGAGAGCGTGGAGTGTGAGGCTGAGTAGCAAGAATATTGTTGGACCCCCGGATTTCACACTCTCCACAAATCCACTAACCCCACTTCTTCCAGGAATTGGCACAGGTAACTCCTCTCTGTAAACTCAGAGGATCCATACGGGAAGCCTATCCAACTTTCTGTCTAGGATCTCATTAAAGTCTCCCACTATTATGATCGGCACTTCTTCTTTATCTCAAATCTATCAAAAATTCATTTAATCTAAGCATAACATCCATTTTAAATGGTGGGGGGATATAAACATTTGCCACAATATACCTACTATTATCAATTAAGCAATACAAAAAGATATAACGGCCCATTTCATCTATCCTGGTCTGTCTACAGGAAAAATTCACCCCGGCTCTCACTAACCCCTCCTACTATAGGAAGAGTATACCAAATGGTACTGACATTGGTATTTCTTATTCTGTAATTGCTGGACTTTATGTTTAATTAAGTGGGTTTCCTGCAGGCATACCAACTCCACTCCATACCTCTCTAACATAATAAATACCGCCGCTCTTTTAGCCAGTGTTCCCAATCCCCTAACGTTCCATGAACCAATATTAAGTGTTTTAGCTAACATATAGAGTCAGGGAGTCTATACAGATCTGTAAAGCGTGTCTATTTAAAACTAAATTAATATTTAATACGTATTTTAAATCCCCCCTAGTACCCAATGTTTTAGGTTGTGATCCCCGAAACCCATTTTCTTTTCTATTACCTGTGAATTTGAACCTCAAAACCAACGTGACCACTAGAAGTAAATATACTTTCCAAAAGGGAAAGAAAAATTTCATGCGAGTTGCAAATACCATTTTTTTTATACCTATAATTATTATTTTGTGCATTATCCTGCCTCCAACAAGTGCAGTTTCTTATGAGCTTCTTTTGTACTGTAACCTCAATTAATCCACACTTCCCCATTGGTGATTCTTGAACAATTCCTATATTACCTCCCCCCTCCCACTAAATTACATTTTTGTAAAGTACGCTTGGGCTGTATAAATTCTGCTCTACGTCTCTGAAGATCCGGCGAAAAGTCAGAGTAAAATTATATTTTAACACCATTAAACAAAACATTTCCCGCCTCTCTTGCTTTCCGTAGCAGTGACACTTTGTACTTATAATTAAGAAACTTTATCAATAGGGGTCTGGGAAATACTCCTGCTGGGGGGGCCCTAAAGGGCACTCTGTGTGCTCTTTCAATAGAGAACATCTCTGAGATGATTCTTTTTCAAAGAGGTCAACCAACCATTTTTCTAGGAATTCTATAGGGTTAGAACCTTTGCTTTTTTCAGGCAGACCCCCCAACCTCACATTATCCCTTCAGAGCCTATTCTTCATCTCCTCCATTTTGGACGCATGCCTGGATATCTGTTCCTTCATACTTTTCACTTCTTTTATTAATGGGGACATATCATCTTCTAACTGACTAGTCCTTCCTTCCAGGTCAGTTGTTCTCTCTGCTGTTTTCTGTAGGTCCTGTCTGACCAATAGCAGATCTTTTACTCCCTTCATTTAATCACACAGATCTTTAAGCGATCCATTGCATGCGTTCACTGCCTTCAAAACATCCTTCAACGTTGGTTCCTTCTCTAATGGTACACAAGGCTCGGCTGTTACATCTGCACCTGCGTTTTGTTCACTCACCCCCGAGTTTTTATTACTCTGTGATTTTGTTAATAAAGCTGGCGGCGCTGTAGCACTTAGTTGGGTCTGACCCTGGCTTTTCCTATCTGAAGGACCCCCCTGTTGGGCTTTGGACTGTGACCTCTTTTTTGGTGGGGTCTGAACAGGGGTGTGTGCATACTGTTCCAGCTTTAATGCTGCTGCAGCTGCTGCCATTTGCTGGGAGCTTTTCTCCTTGGATGAGCGTAAATTCTGCATCCTGTAGATCCCAAAAGTTACAGATTTACCCAATACTGGAAGGCACGCAAATACCGTACTGCTCACTTATATTGTATCCCTCCCTAGGGTTATTAATAGAATAACAGTAGCTATAAACAGTAGAAGCCCTAATCTATTCTGGCCGCATCTTCACAGTAAGCATGAACTCTGGGTCAAGTATTAAAGGATGGCCTCCCAGAGCTGAATACACCTTCATTGGGGGGCATTTAGCAGCGTGCAGCCCATTAGCAGCCCACTAACAATATGCGGCCATATGCAGTTTTTGTTGGTTCTTCTAGTTCCGTATATCCGTAGTATATCTCAATGTTCACAGTTTCTGGGTCAGAATTTAACTATATAAATTATATGAGTAATAGGGGGATGGTAGTTGCGCTGTGATGGGAAGGGGATAAGGGAAGGGGGAGGGGAAGACTACACTAAAGTGCATGTAACAAACATGCCAAGTGACCTAAAAAAACCATATAAAACGAAAATAACAAAAAAAACCACTGACTAGTGCATATGATGAATGAATGAAAATACCACTAAATAGTGTTGGCATGAAGGGGGAGTGGAATTAAATGACATAAAAGTGAGCAATGCACATGGTAAAAAAGGCAATCGAGCCAATGAAAATATCAAAAGCAATAAGCAATAAGTGAATAAAACACTAAGTGCACAAATGGACAAATGAATAATAAATATAAAATAGTCCCGTTGATAAACGTTATAAAAGAATCAAAACACTTGACCAGTGAATCAAAAAAACATGAGAAAGAGCTCAGCATAAAAAACAGACAATAAATGATGATGGCAAAAAAGTGACAAAAATGTGAAGAAAAAATATATATAACAGTCCCGCCACCAAATGTGACACTTCTGAGTGACAATCCAAAAAACACAATGATGAAATTGACAGGGGAAGAGGGGTGGTCTTCGATGGGAGCACCTCAGTGTCCACAGGCCCCTTACCTTACGGCTGTAAGGTATACAGCATATGTGTTAAGCGCCCAGTGGATGATGAAATCCAGAAAAATGCAGCAGATGGTGTGGCTCACAGATGCAGTAGTGTCATATGCGAAAAAACGAAATAAACAGCATATGGTGTGATACCGTTTGATGATGAAAAACAGGGGGACAGGCAGGTTGAGGGAGGGGGGAGAGGGGGGGTTGCACTCACTTGTGACAGATGAGCGCAAGCCTCAAACCACGAGCGCCGAACTCGTATAATCCAAGCTGCTGGCCAAGGACCCTCCAACGTCTCTCACCTCCTGTAGCTCACCACCCGTCATACGTCAGATAAGCAGTGTAGTATCAAAACAGAAAAAACGCATATAGCGTGATCCCGTATATAAAACACTTTACTGCACAGATAAAAGTACTATGAACTTACAAAGGATGACAGCTGGGGGTAAAAGACTCCGCGAGCGCCGTGCTCGTAACATCAGCTGTTGTGTGGCAGCGTCCCGTGCTCCTAACGCGTGTCGTCACGTCACGTGACTTCTTCAGATCCTCTGATCCTCTGAAGAAGTCACGTGACGTGATGACACGCGTTAGGAGCACGGGACGCTGCCACACAACAGCTGATGTTACGAGCACGGCGCTCGCGGAGTCTTTTACCCCCAGCTGTCATCCTTTGTAAGTTCATAGTATTTTTATCTGTGCAATAAAGTGTTTTATATACGGGATCACGCTATATGCGGTTTTTCTGTTTCGATACTACACTGCTTATATGACGTATGACGGGTGGTGAGCTACAGGAGGTGAGAGACGTTGGAGGGTCCTTGGCCAGCAGCTTGGATTATACGAGTTCGGCGCTCGTGGTTTGAGGCTTGCGCTCATCTGTCACAAGTGAGTGCAACCCCCCCTCCCTCAGCCTGCCTGTCCCCCTGTTTTTCATCATCAAACGGTATCACACCATATGCTGTTTATTTTGTTTTTTCGCATATGACACTACTGCATCTGTGAGCCACACCATCTGCTGCATTTTTCTGGATTTCATCATCCACTGGGCGCTTAACACATATGCTGTATACCTTACAGCCGTAAGGTAAGGGGCCTGTGGACACTGAGGTGCTCCCATCGAAGACCACCCCTCTTCCCCTGTCACTTTCATCATTGTGTTTTTTGGATTGTCACTCAGAAGTGTCACATTTGGTGGCGGGACTGTTATATATATTTTTTCTTCACATTTTTGTCACTTTTTTGCCATCATCATTTATTGTCTGTTTTTTATGCTGAGCTCTCTCTCATGTTTTTTTGATTCACTGGTCAAGTGTTTTGATTCTTTTATAACGTTTATCAACGGGACTATTTTATATTTATTATTCATTTGACCATTTGTGCACTTAGTGTTTTATTCACTTATTGCTTATTGCTTTTGATATTTTCATTGGCTCGATTGCCTTTTTTTACCATGTGCATTGCTCACTTTTATGTCATTTAATTCCACTCCCCCTTCATGCCAACACTATTTAGTGGTATTTTCATTCATTCATCATATGCACTAGTCAGTGTTTTTTTTGTTATTTTCGTTTTATATGTTTTTTTTAGGTCACTTGTTATGTTTGTTACATGCACTTTAGTGTAGTCTTCCCCCCCCCCCCCCCTTCCCTTATCCCCTTCCCATCACAGCGCAACTACCATCCCCCTATTACTCATGTTTGTTTTGTCTGTTTGGAGCAGTCTTTTAGGTGTTGCAGCAGTGTCCCCTTGGTAGCATAGGAGTCCGCTAGCAGCGCAGGAGTTCCTCTATTGTTTCATATATAAATTATATGACCTCGACCAACTCCATACACAGTTTCTAGAGCAGCAATTTAGCAGCCTATGGTAGTATATAACACACACAACACCCCTTACTCACGTGTCCTATTTGTCTATTAGGGGGTATTGGAGACCTCAGCGTCCGTGTCCAGAGCTCCAGCAGGCTTGTTCTTCAC
The DNA here is from genome assembly GCA_037952835.1 of Lithobates septentrionalis. Classification (NCBI taxonomy): domain Eukaryota; kingdom Metazoa; phylum Chordata; class Amphibia; order Anura; family Ranidae; genus Lithobates; species Lithobates septentrionalis. The sequence goes on along the minus strand of JBBDGP010000957.1, from coordinate 715,480 downwards.
TTGTCCAGCTCCCTTGGGGGACCACCACTACCACTGCTACCTTCCCTAAGACAGCCGGGTAAAGGCTAATCCCCGACGCGTGTGGTTCTCTTCACGATCAGAGCGCGGACTGACGTCATTCACGGCAGCTCTCGGATCTGTCCCAGCTGGCTCGGGTTGTACTTCGGGATGCCTCGGGTTCTCTCGTATGGCTCTCTTAGGCTCCGGGAGATCGCCACAGAGCCAGCCCGGCACTTCCCTCAGCACTGCTCGGACCCTCCTCCAAGCATAGACGTACCTTACAAGGGGGGTGGAGAGAGGTCACACAGCATCTTCTCACTCCTTGCCGCTGCACATCATGCTCCCCGCTCTCCTCACTCTACACATCCGGTCACGCCTCCCCATGGAACTTACAATCTAATGTTGTTATAAATTATATAAGCACACATTCACAAGGCCAGTTTTGAAAGCAGCAAATTATACTTTTGATAATATAGTATATGTTGTAGTGCTTTTCAATTGGCTATTCTGAAGTCTCAATGTATTGTAGCCCTTAAAAACAGCATCTGCAACTTTGGACGTTTTTGCCAATTTCACCACTGGACTTTGCTACTGGATCTTTTGCATACACTGGCCACCCAGTACATCAGGAAATATTGTTCTTTGGTAGGAAATTGTGGTCTTAATAACATTAATAGTATAAATATGGTAAATGTTCCATAGCTGAGCCCAACCTGTTTTAAATACTCACCGATTTTAGATAGCATCTTATTGATAGAGTGTTTCCTTCTTTTGGCCCTTTAGAAACAAAACTAGACACCAAACGCTTTTCAATCACTGCATTGCAATGAAGTTGCAGCATCATGTATTTCCTCTAACTTCCCCCAAATTTAAACAGCATCTGGAAGCCATTTTTTAGCAAGACATGCACCAATCAGCTACTGGTAATAGTTAGCAGTATCCTGCGGCTATCTTTTTTACAATTTGCACTAATCAGTTCTTGGCAATGCATTGCAAGCTCCTCAGAGATGAACCAAACATATGTACATTCAGATTGAGCAGGATTCAGTGAACATCACTAAAGTTCAGGTGCTGAATCCACACCCTATTAACATCAATGGGAGCCAAATCTTAAACAGCTCTGGACATTTTCTGAGCGATTAGGCATGGGATTTGTCAAACATATGGCATGGGAGCTGGGCACTGGGCATGGGAGGTACCTGTTTAGGAGGGAGCCCTCTGGCGCAGCACCTTCTCCCTATATTGATGAGGTTAAGGGACTCTTCCCCACAATCCTGGCCTAGGCTGTGGGGGTCTGCAGGCAGTGGCCTTATCGAAGACCCCTCCAATGTGACAAAGTAAGGGGTATATAGTACCCACACTCATTCATTAAAAAAAGTAAGGTGTAAATAAAAAAAGACAGTTTTTGACAAGTCATTTATTTAAAAAAAAAAAAAAAGTGTCCTACAATGTAGATCCACATCAATCACAATGCCCGTTGAAAGAAAAACCTGACAAGCACACACAACAATGCCACTCGCGGAATGACAGCTCCAAGAGCGGTCATCACCAATATAAGGGAAGGGGTGGGGAAAGTGATGACATCATGGCCTGGAAAATCCTCACATAATAGTACAAGGATTTGTAGTGGCAGTGTATCCCAATCTGATAAGACAGAAGAGATAAATCTAAAAAACACAATTGGAAATGCTTCCAAGTGTGGTGAATTACACCGTCACATAATAGTATATGGATCTTCTCACCATGGATATGGATCTCATCACCATATGGAGCGCAAAACAGGTAAACGGTCTTGTGCTCCACTGTGTGAGCTAGCTCCTGATCACTATGGGTTCCCTGCTGCAAGTCATATCCAATGGTCCTAAAATTATGGTTTCAAGAGTGGACTCCGTTACAAGCAGAATACAGGCAGATCTGTAGACATAACATTACAATCTTTGTTTTTCAATGTGTTTCTAAATAGATCACCATTCCTTCCTCAGGATATGTAATAACAGAAAAGCAGCATCACTTGTGCAAAAGTGGAACCATAATTTTGTGATGGCTAGATACGATAAACAGCATGGGACCCTGTTAATGGAGTTAGCGATCAGGAACTAGCTACTGAGTCAGAATCTCCCTAGCAGGGACACAAAAAGCAATATAAACCTTAAAGCCTTCCCCACTTTTTTTTCAAAAACAAAACCTTTACAAACAATTTAAAAGGAACACGGTTGTAAGGTATGGGAGGATCATATAGTAGGGCTGAACAGCTTATGTGGGAGACATAATATGGGTGCTAAAAAGCTATTGAGAAAATTTGCAGTGGTAATGAGCACTTAAAGTTGTAATAGGCTAATGCAAGCAGTATTAGCTATAGAATTTAGCAATTCTATTGTTAATTGTAAGTTCTATTGTAAATTGTAGAAAAAACAAAAACACGCAAGTTTTAGGCCTCGCGCACACTGGATGATTTTACGGCTGCTTCTAGGGGAGCCTGACTTGGTCTCTCAGCTACCAGCGCCTCCCCCTCACCTTGCACGCCAGCGTGACGTTTGGTGGTGATTGGCATGCGCGCCCATATATGTCCCACGCGGGGTTGGTCTTCCCCTTAGGTCGGTCTTCGCTCCTCACATTGCCAGCACATAGCACTATACTCTATTGTTTCACATCTTTCAGCACCTGGTAAGGCATTTAGGATAATGCATTCACTCACATTCATTGCATTTATTTCACCCTTTTCTTTTGGATTTGATTAGCACACATAATTTTCCCATTTTTGATTCATGTTTTTGCTTTTCACTGACATCAGCACTATCCCAGGTGCATTACCCTGCCTTTTTTGATACTTTTTTGATAAATGAATTACTGTGACCCCGTGTACCAACTTGTATGGAATCTTTTTATACAATAAATATACAATTTCTTGACCCCTCACTATTGACTGCGCGCTTCATTTAAAGTCCCGCCTTTTCCCCTTTATTCATATTGACAGGGATGGAGGCATAAGATCCTACCAGGTCTCTGCCTCATTCAAAGTCCCAACTTCTCCCCATATTCTTGTTAAAAAATAAATTTCCTTTCAATCTGTAGCCGCTGTAATGTTCTATGAATGCAAAGCAATATGGCTACATGAAGTTGTTCTGTACACAGAATGTGTACTAACCACTCCCCAGAAACATCATTTCCTGCTTGTATGATTGGCTCACCAATTTTTCCAGAAGTCTGCCTAAGATACAAGTCAGATTTCAGGCATCCCCTGCAACAAAAATTTCATTTTTGGTGAGATATTTCCAATAGGAACACATCTAAAGGGATGCAAGCCCAGCAGCTCTCCTCATTAGTGCTCTGCAGCTGCCACAGCTGACTGATAAATTATGAAACCACTCCCACTAGGCCCACTCAGTACAGAGGCACAGACAAACACACATGGATTTCTTCAGAATAACAAAAAGGTAGGAATCTGCAACAAAGGTTGTTATAATCCTTGCAATGTACATAGATCACCCAGAGGGGAATGTCTTTTTCTCAACAAAAGTGGAGTTACGCTTTAAGGACCACAAAAATCAAAGTGTGGCTTAAGCAGGCCATACGTGGGTCAAATTCCAAGAGAATTGTCTTACAAAAAGCGTAACTAAGAATTTTCTTTAGAATTTTGCACCATTAGCAAAGGCCGATTTTCATGCAGCCATTAAATTTGAGTGATTGGGCATGTTGGAAATTTTTGGAAAAATAAACAAATTTCTAATCAATGATGGGAAAATCGTGCAAGAAATATAATTGTAAAAGAAATGTGCATGAGCTGTATCCTGGAAAGGAAAGAAGATAACCAGCCACAACATGAGGTGAAATTGAAGGCTTGGTTGGTCGAATTTCGAAATCAATAGTGGCACCATCGGATCACAAAATTTCCGATTTTCTAAAAGAAAAATGGCCTGCATTCGTTTTACTAAACACCACTGATAATGCACAGGTGCGCTCCAGAGAAATCAGGGACACGAGTCTGAGGCCTAGGTGAGGAAGTTTGAGAATTGCTGGTGCAGATTCAAAAATTAGTAACACGAGATGACAGAAGCAGTGGTCTGCAAGCACTGGCTCCACTCTATATATGGTTGCTTCCTGGTACAAAAACCTGATTCAGATATAAAGGAGCCTCACTTATAACAGTGTCTTAAAGCAAAATTCTGTGTCGTCTATAGCATTTATATTCAGCTTTCATTATTTTAGTGCAATGAGACTGAAAGAATCGGGCTGGTGGTTATAGAGAACACTGACATTTTCTTGTTATTGTTCACACCAGCAGAAGTGCATGTGTTATGTTGCACATAATGGGTGCTCTGGTGTACAGTGTGCACTAACTGCAATGCTTTGTTGTAATGCATCACAAACCTTTTTTTAAACTTTAACTTACACTTGATTATACTCTATGCACAACAATGAGATGCAACATGTTTTTGTGCATTACAAATACAGCTTGCTTTCGTTTTTCCTAAATACACAATAACATACTAGTTTGGTGTGAGTGCAGTAGATCAATGCACCTGGTGTGAACAAGCCCTTAGAGCCCGTTCACATCAGAACACGGTGCAGGAAATCCACATTCCGTGCGTTTCCCGCACTGTGTTCAAAACGCACTGGGTGTGCAATCTGCTGTGGGTGACAATGTAACGACACCCCAAACGAAGATCACAAATGCAATGCGTTTGCCCGCACAGGAACACATGGTACCACAGTACCATGCGATACCAGGTTACAGTGCATTTTTAAAAGTAGTCAATGCACTATTTTTGCTGCGAGCCAGTGTGACTTCAGCCCATTCAAATGAATGGGATGAAAACTGCATTGCACTGAATTGCACGGGAAAGCAATTAAAGAGAAGAAAAATCCAAATCAAATCAATATTTGGTGTGACCACCTTTTGCCTTCAAAGCAGCATCAATATTTTTTAGATACACTTGCAGAGAGTTTTTGCAGAAACTAGTCAAGATGTTTGGCAAGATGATGCAAACATCTTGGAGAACTAACCACAGATTCTCTGTGGATGTAGGCTGCCTCAAATCCTTCTGGCTCTTCATGTAATCCCAGACAGACGCGATGATGATGAGATCATCGCTCTGCGGTGGCCAAACCATAACTTCCAGGACTCCTTGTTCCTCTTTATGCTGAAGATAATTTTTAATAACATTGGCTGTATGTTTGGTATCGTTGTCCTGCTTCAGAATAAATTTAGGGCCAATCACACACCTCCCTAATGGTATGGCATGATGTACAAGTATCTGCCTGTATTTCTCAGCACTGAGGACACCAGTCACCCTCACCAAATCTCCAACTCCATTTGCAGCCCCAAACTTGCAAGGAACCTCCACCGTGCTTCATGCTGTTGCCCGCAGAAACTCATTGTACCACCCTCGAGCCCTTAAAGAAACAATTGCCTCCAGCTACAAATATTTCAAATTTTGTCGGGATCGGCCCCTTACTTCGATCTGTGATCAGCCGAGTCTCATTGACTCACTGATCACAGGGCACGCAGGCAGCTCATGCACGGGAGGACGTCTATTGATGTCCTCCCGGGAATTAAGGCCCGTGCTGTAGCCGTCATAGCGTTGGCTGGAGGAGGTTAAATCCCAGTCTACTTTGGAAACTTTGCCTGGGAGAGACCTCACTGATGCAGTATAACAACTTGTGCCTTGTTGCTGTGCCCAGTCTTGTCATAGTGTATGACCTGTGACATGAAATGGTCTTCCACAACCTCACCTTATAGCAGAGTTTGACTGTTCCTCACACAGGTTTAAGCCTCCTACACAGCTGTTTCTGTTAATGACTGTGTTTCACCCTACATATGAAATTGATGATTAGCACCCGCTTGGTATAATTGGTTAATCATACACCTGACCTGACTAATTCTACAAAATCCCTGACTTTGTGCAAGTGCATAAAGTGTGCAAGTGTAGGAACTGATGCTGGTTTGAAGCCAAAGGATAGTCACACCAAATACTGATTTGATTTAGACTTTTTTTCTGTTCGATCACTTTACGTTTTGTAAATTGATAAAAACATACAAAAGTATTTTTTTTATCATTTATTACTTTCCAGCCTTTCTTCACACCTGCCTGGACCTTTTGCACCCCAGTGTGTGTGAATAAATAAATATATATATATATATATATATATATATATATATATATATATATATATATACATATATATACATATATATATATATATATATATACATACATATATATATATACACACACACACATATATATATATACATACATATATATACACACACACACACATATATACAGTTGTGCTCATAAGTTTACATGGCAGAAGTTAATTTCTTGGCCATTTTTCAGAGAATATCAATGATAACACAAAAAAATGATAACACAAAAACATTTCTTTCACGCATGGTTAGTGTTTGGCTGAAGCCATTTATTATCAACTGTGTTTACTCTTTTTAAATCATAATGGCAACAGAAACTACCCAAATGACCATGATCAAAAGTTGACATACCCTGGTGATTTTGGCCTGATAACATGCACACAAGTTGACACAAAGTGGTTTTATTGGCTATTTAAGGTAGCCATCCTCACCTGTGATCTGTTTTCTTGTAATTAATGTGTGTGTATAAAAGGTCAATGAGTTCCTGAACTCCTTACAGACGCTTGCATCTTTCATCCAATGCTGCACTGACATTTCTGGATTCTGAGTCATGGGGAAAGCAAAAGAATTGTCAAAGGATCTGCGGGAAAAGGTAGTTGAACTGTATAAAACAGGAAAGGGATATAAAAATATCCAAGGAATTGAGAATGCCAATCAGTAGTGTTCCAACTCTAATCAAGAAGTAGAAAATGAGGGGTTCTGTTGAAACCAAAACACGGTCAGGCAGACCAACAAAAATTTCAGCCACAACTGCCAGGAAAACTGTTCGGGATGCAAAGAAAAACCCACAAATATAGGACTCTCTGAAAACATGTGGTGTGGCTGTTTCAAGATGCACAATAAGGAGACACTTGACTAAAGGTGGGCTGCATGGTCGAGTCGCCAGAAGAAAGCCATTACTACGCAAATGCCACAAAGTATCCCGCTTACGCCAAACAGAACAGAGACAAGCCTTAAACCTTCTGGCACAAAGTCATTTGGAGTGATGAGACCAATATTGAGCTTTTTGGCCACAATCATAAAGGCTACATTTGGAGAGGAGCCAACAAGGCCCTATGATGAAAGGTACGGAGGTGGATCGCTGATGTTTTGGGGATGTGTGAGCTACAAAGGCATTGGAAATTTGGTCAAAATTGATGGCAAGATGAATGCAGTATGTTATCAAAAAATACTGGAGGAATATTTGCATTCATCAGCCAGGAAGCTGAGCATAGGACATACTTTGACATTCCAATATGACAATGATCCAAAACACAAGGCCATGTCGACCTGTCATTGGCCACAGCAGAATAAAGTGAAGGTTCTGGAGTGGCCATCTCAGTCTCCTGACCTCAAAATCATTGAGCCACTCTGGGGAGATCTCAAACATGCAGTTCATGCAAGACAGCCCAAGAATTTACAGGAACTGAAGGCTTTTTGCCAAGAGGATTGAGCAGCTTTACCATCTGAGAAGATAAAGAGCCTCATCCACAAATACCACAAAAGACTTCAAGCTGTCATTGATGTTAAAGGGGGCAATACACGATATTAAGGACTGGGGTATATAAACGTTTGATCAGGGTCATTTGGGTAGTTTCTATTGAAATACATTATGATTTAAAAAGAGTAAACACAGTTGATTGATAAATAAATGGCTTTAGACAAACACTAACCATGAGTGAAAGAAAAGTTTTTGTGTTATCATTCATATTCTTTGAAAAAATTGCCAAGAAAAGTCAACAAGAAAGTATTATATCACAGTTCTTGATGTGGATGCTCATAATAAAGCACTGTGTAGCCCACATAATAAAGCAACCTCAGAATCATAGCTTGACACAAAAAGACTATTTTCAATCATATTGAAATATATTATTGTATAAATAATACATCATTGACTAAACAACATTAAATAAAACACTACACACTGCAAAACAAAAGATAAATTTTGACATTAATGCAACACATCCAAGAACAGAAAATAGATTTATAAAATTAATACATTAATTTAGTTTTGTAAGGCAAACATTTTTTTTTTCATTGTATCCTTTTTCCGTTGTGAAAAAATAAACCATTATTTCCTACAAAGTCTAACTATAGAAAGGCAAATTATGACTTCTGTCCATAAAAAAGGTTAAAGTATTGCTCTAAACACTATCTGCTTCATAACAATCAGTGTACTTCAGAAAAAATAGTCCTTTTTGTGAAAAAAATAAAAATAAGCTCAGTGTTTAGAGGCTGCCTGTTCTGCTACTATTTGGACACTAAATATAACCAGATGTTTAAAAAAATGGCAAAGTAGAATTAGGCCTCTTTCACATGGACGACCCGTATGTCCGTTTTTCATCCTTCCGTTTTCGGATGAAAAACGGACATACATTCATCCCTATGGAGCGTCGGATGTCAGCGGTGACATGTCCGCTGACATCCGACCCGCTCCGATCCGAAAAGTGTAACGGAGGAAAAACCTACTTTTCCATCCGTTTTCGGATCGGATCGGTTGACGACGGACACTACGGTCCGTCATCATCCGATCCCCCCATAGGGGAGAGCGGCGCTCTGACAGGTCCGTCGCTGCACAGTGTGCAGCGATGCACCTGTCATCTTCCTGCTCAGCGGGGATCGGCGGAGCGATCCCCGCTGAGCCAGCGGATGTTCACGGGCGGATCATGACTGATCTGCCCCGTGTGAAAGAGCCCTTATGGCCTCCCAATAAATAAATAAGTGCTGCAGCACTTAATTATAACTGCATCTGAACTTAGTTTACTCTTAGCCCCCCTGTTAAAGTGTTACTAAACCCAGGACCCTGTATTTACTATAAATGTTCCCCCACAGTACACAGAATATGGAAACGCAATTATTTTAGTAAATATAAACTGCTAAATAACTTTTCTCATCAGCAGTTAGAGCAGTCTTGGGACTTCTATCAGTGTCTGGCTGAGCACTGGTTAGAGCTTGAAGGAGGAGTTTTCATTCTCCTCTGACTGTCATATGAGGCTGCAGGACCCCTGACCCTCTGCGTGGACAGTGCTGATTGGCCCTGTGCTGATCACATGCACCCCCCCCCCAAAAAAAAACACTCTAGCAATACATACCAAACTGAGCAAGTGCAGAGTGACTCTAAGGCTTTGTCTTATCAGGAGATGGATTGGGGGCAATGGAAGGGAAAGATCAGAGGAGACAGCATGAAACAGCCTTTTTACACAATACAGAGGATTAACCCCTTAGGTTTCACAGTGAGTATAACAAGCATGCTTTACTGCATATACAGACCGATTTTACTGTTGTGGGTTTAGTAACGCTTTAAGGTTCACAAATACGTGTTGATCTTATGATGGTTTGGCAACAGTGCTGCACTGCTCCTGAATTCAAAGCAGAGTTGATACTCTCATTTAGGCTATGCCTGCTTGCACTACAGTCAGATGAAAAATGTTGGCTACCAGCATTATCACTACTAAATCACAGGCCTGTGTCAATCAGCACCTGGTAACACCATGTCCTATGCACTGCCTTCTGGGTTGACAGCACTGCCTCTGTAGCTGAGACACTCCCACTGTACGCTGCAGTGTCTTAGAGGGGTAGCATGTGAGATACAAATGAAGGGGGGTTTGGCTCACTCAGGAAAAGTAAAGGAAGTTTTTTTGTTTACTTTAGAAGCCTTGTGCCTTACATAGTGACTGGTTTTGGCACTGGTTTAGACCAGGGGTCTTCAAACTACGTCCTTCCAGTTGTTCAGGAACTTCAATTCCCATCATGCATAGTCATGTCTGTGAATGTCAGAGTTTTACAATGCCTCATGGGAAGTGTAGTTCTGCAACAGCTGGAGGGCCGTAGTTTGAGGATCCCTGGTTTAGACTGTCATACATGAGAATTTGGTTTAATCATTTCAACAGTTCATTTAAAAACATTATCCTGTATTGGAGTTGTACTGTAAAGAGTGTCAGAAGCTTGGGTGACAGAAAAGGAGCATACCATTAAAAATGCATTAGTAAAGAGGTAACCTTTCGTAAATGCTGCATGTCAGAAGGATCTAAAGGTGCCATCAGATGCAAGCGGCTCAAGTTAGGTGCAAATCTCATCTTTTTCTTCAGGTCAAGTTGAGGTTGTCCCTCCCTACCTCTACTAGTCACTTAATATAATGGGTGGCCTCGCTAACCAATACAGAGGCTCAGGAGGTGGAACGGGATGGGACCAAGCATTTCAGCAGGAAATGCATGTTAATGTCAGTTGCCTATTTCTCTGGGTCTACCGACCATTTTGATATGCAGTTTTCAATGAAGGTAGTCACTACCTGTATTTTCTTTAACATATGATCAATTCAAACTGCCCAGGCTTTAGGAATGCTTCATTTATAGGCACACAAGACTAACAGAGCAAGGTAAGTAAAAGTAAACCGTTGATTTTCATTAAAGCCCAATAGAACTTTCAGATTAAAACAATGGATGTGCATCAAAAAAATGTGTTCCAAGTCTATTTTTTTTTTTGAAATAGTCAAAAATGTGTCTCCATTTAAAACGCCTGTAAACGAAACGCAGCTAAACGCGAGTTATCGCGTTTACAAGCATTTGGCATTTCAAATACCTCTGAACATCCGTCCTGAACGCATTTTTTTGCTTTCCAAAAAATGCTTCTAAACTCAACTGCCTAGAAACAACTATAAATGACCCTGTGTACATGTACTGATAAAATAACAGAAGTTTAGGGGCAGCTGAAAAAAAACGGCCAACTGCTCCTAAACGTCCGTTTAGCAGCAGCAGTGTACATTTGGCCTTACAGTTCACGTTCTTCAGAAAAAAAAAAAAAAATCACAAGCTGGTGCCCTGTCTGTCAGACCCCCTTCTCTCTCATCTGCTTTGCAAAGCAATAGGTCTGACTGAGCAAGGGGTGTGTTGGATCTGTACAGAGAGACCACTGCTTCCACAAAGGGTCCTTCTCTGCCAGCAGGGGACAGGCTTCCTTACTCAAGCTGTGCCTGCTTTCTAAAGAAAATAAGACATTGCACACTTTTTGTTTCGATACGGTGCCTTGAAAAAGTATTCACACCCCTTGAAATTTTCCACATTTTGTCATGTTACAACCAAAAACAAATGTATTTTTTGGGGATTTTATGTGCTAGACCAACACAGTGGCACGCAATTGTGAAGTGGAAGGAAAATGATAAATGGTTTTCAAAATTTTTCACAAATATCTGAAAAGTGTGGTGTGCATTTGTATTCAGCCCCCTTTACTCTGATATCTTTAACTAAAATCTAGTGGAATCAATTGCCTTCAGAAGTCGCCTAATTAGTAGAGTCTCCCTGTGTGTAATTTAATTTCAGTACAAATACAGCTGTTCTGTGTAGCCCTCAGAGGTTTTTTAGAGAACCTTAGTAAAACAAACAGCATCATGAAGGCCACGTAACACACCAGACAGGTCAGGAATACAGTTGTGGAGAAGTTTAAAGCAGGGTTAGGTTATAAAAAAATATCCCAAGCTTTGAACATCTCACGGAGCACTGTTCTCACCATCATCCGAAAATGGTGAAAAAAAAAAAAAAAAAGGAGTATGGCACAACTGCAAACCTACCAAGACCTGGCTGTCCACCTAAACCGACAAGCCAGGCAAGGGGAGCTTTTAATAACTCTGAAGGAGCTGCAGAGATCCACAGCTCGGGTGGGAGAATCTGTCCACAGGACAACTATTAGTCGTGCACACCACAAATCTGGCCTTATGGAAGAGTGGCAAGAAGAAAGCCATTTATTGTTGAAAGAAATCCATAAGAAGTCCTGTTTGCAGTTTACGAGAAGCCATGTGGGGGACACAGCAAACATGTGGAAGAAGGTGCTCTGGTCAGATGAGACCAAAATTAAACTTATGGCCTAAAATCAAAATGCTGTGTGGCGTAAAACTAACACTGCACATCACCCTGAACACACCATGCCCACTGTGAAACATGGTGGTGGCAGCAACATGTTGTGGGGATGCTTTTCTTCAGCAGAGACAGGGAAGCTGGCCAGAGTTAATGGGAAGTTGGATGGAGCCAAATACAGAGCAATCTTAAAAGAAGACCTGTTATGCCGCGTACACACGATCTGAATTTCCAACAACAAATGTTCGATGTGAGCTTGTTGTTGGAAATTTCGACCATGTGTATGCTCCATCGGACATTTGCTGTCGGAATTTCCAACAACTGTTTGAGAGCAGGTTCTCAAATTTTCCGACAAGAAGACTTGTTGTCAGAAATTCCGAGAGGGTGTACACAATTCTGACGCACAAAAGTCCACAAATGCTTGGAATCACTGGCTATTGAACTTCATTTTTCTTGGCCCTTCGTACGTGTTGTACGTCACCGCGTTTTTGAAGTTCGGAACTTCCGACAACATTTGTGCAACCGCGTGTATGCAAGACAAGTTTGAGCCAACATTCGTTGGAAAAAAATGCACGGTTTTGTTGTCGGAATGTCCGATCGTCTGTATGCAGCATTAGGGTCTGCAAAAGACTTGGGGCAGAGGTTCACCTTCTAGTAGGACAAGGACCCTAAAGATACAGCCAGAGCTACAATTGAATGGTTTAGATCAAAGCATATTCATGTGTTAGAATGGCCCAGTCAAAGTCCAGACCTAAATCTATTTGAGAATCTGTGGCAGACTTGAAAATTGCTGTTCACAGACACTCCATCTGACAGAGCTTGAGCTATTTTGCAAAGAAGAATGGGCAAAAATTTCACTCTCTAGCTGTGCAAAGCTGGTAGAGACATACCGAAAAAGACTTGCAGTTGTAATTGCAGAGAAAGGTGGTTCTACAAAGTATTGACTCAGGGGGGCTGAATACAAATGCACGCCACACTTTTCAGATATTTGTAAAAAAAAAAATTTGAAAAACATTCATAATTTTCCTTCCACTTCACAATTATGTACCACTTTGTGTTGGTCTATCACATAAAATCCCAATAAAACACATTTATGTTTTGGTTGTAACATGACAAAATGTGGAAAAATTTCAAGGGGTATGAATGCTTTTTCAAGGAACTGTACACCTACAGCCGTGGCCAATAGTTTTGAGAACGACACAAATATTAATTTTTACAAACTCTGCCACCTCAGTGTTTTTAGCTCTTTTTGTCAGATGTTACTATGGTATACTAAAGTAGAATAACAAGCATTTTAGAAGTGTCAAAGGCTTTTATTGACAATGACATGAAGTTTATGCAGAGTCAAGACCTCTGCAATTCGCCCTGGCATGCCATCAATCAACTTCTGGGCCACATCCTGACTGATGGCAACCCATTCTTGCATAATCAATGCTTGGAGTTTGTCAGAATTTGTGGGGTTTTTATTTTTTCACCCGCCTCTTAAGGATTGACCACAAGTTCTCAATGGGAATACAGGAGAAGTACAGCCAAAGCTTGTTTGCCTGTACTTATCCTATGGATCACAGGAGTGCAGCACGTTTTGCACTCCTGTGACCCGTTTTCAGCAGAGAGCGGGCTGAAGTCCGCTCTATGACGACGTCACAGAAGTCGGTCCAGGCTCCGCGTCATCATGACCATGCAGTCTGTATCCACCAGATCCCTGGACCGCCTCTCAGCGAGCTGCTGAGAGGCTAAGCTGCCCGCCCCGCCACAGCTCAGCGCTCCAGTGAGCGAGGAGGGGGCAGAGCAGAGAGCTGTGACTGACAGTCTGCAGCTCTCTGCTCACGGAGCTGCAATTCATCTGATCACTCTTCATAACATTCTGGAGTATATACAAATTGGCATCATAAAAACTGAGGCAGCAGACTTTGTGAAAATGAATATTGGTGTCATTCTCAAAACTTTTGGTCAGGGCTGTAGAACGAATTTAAAGCGTTTGTTACCCCAACACTTCATATTCCTGATATGTGGCTGCTGTACCTTGTATGAGAAAATCTCCTGTTCTCTTTGTATTGCTTCCTTTGTGTGAAATCCCTGGTGTTCTTGCGAGTCCCTCTGCTTTCCTATTGAAAAATTTACCACACTAAGCAGGAGAGCACAGCGTGGTCAGTTCTCTAGCTACTGTATGCTGGGAACTCCGTGTGCTATCCAATGATCAGACTTGTCCTGCTGCAGAGCCATTCACTGGCAAGCTCAGTGCACTGCTGCTTTTCCTCACCCCAGCTGAAAACAGAGGGAATGTGATCCCTTATAAAAAAGGGAAAAAAGGAATTTTAATTTTTTTAATATCTATACAAAAATGTTTTGCCCTTCATTTCCTTTTTAAACTAAATGGGTTGTTTTACAAGTTGAGGGTTTACAATCACAATTTGAAACTTCAGTTGGGTTTTAAAGCCACTTGTGTTACTGTACAATTAACTGTAAGGGATTTTACCATTTCATTTCATATACAAATTTGTATTCTCTACCAAAGCATTGTTTTCAATGAAGGTATATTGCCGAAGCAAAGTAAAGTAAATACGACCCTTTGTTGTGCTAGTTAAATAACTTTTAAAAGATTATATTTTTCATTTTGTATCACTGGCACATGTTATTTCATTGCCATGTCAAAATATGAAACTTGTCAGGAATGCAGGGATAGGTAGAACTATATAAAAGGAACTAGGAGTAAAGAAACTTGGAGTATGGTCTGATAAAAGATAGAAAATACCTTTTATTATATTTACACAGTCAGAGTCTTCCTGCCTGCTAAAGGTTAAAACCAGTAGTAAATGTTATAATTCTATGTAAATATAATAAAAGGTATTTTTATCTTTTTCAGACCATACTCTGTTAAAATTCTTTACTCTTAGTTACTTTATTCAGTTGGCTCACGAGAAATAATGAGTGTTGATCTGACTTAAAAGGCATTCATTATCTTATCAATATTTATTGTATAGGAGAATACCGGTTTATTAACCAATCATCAACAAATTACTACTACTACTACTACTACTACTAATAATAATAATGATAATAATAGGTAGAGTTTTTTCTTAAGAATTCTGCAGTGAGTTGATATTGAAAGTTCACCTATTCTTAAAAATAGTCTATGCAGTCAAGGGTCATCGGTAGATATTAAACTGTGAAACTTTGTAAAATGTTAATTACTTTTATTGTCATACCTGGATGCCTGGCCTGAAAACTCCTAGTTCACAGTCTCTGCATCTTGTCTTCTTGCTAGGCCATGAAAACCATTGGGCACTCACTCCCAACATTACAGTAATGGTTTTTGCGTCCTGGCAAAAAGGCAGGACATGGGGATTGCTTTCTGGGATTTTTTCAGCCAAGCTTCCAAGGGGACCCAAATGGCCTAAAGGTATGATAATAAAATGAATGAACATTTTACAAAGTTGCAGTTTTTCTATAACTTACTTGGGCCCTTTGACTGCACAGGCTTTGTTTCTGAAAAAGGTGAACTTCGCATTTAACAGCTGACCTACCTCAATAAGAACTGTTGCACATTTAATAAAATATTAAAGAGTTAGCATTGTATGAATTTACAAGCGCTTCTTCTTTGAGACAAAATCACAATTGCTACTACATTTAAAAATGTTTGATTATAATATTGCCAAAGAAAAATGTGTACGTTATTAAAATAATATATATGAATCCCTATTCTCTTGTTCTTAAATTATAATTCATTAGCTCTGAAACCATTCAGAATCCATTTTGTACTGATCTGATTTAAGCAGAGTGAATTCCAAATGGCTGCTATAGGTCATTGCATTTAGGAACATGAACTCTTGAATAAGATTAATGATCTTTATACTGTAGCATACCACCTGATTTTTGTATATACCATGCATCTTGAGCCATTGTTTTTCATTTTTTGCGATGTATGTCTGTGTCCCCACTGTGGAGATGCACTCTCTATCTGTCCTTGTTAGCAGGACTGACAATGAAGGAAAATCCATAAATGATTGGGTTGTCACTGGGACAGGGATAGGGTGAGATACTTTTTGTGGAAACTACTAAGAGAATTCTCCAAACTTGGAGAGGGTTCCTCTCACCTCTGGATGCATCTACAGAACAGGAAGAGAAGAATAGTTGATCTGGGATACAGATGGCAAAATAACCTAAAAAGGGGTGTGCGCGTTCTTGTTCGAATGACTACCACCCCCCAAGCATTTCAGGACAGGAAGGATTCTCTCTCCAGTGGGGTTACTAAAAGATGAAAGCCTGACAGAAAATTGTAACTCTTCTTAAGTACATAAAAAAAAAGTGTGCCTGGAGTTAGGTTTTAAAGAAAACCTGCCTTGTGATAAATTATGGGGGTGGACACGACTTACTTCTCATTCTAAAAATGCTTGGTGCCTTGCTGGTATGTATATTTAGTAGCTTTACTGCTTTCTGAATCACTGATCCAGATCAAAATGTTCTCACTGGCTGCATGCATGTTCTACTTCACGTGTTAATAAAGCACAGATGTCTGCATAACTATCCAACAACCAGATTTTTTAAAAGGTAAGCAGAAATGGCTGCTCGAATTTTTTTCTCTTAACAGATTTCCTTTAAATTTCATATTACACCTGGTTCATATACCGTGACACAACCAGTGTTCTACACTGTGGGTTTATGTTTTATGTATTGTCAAGCTTTGGGCGATAGCCATTGTTGCTGACTTGGTTTTCCTATTTTTTTTTACTATTATGTCTTGATTACATTATTACAAATTGACCTATTAATAAAAATATTTTCACCTCTAAATTTCAGACAAACTGCTACATATGTAGCTCAAACACAAAGATTGGATGAGTGTTACCCACCATATTTTGAGATATGATGCACACACTCTTGTGAGTGATCCACCTGCCCCAACTGGGACCTATGACTGCACAGCAGAGGAGGGTGAAAATACTGGACTGTATAAACACACAGCAGAGTAGTGGTGAGAGTACTGGGCCATATAATTGCACAGCAAAGAAGGGGTGAGTGTTCTGGGCTGTAAGACTGCACAGTCGATAAGAGGTGAGCATACAGGGCTGCATGACTGCACAGCAGAAGAGCGTTGAGCACACTGGGCCAAAAGGTTACACAGTAGATGAGGGGTAAGCGTACAAGAGCGTATGACTACACAGCAAAGAAGGGGTGAGTGTACTGGGCCATTTGACTGCACAGTAGAGAAGGGGTAAGTGTACTTGGTCGGATGACTGCATAGCAGTAGAACAGTGAGCATACGGTGGAGCGATTTGACTACACAGCAGTGGGTGGTTTGACTACACAGCAGGGGAGCGTTGAGCGTGCTGGACTTTATGACTACACAGAAGAGAAGGGGTGAGTGTACTGGGCTCTATGATGACTGCAGACCAGAGGAGGGTTGAGCGTACTGGGCCCTATGAAGACTATACAGCAGAGGAGGGGTGAGTGTACCAAGCCCTATGACTGCACAGCAGAGGAGGGGTGAGTGTACCAAGCCCTATGACTGCACAGCAGAGGAGGGGTTAGTGTACCGGGCCCTGTGACTGCACAGCAGAGGAGGGGTGTGCGTACTGGGCCCTATGATTGCACAGCAGAGGAGGGGTGAGCATACAGGACTGTATGACTGCACAGCAGAGGAGGGGTGAGAGTACTATGCCCTATGACTGCACAGCAGAGGAGCGTTGAGCGTACTGAACTGACTACGTAGCAGAAGAGTGCTTAGAGTTGCCAGCTCTGTGAGATTGACATTCTCCATAAACAATCTCTTCTGTTAGACTAAGAACCTCCTCTTTTCCACCCATCAACATACAGAGCTTTTACTCCCACTGCAAACCTGATGTCTTTGTTAAATCAGCAGTGAGCAGCTAAATTGAAGATCCTTTTTAGATAACTACAATGGATGAACTAAAGAATTACTTCATGACTGAAGGAATATATCAGCACACTAAAGGGTGTTTTTGTATATTTTCCTGAAGCGGTTTTAATGGCAGCAATAACCACGGCACTTAAATTAAACCACAGATTGGCAATTTGTTTCTGTAACTGCATTTTAATGATGCACTGCCTTTTATTGTTGCACCTTAATTAGCATAAATAGGAAATGTGTTATAGGTTTCCTCTTTAATTTTCCTATAAAAGCTACAAAATCTTTTCATCAATTCTTATATAAACTTAATGGTCAATCTGTGCTTTGATCATACCAGGTAAGGCAACAAACTCAATTTAATGGTAATACCACCAGAGGCAAAATACATGTTGCCCTGCTTTTCTGTTTAGCTTCTGGGTGCAAAGAAAAACACCCAGTGCTTCCAGCTTAGGGGGGCATGTGAATCACTTCCCTTCGCCCGCTTCACAATACTGGTGTTTGGCTGCTCAGGCACGAAGCACTGTCACGTAAGGGTAGAAAAGTAGTCCTGTGTGGGTGTCACTTTTGCTCACTCCCCATGGACAAACAGACCAGAGGGGTAGCGAACATAAGGTAAGTATGTGCTGCTGATGGTGGGGCTGGAATTAGAGTAAACCGGTGGCTTTGCCCTGCATAGGCAGAACACAGGTTCACTTTAAAGGGGCATCAAAAGTCAAACATTAATGTTATATCTGCAATCATTTAAAAACATAAAAAAAACCCACAACATTTACAATCCTGAAATACTTACAGGTTTGATAGCACACTGGCTTGCGCTGGCTGGTGTGTCTCTATTCTGTTAAAGAAAATCTCCCACCACAATTTTGAGCCACTGGTTTTCCTACACTTAAGAAAGGCAGCCAAGGGCTTCTGCTTCACACAGGACCTACCTCCAGCCAATAAGATGAAGTAGCAGAAAAAAGGCAGCCAGTTGGTTCCCGAAAAAACCCACACAGACAATGTGGCAAGTAAATCATAATTGTAGTTGGTATTAGTAAATTGGCAGTAAGTCGAATTCTTCAGCATAACCTTATAACCAGGACTTTTTTCTCAAACAATAGGTGCTGGAACTTAACCACGGCCCCACAAAACCCCTCCCCCTACACACACCCTCCAAATCACATCAAATAGTGGGTGTGTTCAGTCAAATTTCACGAAAACAGTAGGAGGGTCTTAAAGTGGCATTAAATACCACGATTACATTACATACAGAGTGCAGAGCTGTCACTTGTAAACACAGAAACCAGACTTCTGTGTTTACAAGTGATTGTGGTGAGCAGGCACCAAAGGGTCTGAGCCAGAGGTGGTGAAACTCAGTTCCACCAAGTTCCCTCTGAAAAAAAAGCCCTGCTTAGAACTAATATTTCACTTTTCTAGTTAGAAGATGATGAGATAAACCACCTAGGAACCATTTCTACCTCTTGGGGACGCTATAAAATAAATTCCACTAGCAGAATTCCAAACTCGGTTGTTACCTTAAAATCTTGCTCTTCCTCAATTTATTTTAGCATCTCACAAAAAAGGGGATTTGAGACATATATTGCAGAACGTGGCACCACATCCAATAATTGGAAAAATGCAAAAACAGAAAAAAAAAAAGAAGAAAAGGACTTTAAAGGTTGCGACTATAATCCCGCATAGCAAAGAAGAATGTTCATGTATCATAGTAAAAATATATAATTTATTTTGATCACATTAACACATATAATGGGAAAAAAGGGCTATATATACACACAAATGAACATATCTGAAAATGTATACTGTCTCATACAAGAAAACAGATGAGGAAGCTGAAACAAGTTAGTCGCAAAGGATGACCTGTCGGACTGGGAAGCCAGGTAGTCCTAGACGATTCCTTCTGGCTTTGAGGCCAAACATACAAAACTGCAATATCAGCGCCAATGGATCGCTACGCGTTTCGCCTTTACCTTTTTCAGGAGATCCTATTGGTGCTAAGAAATATATCATAATCACTATTGAGTTCATATATAAATGTGTCATACTGGATTGTTAAGCATCATTCAAAAGATATATTCAGAGACCATCGTCTAAATAGAAAATATTTCATTTTTACAGTTGTATATTAGTCAAAAATAAAGAGTATATATATGAGTAGTGTTTTTTATGCAACAGTATAGAAAATATAAAAAACATACAATAAAGCAGGATAAAAAAAAAATAAAAATCACAAAATCACAGTAAGAAAAACCTCAATGGATGTACATACCATCACAAAAAGGGAGAGAGAGAAGGGGCCCAATTCATATCGCAGTGCAACAACATGAAGCAGGAAAACAGGGAAATAACCAGATAGGGCAAAAAGGAGAGCTCAAAGGATATAAGAAAACAGCTTCTATTGAGGAGCCTGAATCCAAGTAAATGGCAGCCTGCCAGACAAGATAAAAATTATAAAGAAAATATAAAAAAATAAAGATTAAAAAATGTATATTATAAAGATATATAAAGAAAATATGCAAATATGAAAATGGCAAAAATTTTGGAAAAGGAAATGGCAAAAATAAATAGTAGCAGATTTACTTTACTGCTGACATTATTTCCAAGACCTACGTCTACATAGTTACAGAGTATATAAAATATGTATATCTCAAATTATACGGTATTTACCATCAATTACATTCCATATTTATTATTTTAGTCTGATTTATTAAGAGATTCAAATTAATAGGAGAAAAAAGCTTGAGCAGCCAATATTGTACTTGCAATTTAAATAACATTAATTCCATTTAATATATCAATTTTAATTTTCTTCTATCCTTTGAGCTCTCCTTTTTGCCTTATCTGGTTAGTTCCCCGTTTTCTTGCTTACTGTGATTTTGCGATTTTTATCCTGCTTTACTGCATCTGTTTTATGTTTTCTATACTGTACATATACATACACACACAACTGTAAAAATGAAATATTTTCTATTTAGACAATGGTCTCTGAATATTTCTTTTGAATGATGCTTAACAATCCAGTATGACACATTTATATATGAACTCAATAGTGATTATAATTTATTTCTTAGTACCAATAGGATCGCCTGAAGAAGCTTAAGGTGAAACGTGTAGCGATCCATTGGTGCCGATATTGAAGTTTTGTATGCCTGGCCTCGATGCGAGAAGGAATCTCCTAGGACTACCCGGCTTCCCAGTCCCACAGGCCATCCATGCTACTTCCTTGTTTCAGATTCCTTATCTGTTTTCTTGTATGAGACAGTGAACCCTTTCCAGATATGTTCATATGTATATACATATATACACCCCCTTTTTCCCCATTATATGTATTTTTAATGTGATCAAAATAAATTATATTATTTTACTATAATACAAGAACATTCTTCTTTGCTATTCGGGATTATAGTGACAACCTTTAAAGTTTGTTTTCTTCTTATTTTCTGTTTTTGCTCAAAAACTGAAATATCCATTTTGGTTGGATTGACCTCTTCATACATTGACAGATGGCTTTACAAGATAGCTAGTGAATACTTAGGCTGCATGTAAAAGTAGCAGTATTATATAGGAGAAAAGAAATAGAGGAAGGGCCACCCATAGAAACCAGAGCCGACTACTATTTTTCTAAAGTAGATCTGACAAAAGACAGAGAAATCTGATTGGTTCCACAGTTCTACCTTTTTTAGGAAGCTCTTATGGAACATAGCATGATCATAGAAAAAAAATTGCAATCACAACTTAACACCATCTTACCACTCATTTGACAGTCAACATTTTAATGACAAGTTAGCGTTTACTTATGTTCTGAATAAGAGTGTGCAAATTCTCCATGCTAACGTATCAGTAAACTTGAGTTTTTTGTTTTAGTTCCACACATTAAAACAGCAGCTTTTATTCAACCACACTATGGCAGGAGTGGTATTTTGGCCAGCGTTCTTAAAAAATAAAATTATAATAGTCAATTGTATAAAAATTCCTTCAGTTCCACCATTAGACGTTTAGGAGGCAAATTTTCACAGCATTGAAACATCCTGAAAGTAGAGAATGAGGCGAGTCCAGATGAAAGACAAGTTTTTACCAATGTCCTGCAATGCAAAGACAGTCCCAGTCCACCAACCACTGCAGAGGAACAAGAATCAATGGGATGCCAAGGGTGTAATGACAATGTGCATTTACATATTAACAGTTTCTGAAACTGACACATAGATGGCCTCAAAAGAGGAATACTATCTTATTTAATTTTCCACCATTTTCCCAAACGATTCAACATTTTGATAAAAAAAAGAAGCTTGTATAAAATAATGTAGACATAACACACAAGTGCCTTTATCTGATAGTGGCTGATGGAATGGAGACATTGGGTGTTACGAATCATTAGTATGGGATATCTTCTTCCATAAAAGGGCTTTTAGGTTGTTTAAAATTAATGAATGTTGCATCTCCATGTTATTTGTAGCAGCTTTTAGGGCAATGCATGAGTAGATCTGTTTCTCTAGTTCGTCTTGGATTTCGGAAGGGCTACCCCGAAGCAGGTAGTCTTTTACCAACAGGCATATTTTTGCTAAATTTGGTTGGGTTATGTCTGCAGTGCATCTCTTTTTGCTTTGGTCACACACAGTGCTGCAGTCAGTACCATAAACACAGTCAGTATCAACTTCACAAGGTCGGTCTTTGATTAATTCTTTCAAGTTCATTTCTGGGACGATGTTTCTCATATCAACCACTTTCAAGTCATATTTCTCATTGTAACCAAAGTTTTTGGCACTTATGTCGCACATAAGAAAATTTCCATAGGGTCCATGGAAAATGTCTTCTACAAACTCTAGAAGACCTATGACTATCTTAGCTTTCCTTGGCCATGATGGAGTGAACCACTGATCCATGCGTTTTCGTAGTCCTTGTGGAACAAATACTTCGATGATCCACGGTAGACTTATTCCATAGAGTGAGGTGTATTGCACACGCTCTGTTATGTACAAATCACCACAGAAACCAAGTAGCTTTGGCGTGTGCTCCTTGTCCTGCAAGATCACCATCAGTAGAAATTCATTTAGCTGTAGAAGGGCCCAGGCAGACTTGGCCTCTGGTAGCGACACATGTCCATCTTTATTACCATCTGCTGCTGCTAAGATTAGGTTTACTAGGTCACTCAGATTTCCTTGGTCACCTAATTTAGTCTAAAAATAAAACAAAAACTGTATTACTTTTGTTGGCATAGGATGACATTCTGAATGCAATTGGAACTTTCAAGTTTTGAAGCCTGCACAACCCAACTAATAAAAGCTACACTCCAGTCAAATGTAATCATTTTGTCTATTTGTGATGCAGAAGAGTGTTATTCCAACAAACCCTCTGTAGGCTCCTTGCTGTCTCACATATGGTGGGTTTGATGCATACAAGTATCAGTGCTCACTGCTACTAATTAGATTCAAAACTATCTGATTGGTGAAATAACATGCAGAAAAAAATGCATGTTTCTTCAGCATTAAAGCGCCTGTCTGATCACAGTTTTTTTTTTATCTTAGTCTTCAGTTGAAGACCTTAAAAATAGTTTTAGCAAGGGGTTTGTGAACAGTAAGGCAGGGGGGAATTCAATATAAAAAAAATGTTGGTTAGTCAGTTTGCTTAATTAGCCTACCTTCAAAGTGATATCTTTTTATTACAGTTAGCAACAGTTAAAATGCTTTTTTTTTTCTTTACTTCCTCCTATTCAAGAACTTGACGTCACACAGACTTGTAACTGTAAAAAGCAGGGTTGCATCCATCACTACAGGATCCCCTGGATCTTTATCCTCCATTTTGAAGTGGATCTATCACTAAAATTCACACTCCACAAAAATACATAGCACACATGCCACCATTACTAATTGTTCACCTCATTGTTTTGGTTACAATATTAGTCTTGCCATAAATACAAAAACTGCTGCTCCTGAAACTCCCCAATGTAATCTACAGGCATCCTAGAAGATCAAATACTGTCTAGATATTGGGATCATTCGGAATGCCTAACGATTTTAAAGTTTATTTTTGTTTTTTTCTAAAATAACAAATATGTTATACTTGCCTGCTCTGTGTAAGACCCCTTTCACACTGGCAGTGCCCGGCCGCTAGCGCTAAAGCACTGCTCATTTTAGCGATGCTTTTCGGCCGATAGCGGGGTGCTTTTTACCCCCAGAAAATGGTAAAAATGCTCGTTTTGCAGCGCTTTCAAAACGCTTTTCAGGCGTATTGGAATTGCTGCTCATTCATTACAATGGACAGGGCTCTTTCGGAGCACTATTTACAGAGCTCCCAAACTGCCCCAAAGATGCTGCTTGCAGGACTTTTCGTAATGTCCCACAAGCGCACCGCCCAGTGTGAAAAGACACACTGCAATGAATGGGAGGCGGTTTTCAGAGGCTATTTCTAGCGTTAAAGCGCCTGAAAACCACATCAGTGTGAAAGGCGTCTAATGGTTCTGCACAGAGCAGCCCAGATCCTCCTCTTCTCGGGTCCCCCACGGCTCTCCTGGCCCCTCCCTCCTGCCGACTGCCCCTAGAGCAAGCAGCTGCTCCGTGTGTCAATTCAGACATGTAGTGGCGGCTCAGCCGGCCTCCTCTCTCTCCATTGGCTCACCGACTTTGACAGCAGCGGGAGCCAATGGTGCCCGCTACTGTCTCAGCCAATGATGGAGCGTCACCGCAAATGCTTTTTGTGCAACATCGCTGGATTGAGATGGGGCTCAGGTAAGTATTAGGGGGGCTGCTGCACACAGAAGTTTTTTTTTTTTAGCATAGAATGCATTAAGATAAAAAAAAAAAACTGCCTTTAGAACCACTTTACCATAACCCTGTCTGGAAGACCTTTAATGTAGAATAAGTTTTAGCAAGGCAAAATATTCTGCAACACAACTGGACAGAAAGCAAAATTTACATATGTAATAGGCAAATATGGCTACATTTATTAACATAATTACAAACCATACATAAAAGCAAGGTTTGTAATACATTAGAAGACACTAATAGGACTTACACAATCTTTTTCACACCAACACGTTTAAAAGATTATAGTTCACTTCTAAAAGCAATCAGTTTGCTATTATGCCATTCTAAAACAACAAAATTAGCACTGTTGCATACAAACTAATTTACAGCATTCTAAAATGGGTGCTTAAATATAAATTTTATGATAATTTGCTAAACACCTTTAATGCCTTTGGTTAAAGCCAGCCTATACTGGTCTCCTTATCAGCTGTTTTTTTCTATTGCTGCAAGCCTACAAAACCTATATACAAACATCACCTACTAAAAAAAGATGGTAAGGATTTTGCCCAATAAAGAACAGTATAATAATACTTGATATTAATACACTGATTAACCTGCCCTTCATTAAAATGCATACATACATCTCAGGACACAGAATAGCTAAGGACTGAGCTAAATGGAAGTACTATAGTCTTTCTGAAAATCACATTATTGATGAGAATTCTGTCAGTCTGATTACGAAACAGTTCTAAAGATGGAACAAGTCAATAGATTTCTGCACTGCCAACTGCTTTACGTACAGAGAATGAAGCTGGCTTGCTACAGAAGCTCATGTTTTCAATACAAAAAAATTTAACTGAAGGGAAGAAGGACATGCTTTTAAAGAGATATTATACAAAAAAATTGGCAAAAAAGAACAGAAAACAGAGGTACTTTATGGTGTCACACACAACCCCAAGAAGGGAACATCCAAATACTGAATAAATATTCCAAAATGATGGAAAACGCTAAGACATGAATGTAAATATGGCTGGAGAAAGGTTGTGAATGTCAGTCATTCTGTAGGTGTGGTTCTCTCTCATGCTCCACAAAAAGTTAGCCTAAATTACAAACAACAGAATGAGCGACCCATGTCCTTACCTGCCTGCGCTGTTTAGATAAGAGTGTACGCAGTTTCAATCAGAGAGAGTCTGAAGACGAACAGCTTCTGCAGTACTCTCTCTTTAGAAAACAAACTGCATCAAGGGCACACTCTACATTAAACGTTTACAAGCAAAAAAAAGTTTTAATACACTTGAGAAAAACGCTGTAAAAATGAGGATGCTTTTGAAAATATTCATGGAATTGTTATTCTTTATCGGTTAATAACATACAAAGTGCATAAACAGAGAAAAACCTAATTAAAATCAATATTTGGCATGTCCATCCATAGCATCAATTCACCTAGGCATATGGTTCAGTGCCATGATTTAACAAACATACAATACAGGTGCTAATGATCTACAAGAAAATAAATAGGTTTCAAAACAGAATCAGCTGTGCAGAAGGGATGAAAATGGATGGGAAAAAGCCATGATCTTCCAAGCTAAGAGCACTGAAGACAGTCCAATGTAAAACAATGAATGTTTGAACACAGCACGATACAGGGTGATCTTGCTGCATCAACAAGGTGTCTCACATGCAGACATTTCCAGTAACATACCGTAGGTGTTTCTGGATGTGCTGTCCAAGCTCTTCTACAGAAGCACAAAAATCCCCCCCAAAAAAACAGGCAACCGAGGACTAAAATGTAGTGTATGAAAGAGATAAATCATGCTGACTGAGTCAGGAAAGGATTCACCTGCTGGTGGCACTGTGGCTCCCAGATCTTTTCACCAGTGGGTATCTCTCAACAGTCAGAAGCTGCTATCTCCTGCAATCCAGGCATCACCTGATGCCGATTTCAGGAAGTATATTTAACCACTTACAGACCGGAAGATTTCACCTCTTAATGACCAGGCCATTTTTTACAATAAGGTGCTGCGTTGTTTTAAACTGACAATTGTGCGGTCGTGCAACGCTGTATCCAAACAAAATTGACATCCTTTTTTTTTTTTTGATAGAGGAAAATGAATTCTGCTGCCAGATACTGAAGGAGTGGGCCATAGATCAGCTATTAGAATGTATGCGTCTTGCTCATTCCCGTTGGTGCAGCCTGTCACCTCTGAGTGGTGGGGCATGTGCAGCCTGTCATATCTAGGCTGGCACAGCTTTTTCTCCCTCCTTTCTCTTCATTGGTAAGTTGACCACAGAGAGGGAAGGAAGTAGTAGTGCTGGGAAAAAGGGAGCAGGGGCCCTCTAGTGGTGGGAGGATGGCAGTGCAGGTTATGCTGGCTCGCCTGCTGCCCACCCACTGCCGCAGGGCGTGGCCCCCAACAAGACACGGACCGGCATTGGTCCGCAGCCCAGGGGTTGCGGACCCCCTTCTCTAGACTGACTCCAAATCAGGAATATCTGGCTGTAACAGAAGGTAGTTTGTTTACTAAAGCCCTGGAGAGTGGTACAGTGTTAATTCAATGTGTACTGTGAATGTCTGCAGGCAACAGTAAGCATGGTGGAGGTTTAGTGCAATTTTTTGGGGCTGCATTTCTGCACATTGGGTTGAAGGTTTGGTCAGAATTAATGGTCTTCTCAGTGTGGAAATCCATCAGGCAACACCATCATTTTGGCGTCTGGTTGCTCTCAAATTCATTCTGCAGCGGGACAATACCCTCAAACATACATAAATACCTTCAGCCAAAGAAGAAGAGGAGGAGAATGTATGGCCCCCACAGAACCCTAATTTTACAGGGTAACTCCACTTTCGTGGAAGACAAAATAGGAAATAAAAAAATAGTAAAGCATATACAGCTGCAGCACAAGCCATATTGTAATTGCATGTTATGAAAAATTGCCTTTCCTTTTTAATCTGCAGCACTGCCATTTTCTGTAAAATTCAATGCTATATGGCAAACTGGAGGAGTTCAATACACCACTAGTGTATAAAACACTTTCAGAAATGTAATGTCCTGCTTGTGTTATTGGCTCACTGATTTACCCAGAAGTCTGCACAAAGATACAAGTGAGATTTTAGGCATCCTCCGCAACAAAAATTTTATTTTTGCTGAGATACTCCCAATGGGTTAATCACTTCTAAAGGGATGCAGACCCTGCAGTGCATCAGTTGATTAATAATGAAAATGTCACTCCCATTCAGATTAATCCTCAACATTTTTTCTTTTAGAGCTGCAACAACATTTCTTAAAATCCCTGCAAAGTACATTGATAACTCGGAGAGGATTGCTTTTTTCCTCAAAAGTGGAGCCACTCTTTAACTGCTTGCCGACCATATAACTTACATATATGACAGCAAGGCGGCTCTGCTGAGCAGGATCACTTTCCTATGTGATCCTGCACTTCCGTGCAAACAAGGCAGATCGCCGTTTTGTCAGTAGGGAAGGCATTAATCCTATGTTTCGGTAATCAGGAACATGGATCAATGCCTTCCCCTAGTAAAAGCACCTCCCATACAGTACACAAGCATTGGCTAGGCACACAGTTAACCCTTTGATCACTCCTGATGTTAACCCCTTCCAAGTGTCATTACAGTGGCTGTGCATATTTTTAGCACTGGTCACTGTATTAGTGTCACTGGTCCGCAAAAAGTGTCAAAAAAGTGTCAGTGTCCGATTCGTCAGCCGCAATATCGCAGTCCCACTATAAGTCTCTGATCGCTACCATTACTAGTAAAAATAAAAAATAAATTCCATAAATATATCCCATAGTTTGTAGACGCTATACCTTTTGCTCAAACCAATCAATATACGCTTATTGGGATTTTTTTTTTTTTTTACCAAAAATATGTAGAATACATACTAGCCTAAATTAATGAAGAAATTTAACTTTTTACATTTTGTTTTACTGGATATGTTTTATAGCAGAAAGTAAAAATTTTTTTTTTTTTTTCAAAATTGTCGGCCTTTACAGAAGCAACTTAAACAGCCTAAATAAAAAGGACTGTGGTTTATTCTACTAGATGTTTGGAGCAACCTGACTGCTTTCACAACCCCCCCCCCCAAAAAAAAACATTGTGCAGTATAACCTCTAGGAATGTATACTGTTTCAAAAGCAATGGCTGGACACCCCTAGTTAATTTTTCTCTTTATGCACTATGTAATCAATTTGCAAAAAACAACTATAAATTATTTTCCTGGTGCCTCCATCGCAGCATACCTGTGATAAGCTCCACCCCGGACTCCTCCCCTCAGGATAGTGAATTCATTATAAAAAAAGAGAACCACACCCCCCCAGCATTCTCCTTTTTTTCCTCATACCTGATGCATAGTGTCAGTGTGTGTCTTGCCTCTGCCATGTGCAGCTTCCGTCTGGGTTCAAGCCTCTCCCAGATGCAGTCCCCTATCTTGGATTGCTAACAGCACTTCCTGGCTGTTCGGCACAGGTGGATGACTCTCGCGTCGCCATCTTTCTTGTGTGGAAAGCCCTATGGATTTTCCCTCACTTGGTACATAATTGGCTGTGGGTGGAACAGGAGAAGGGGGGCGGGCATGGCCGCCTCCCCTGTTCCTATTTTTAATGGTCAGAAGAGGCGAGCGCAGAGGCACAAAAGCGCCGCTGATTGGTTCTACTTCTGGGTTCGCTGGGAGCCCTGATTGGCTGAGCGACACTCGGACGCCCAGCGCATGCGTGGACGGCCGACGCCCTTGGCGCCATCTTACTTGTGGGTAGAGCCCTGTGGCTTTCCATCACTTAGGACGGGAGCTTCGGGGGGTGGAGCTAGGGGGGGGACGTGCGTGTCCCATCTCCCCCTGTCTAGTTTATGATCCAAAGTGGTTTAGTTAGTCTAGGCTGTGTCCCTGCAGGTCCTTCTGAGTGCTCCGGTGGCCTCAGTATTGGGTGTTTATGGTAAGTATTCTCGGGCTGATTTTAAAGGGGTAATTTTTTTTTGGTTATCAGCAATACAAAAAAAAAAAAAAAAAAAAAAGTAGAGAGTGCTTTTATATAATTAAATATATTTTCTTCGCTACATGGATGTTTTTTTTTTTATGGTATATTAAATTAAAAAAAAAAAAAAGGGAAAAGAAGACTTGGTTCCTAGGCTATACCTAGTGTCAGAAGGTAGGGCTGTGCTTTCTACCCCCCCCCCTTCTTGTTTTGGCTTTCCCTTTACTTTATTCTCTAGTATTTGCTCTACTGCCTTTCGGTCTCTGCCTGACCCCACGGTTATGAGTCAGCCGCTGTCAGACCAAGACCCTTGTTTTCTTAGGCAAGGACTTACACATAATGCAATTTAAAAAAAAAAAAAAAAAAGTCCTTTTTTTTGGGGGGGATTACCTATTTTTTGGAACTAAAAAGAGTGCCTTACGCTGTTACTTTTGTTTCAGCGCTATGCGACAATGCAAATCTAACAAGACTACTGGTCGCTGCAGCAGTCATTCCCAGCCAAGCTCCAAACATTCTGGTGAAAGGTCCACATCTATGAGACACCATTCATCAAATTCTCCCAGACGGAGGTGTTGAGCTTCTGGGGCCATCCCTATGTCAGATATGCTGGTCTGCAAGGATTGTTCGGAGCAAGTCACACTAGGCTGAGGGCCAAGTGACAGGTTTAATCAAGAAAGTCATCAGGGACTCGGTGGCATTTACGTCAGCCATAAATACCATGGGGCCTAGACTGAAGACATTGAGGTGGCCATACGGCAAGTTACGCCAAAGGATGATATCATAGAGGCACTGGGGGAGCTCAAGATACCGAGCGGGACCTATGGCTGAAGCCTTAGGCTGTATATGCATCCTCTAAACAGAACGGGAGCAAATGTCCCCTGTGACTTAGTTGAAAAGGCATGCTCCCGGGTGACTCGAGGGAAGTCGGGGTTTTTCCCCTCAAGATGGAGGAGGTCACATGTTATAGAGTTTGCCTGCAAAGGTCATTCCTCCAGGAACAAGAATGTCTCACAGGTCTGGCAGAACAGAAATCCTAACAGGATTTGGAGAAACATTCAAGTCACTATCTTGAAATCTAGTAAGCAATGGAATCCTCCCAATCCCCAGGAGGGGCCGAAACCTTTTTAAATGGGGCTGGTCCAGCCGTTTCAAGGATTCCTGAATGGTATCCACCGTCTGTTCTGGGCATGTCTAGGCTTCCCAGTCCATCCCCTGGAAGTTTTATTTCCCGGGCAAAGTTCCAGTCTCCCTGCAAGGGCAGGAGACTCAAAGGGCTCTATTTAACGCTTTGTGTTGTGATCCCCAAAAGGATGTGGAATGAAGACCAGGAGTGGATATTAAATCCTCTATTTCTCTTCACGCACTTAAATATCTGCAAATTGGAATCCTGACTAGCGGTCATCCAACTGGTGCAGCCGTGAGTTTTGCATGATCCAAGTAGAGCCTCAAGATGTTTTTTCCAGGCTGGCGGTTGGTCACACACATCTCCAGTTCCAGTGTCTCCCCTTCGTCCTCTGCACCTGCCCGGGGGGACGACCTTTAAGTCATCGCTGGACAGGGATTGTCTTCTGTAGATACCATTAGGCCTACTAAGCCTATTGTTTTTTTTCGCTAAAGAAGGGCCAATTCTAGGTCTCTCTTCAACCTTGATCCTATTGTCAATGCTTGTGGTACTTCAAAAACACTTTAGTTTGGACATACCAAAAGAGGATGATATTCTAACCCAGGCTGTAAAGATGCAGGCCCCTGTATAGTGTTCTCAGGCCCAGCACCTCTCAGGGGTCCAGCTTTCCTCCCTTCCAGAATTCGGGTGGCCAATAAATGGGGAAAAGGGTCTTCTCATCCCATCCCACTCATTTACCTAGGTGCTCTCCTCATTGCTGCAACCAGAACAGTGTGTTTGCCTCCCCAGTGGATAGCGGCTATTTTTTCTAGAAGATCTGTTGTGTCAGCTCGCTCTCTCTATCCTCTTGACGTCAGTTGGTTTAAGTTGACTCGAGACCATGTCATCCTGCATCCCGATGCTACCTTGGGCTCATTGCCTCCTGAGGTTTTTTGTTTTCTTCATGAAGGCCTCTGGTCACAATGGAAGAGACAGTACTAGGAAGATGGGACATTCCCATTACGACAATAGCCTTGGACGCCCA
This sequence comes from Lithobates septentrionalis, assembly GCA_037952835.1. NCBI lineage: Eukaryota > Metazoa > Chordata > Amphibia > Anura > Ranidae > Lithobates > Lithobates septentrionalis. The sequence goes on along the minus strand of JBBDGP010000957.1, from coordinate 683,771 downwards.
GAAGATGGGGGCGGCCTACCTTCCGGGTCACCAATATGAGGAGGGAGTTAATCTGTCCTGGAATCTGCAAGACAGCAGTGGGTGGTCTCTTCACCCCTCGATATTCAGCTGGGTCATGTCTCTCCAGGGTCCTCCGGAAGGTGCTTTCTTTGTCTCATCAATGGAGGACAAATTACCAAGTTTTTGTTCATGCCTGCCTCACCCTCATGGGAATGCGGTGGATACCCTCTTGAGTCCTTGGCGGTGCAGGTCAATCTTGGGCATTTCCTCCAAACCCATAATTTTGAGGTTTCCTCAAATTGTTGAAGGAGCCGGTCGAAGTGGGGGCAATACTCCTCTTCTGGCCAAAGAGGCCACGGTTCCCCCAGCCACTGTATCTCGGTGCCCGTCGCCTCGTCAAGATTCCGATTCTACCTCATCTCTCTCTCAAGAGGTTTGCACGCAGCACCTCACAAATTGATCTGGCATGGTTGGATGCAGAGAGGGAGAAATTTCCAAAGCCCTAGGTGGCTCAGCAAAAGTAATGTCTACACTGGTTGAGGCCAGAAAGCCTTCCACTAATTTTGTGCACGCAAAGTATGGAATGGATTCAGATTCTTTGCAACTCGGATGCCGTGGTCCATTCTTCCGCACTCCTCTTAATTTTTTGTACAAACAGCCTGTATCCTCATCTCAGACCAAGTTTTCTGGAGGCGTAGGTAGCTATTTTTATAGCGACACAAGAGAGATGGGGGAGAAGACTTGCCTTTTAATCCAAATCTTCAAAAAAAAAAAAAAAAAAAAAATTTTTTTGACCATCTGTGAAACCTTCTTGGAATCTGCCCATTGTCTTGGGCGGTTGGATGGCTCAGCCTTTCGCCCCATCAGAATCCTCCCATCAATGGATCCTGACGCAGGACTACCTTTCAGTTTATGGTAATTTCTGGAAGGAGGGCTTGGGAAGTGCAAGCCTTTGGAGGCAGAAGATGTACACATATCCTTTTCCGGATAAGAGTGGAATTGCAGACAGGGCAGGATTTTTCTTCCCCAAGGTACCTTCCCGGGCTACTCTCTCGGTTACAGCCCATTAATCTCGATGTTGCTCCTCCCCATCTATGCGTCTTGGAAATTCAGCGGCTTTGAAAAGGGGCCTACACTTCTTTGTTGCGGCTTTGGAGTCAAGCCAATGGAAACGCTGCCCAAGAGGGGGTTTCCCGCATATTCAATAAGTGTGACAACCCTTTAGGAGTCGTCAGGATACATACGGGCTTTTGCCTGCTAAGAGAACCAATTCAGGCCTATGCCTAATGGCGGCTAAACCAGAGGGGCTGAATGGTAAAAAAAACCATAGTTAAATTCTCATACACCTGTAAGGAAAACCTCTTACCTGAACGGTGCCCATGGTCTCCTTGGTATAGTCTGGCTACCAGGAAGAGTTGACACTCATGGTTAGCAATATAAGCAACTGAGTTTACAGCAAACTGCCATTAAGACAAGGCGGTAACTCTTGGAAGCGTGGGTTCTACTTACCCTTCCAGTCCCACGATCAGGGTCTTTGCAAGGTTTGGACATTTCCAGAGTCCTAGGATGTTGCCTACAGCTTACAGCACCCTTTGGAGCATCAAGCATTTTGTGCATACTCCCTTGGGGTGAGATCAGAAAGGTAGGAAACGGCCTCAAGAGCAATTGCGTCCGGGATTTGTAAGCTGGTTCAGAGGCGTATAGGGCTAGAGGGTTGGATCCTCCGGCGGTTAGAACCCACTCATCAAGGGCAGCTTCTTTGTCCTGGGTGACTATGTCTCTCTGGAAACAATGGGCAGAGCGGCTACTTGGAAAAATCTCAGGGCACGTTCATGCAAAGTTATAGCATTTGATCCAAGGGTACTCTCCTCAGTGGAGTTCGAGAGGGGGACAATTGAGTCAGCTCTCTCGATTCCTTAATATATGTTTTTGCTATAGGCATTACCCACCCAGTTTTTGTAGCTATTTTATCACAGGTATGCTGCCATGGAGACACCAGGAAAACGGAAAATTGTATCATACTTACCGTAATTTTCCTTTCCTGGTGCCTATCCATGGCAGCATACATGCCCTCCCTTGGTATTCGATGTAACAGGAGAATGCTAGGGGGGGTGCGGTTCTCTTTTTTTATAATGAATTCACTATCCTGAGGGGAGGAGTCCGGGGCGGAGCTCATCACAGGTATGCTGCCATGGATAGGCACCAGGAAAGGAAAATTACGGTAAGTATGATACAATTTTCCGTTTTTTTCTTAAAACGCACTGTGATGGTAAAAAGTAAAAAATATAAATTTGTTCTAAATCCATTTTAGTTTCCTTTAAATGTGGTCTTAGCAGGCTTTCAAATTTTCCTGTAGCGCATTGGCAAAAAAGACACTGTATTCTTCACTGTTGAGTTTCAATGGTCTGGAGTGATATTTTGCATATGGAACAGCCTCGAAGGAGGCCACTATCAAGTCATGAACCCGCATGCAAAAGCAGAGGGTTGGCTGGCGCCTATACAATAGCGCAGGAGCTTAGGAAGGAGCTCCAGATGTTAAAGGAGAGAAAAATGTGCAAATATAGAACCAGCATTCCAAGACATGGCCTTGGGCCAGACAGCCAAAGTTTGGCAGAAGGGCATGGTCACAGCAGAAGGTTGCATGGTCCGCCTGCAAGGAAGAGATTTAGAAATTGGGCTTTAGAAAGGGCTTCTACATTACATAAAATAGAAAGACATTTATCTATAAGGTACTTTAACACCGGGACATCCTCAGTAGAGACAGTTAAGGTCTTGGGGAGACAAAATGGCTGGGTCCATCTGGTTCATTTGACATTTTTAGGAAACTCTTCTTAATAGTATACTGCCAAGAAAACCACTTAGGTGAGGCAAAGACCTTTTCAGGCGGAGACCAGTCACTGCACAAGACTGTTTGTAAACGTGAGTGTACAGGGAAAGGGAAAGTTTCAGTAAGCTGAAAGCACAGGCTAATGACTTTTGGCAAGGGTGAATCAGGCTGCTCAAAGTCAAGGCACATGTGCACTGAATCAATAAGGATGAAAATGTTGCCCTTAAAGTAATACTAAAGTCTTTTTTCTTTAAAAATAACAAACATGGTATACTTACCTGCCCTGTGCAGTGAATTTGCACAGAGCAGCCTGGATCTTCCCTCTTCTCGGGTCCCTCGCTGACAATCCTGGCCCCTTCCTCATGTCGAGTGAGGGGCCCACAGCAAGCAACTTGCTATGGGGGCACCCAAGCCGAGCCGCAGCTCAGTGTGTCCATTCAGACATGGAGCCACGGTTCGCCCCCTCTCTCTCCTGATTGGCTAACTGACTTTGATTGACAGCAGCGGGAGCTTATGGCGCCACTGCTGTCTCACAGCCAATCAGGAGGGAGAGTCCTGGATTGCCAAGGCACTCGTGCACAGGTAAGTATTAGGGGGGCTGCTACACACAGAAGGCTTTTTAACTTAATGCATAGAATTCATTAAGATAAAAAAACCTGCCTTTTTATTACTTTAAGCTTTAAAGATACGTCAGTATTCTGAATCTCATGCGCTGAGTCCTCAGAACCAGACAAAACACGATCCTAATCTACCAAGCCCGAATGGTTAACAGCAGCTGCTGCTGGAAGATGATCAGAAACAGACTCTAGTATAGACGTAGAGAGGGCCTGCAGGCCATTGACTCCAACAATGACAAAAGGTGACCCATGTATTCAGCCACAGAAGAGGTAGAGGAGGACCCCAAGAAGGGCAGAAACCCTTAAAAAAAAGGCCACGGACACCCCCCCCACGCTGTTCATGAAACATGAGGTGGCAGGATCCCCAGGGATGCCCCCTTGCACCTTATGATCCATCATGGTATAGATGTGATTGATTTCCCCTAGAGGTATTCAAAATAACACTGCAAAACAGGAAAGGTTACTATCACCTGTGGCTATCATTAAAAGCAGCACGGAGGCAAGAAGAATCTTCCCAGAGGATTGCCAAGTTGATAAGATAAACTCAGAAGGAGGTTGTGCAGACTAGGTGAGGGCGCCCGGGCCGGAGCTCGGTAAACCAAAAGGCGACAGATTCAAAATGGAAAAGATTCAAAATGGAAAAGATCAACTCCTGCCGCCAACATGGGACTAAATGTGTTGAAGCTGGTGCTTCGTATTTGAAACCCTAAGGGACAGGAGCAACACACCTGGGCTCCCCTTTAAAGGGCAAGCCCCCTTACTTACTGCAGCTGTCTTCTCTACTGTGGTATACCCCAGGCTGAGAGGCAGTGTGTTAGGGACAAGCCAATTCAGTAGTCTTCACCTATCTAGTGGACATATTCCCTAAGGGGTCTTCAGGGACTGTGTTCCACCAGACCAGTGTACCTCAGCAATGTAATTCAGCTAACTCAATGCGTTGAACCATAAGCCTAGGTAAGCGCCAAATAAGTTGGCTCTGCATATTCTTCCTGACTCAGTCCAGGTACTGCCTCCCCAGGGTAAGGCATGAAATTACCTGGATGCTGCAAAAAGGAGCCCCAGTGGCTCTGGAGCAACAGAAGAATCTTGATAGAAGAAAAAAAAATGTCTTGATAAAAAGTGAAAAGGTTTTGCTTCTCCAGAGCAGAGAGAAGATGTCCATTCTTCTGAAGACACTAGCAAAAAACTGAGGCATGCATGTAAGGGAGCAGGAGGGGTTATACTGGGCTTACAGCTTTGCCAGTGTCCAGTGGTCCTGAAAGTGGCAGTATAACGCAGTGTTTCTGAATACTATCCTCATTATGCAAGACTAAAATACAAAAAAAAGTTTTGGCTAGAGGTACACTTTGAGAAGTAAGCCTTAGAAGCATTCAGTATGTTTATGTTCATCTTGGATTGTAAGCTCTAATGAGCAGGGCCCTCTGATTCATACTGTATTAAATTGTATTGTAATTTTACTGTCTGCCCTCATGTTGAAAAGTGCTGTATAATAATCTGGTGGGTGGGCTGCATACTCTCCCGGCATAACATAATCTGGCTTCAAGACACCAGTTCCCATCACAAGAGTTCTAGCCTGAACACATCTCAATAGTATTTACTGAATGCATTCAATTTACTGAATTTGACATGCATTTGCAGCCAAAATCTAACTGTGAAAGCCAAGGTATATATTGGTGATATCTGTTTGTCAGTCAAAGTCATAGGTCTCACATGCAGAGAGAGCAAACACTCTTGGATAGACAGAAATGTACTTTATACATCCTATTTTTAAAGGGCATAACATAATTAACCAGTGTTGTTCAATTCCTGGCTATGGACAAATAACAGATGGGAATTTCACATAAGTTGTTTATTTTTTTTGTGAATCCCCTTATGCTCATCTAATAGGACTAGAAAGAAAGAATAGTTATGCGATTCTAGTGAAATTTCATTTGTGGAGCAGTTGAGGAAGTACAATGTCACACAATGCATAACTACCACTGAAAAATGCACCCCCCTTTTTTTTTCAAGCCCAGCTGAAGTATCACACCTTTTTCTTTCTATCACTGCAGGAGTAAAAACCAAAACCCTCATAAAGTCTACTAACAGACATGCAGGGCTGAGGAGAGGGGGTGTGTGCCTGACCAGAACTGTTACATAAACATGCAAAACAAAAATTCAACTGCCCATGGGACTTTAAGGCCCTTTCACATGGGCGCCTCCGTTTGGCAGACTCCGCTTGCTCAGTGGGGATTGCTTCGCTGATCCCCCCTGAGCTAGCAGATGACAGGTCTGTCTCCGCTCACTGTGCAGTCCCACTCTCTTCTATAGGAAAATCGGGTGAAAATAAACCGCCTGTCCGCTTTCATCCGATCAAAAGAGACGGATGGAAAATAGGACCACCATCCGTCGGGATTTGGTGGACAGGATAGCGGCAGATGTCAGCAGACATGTCACCGCTGACCTCCACCGCTCCATAGGTGTGAATGGAAGGTTCGATCAGGTCTGTCTGAAAAACTGACAGGTGGACCTGTTCGGACAGCCCGTGTGAAAGGGGCCTTACAAGGTACACCACCACTAACAGGATAAGTTAAAACAACATTTTATGGGTACATGAAAAATTAAAAAAATCTCATAACAAACATAGGAGATTTGTTAAAAAAATAAAAAGATTTATGTGTTGCAAATATCCTCAATATTCATTATTGCATCGTAAAAGGTTTATAGTTACAAATCCAAGTCTATCCCATTAGATAGCTTATACAGATATTTATATATGCGATTGAGATACTGGGGATCTGTACTCTGGGGATATGCAGCTATTGACTATCAATAATCGCCCCTTTTCTGTCCGTTTTTTTAGCCTTGGACATATTTCCAAAGGATCCCAGAGAGGGCTGGGACAGGAAGGTCCTTCTGAGGGAGATTAGGTGGATCTATTCCCTGAGGGCTACTTGTCCCCCAGGATTGAATGAATTCCCCCTTCTTTAAACCATTTCTATAGTAAATATTTGATTAATAGTATCATATTCATTTGTTTATTTTTGTACATTGTTGATTATGGATTAAGATAATATTGTGATTGGATGGATTATATTGACACGGATTCAGTTTCTTTTCTTTTTTATATTTCTTTCTTAGAAAAGAAACCGTAAAAAACCTCTGTCCATCTACCTCAGCAATTAGAAGTGATTTCCTCTCCTAGATTCTTTATCTTGCATTATGAAGAGACTAGCACGATAAGCAATATGCACTTTGTGGTAGGTGTAAATCAACAGAACCAGGAAACTTGGAGAAGCTTACCACCAGTACTCCCAAATACTCAAAAGATGCAAGTGGGTATTTCAAGCTGTTGGTATCCACCAGAAAGGACTTAAAGCCCAACTCTGGGCAAAAGATAGTTTGCCTGCACCAGGCCCGGATTGGCCATAGGGCAAACCGGGCATTTGCCCGGTGGGCCGCGGCCGCTGGGGCCGCCAGGCTGCAAGTCCTTGCATGGCCCGAGGCTTGAGCTTGTGCCGCTCATCCAGCCTCTCCGCGGCTGCCCGGAGCTCAGCCATCGGCGCCGGGGGGAGGAGCTAAATGAGACGCCTTCGGCCTCACCACGGCTGCACGGCCGCACGTATAGGTCAGCCGTCAGTGCCGGGGGGAGGAGCCAGAGCAGACACCTTGGAGCCGGTGTTATGTCGAGAGGTGCCGGAACAGAAAACGTAAGTTCAGCCTCCCCTGTGAACTAGATAGGAGGATCGGTGGGGGTGGCTACATATAGAACAATTATTTTCTCCATCTTCCTCCTGCAGTATCGGAATGCCTGTGAGAGGTAGAGGAGAAGCAGGCATTCCGAGACTGCAGGAGGAAGATGGAGAAAATGATTCTTCTATATGTAGCCACCCCCACCGATCCTCCTATCCTGCTTCTCTCTGCTGCTCCCGCAGGGCTCTCCACCGCACCCATACTCTCTGCCAACCCCGTGCTCTCCACATCACCCCCATGCTCTCTGCCACCCCCCATACTCTCCACCTCCCCCCATGCTCTCTGCCACCCCCCATGCTGTCTGCCTCCCCCCATGCTCTCTGCCACCCCCCATGCTGTCTGCCACCCCCCATGCTGTCTGCCACCCCCATGCTGTCTGCCACCCCCCATGCTGTCTGCCACCCCCCATGCACTCTGCCACCCCCCATGCTCTCTGCCACCCCCCATGCTGTCTGCCACCCCCCATGCACTCTGCCACCCCCCATGCTGTCTGCCACCCCCCATGCTCTCCGCCACCCCCCATGCTCTCCGCCACCCCCCATGCTCTCCACCTCCCCCCATGCTCTCTGCCTCCCCCATGCTCTCCGCCTCCCCCCATGCTCTCCGCCACCCCCCATGCTCTCCGCCACCCCCCATACTCTCCACCTCCCCCCAATACTCTCCACCTCCCCCATGCTCTCTGCCACCCATACTCTCCACCTCCCCCCATGCTCTCTGCCACCCCCCATGCTTTCTGCCACCCCCATACTCTCCGCCTCCCCCCATGCTCTCTGCCACCCCCTCATACTCTCCACCTCCCCCCATGCTCTCTGCCCCCCCCCATGCTCTCTGCCACCCCACATGCTCTCCACCTCCCCCCCATGCTCTCTGCCACCCCACATGCTCTCCACCTCCCCCCCATGCTCTCTGCCACCCCCATGCTCTCTGCCACCCCCCATGCTCTCCACCTCCCCCCATGCTCTCTGCCACCCATACTCTCCACCTCCCCCCATGCTCTCTGCCACCCCACATGCTCTCTGCCACCCCACATGCTCTCCGCCACCCCCCATGCTCTCTGCCACCCATACTCTCCACCTCCCCCCATGCTCTCTGCCACCCCCATACTCTCCGCCTCCCCCCATGCTCTCTGCCACCCCCATGCTCTCTGCCACCCCCCCATGCTCTCCGCCACCCCACATGCTCTCCGCCACCCCACATGCTCTCAGCCACCCCCCATGCTCTCCGCCACCCCCCATGCTCTCCGCCACCCCCCATGCTCTCCGCCACCCCCATACTCTCTGCCACCCCCCATACTCTCTGCCACCCCCCATGCTCTCTGCCACCCCCCATGCTCTCTGCCACCCCCCATGCTCTCCACCTTCCCCCCATGCTCTCTGCCACCCCCCATACGCTCCACCTCCCCCCATGCTCTCTGCCACCCCCTCATAGTCTCCACCTTCCCCCATGCTCTCTGCCACCCCCCATACTCTCCACCTCCCCCCATACGCTCCACCTTCCCCCCATACACTCCACCTTCCCACCATACGCTCCACCTCCCCCCCATGCTCTCTGCCGCCCCCCATGCTCTCTGCCGCCCCCCATGCTCTCTGCCACCCCCCATGCTCTCTGCCACCCCCCATGCTCTCTGCCACCCCCCATGCTCTCTACCACCCCCTATACTCTCCACCTCCCCCCATACGCTCCACCTACCCCCCCATACTCTCCACCTCCCCCCATACGCTCCACCTCCCCCCCATGCTCTCTGCCACCCCCTCATAGTCTCCACCTTCCCCCATGCTCTCCACCTTCCCCCATGCTCTCTGCCACCCCCCATACGCTCCACCTACCCCCCATACGCTCCACCTCCCCCCATACGCTCCACCTCCCCCCATACGCTCCACCTCCCCCCATGCTCTCTGCCACCCCCTCATAATCTCCACCTCCCCCCCATGCTCTCCACCTCCCCCCCATGCTCTCTGCCACCCCCCAAGCTCTCTGCCACCCCCCATGCTCTCCACCTCCCCCCATACGCTCCACCGACCCCCCATGCTTTCTGCCACCCCCTCATAGTCTCCACCTCCCCCCATGCTCTCTGCCACCCCCCCATACTCTCCACCTCCCCCCATACGCTCCACCTCCCCCCATGCTCTCTGCCACCCCCTCATAGTCTCCACCTCCCCCCATGCTCTCTGCCACCCCCCATACTCTCCACCTCCCCCCGATGCTCTCCACCTCCCTCCATGCTCTCTGCCACCCCCCCATACTCTCCACCTTCCCCCCATACGCTCCACCTCCCCCCATGCTCTCTGCCACCCCCTCAAACTCTCCACCTCCCCCATACTCTCCACCTCCCCCCCATGCTCTCCACCTCCCCCCCATGCTCTCCACCTCCCCCCATGCTGTCCACCTCCCCCCCATGCTCTCCACCTCTCCAATGCTCTCTGCCACCCCCCGTGCTCTCTGCCACCCCCCGTGCTCTCCACATTACCCCCACGCTCTCCGCTTCCCCCTGTGCTCTTCACATTCCCCATGCTCTCCGTTGCTCCCCCCATGCTCTCCACCTCCCCCCATGCTCTCCACCTCCCCCCATACGCTCCACCTCCCCCCAATGCTCTCTGCCACCCCCTCATAGTCTCCACCTTCCCCCATGCTCTCCACCTTCCCCCATGCTCTCTGCCACCCCCCATACGCTCCACCTACCCCCCATACGCTCCACCTACCCCCCATACGCTCCACCTCCCCCCATACGCTCCACCTCCCCCCATGCTCTCTGCCACCCCCTCATAGTCTCCACCTCCCCCCCATGCTCTCCACCTCCCCCCCATGCTCTCCACCTCCCCCCCATGCTCTCCACCTCCCCCCCATGCTCTCTGCCACTCCCCATGCTCTCTGCCACCCCCCATGCTCTCCGCCACCCCCCATGCTCTCCACCTCCCCCCATAAGCTCCACCTCCCCCCCATGCTCTCTGCCACCCCCTCATAGTCTCCACCTCCCCCCATGCTCTCTGCCACCCCCCCATGCTCTCTGCCACCCCCCCATACTCTCCACCTCCCCCATACTCTCCACCTCCCCCCATACGCTCCACCTCCCCCCCATGCTCTCTGCCACCCCCTCATAGTCTCCACCTCCCCCCATGCTCTCTGCCACCCCCCCATACTCTCCACCTCCCCCCCGATGCTTTCCACCTCCCTCCATGCTCTCTGCCACCCCCCATACTCTCCACCTTCCCCCCATACGCTCCACCTCCCCCCCATGCTCTCTGCCACCCCCTCAAACTCTCAACCTCCCCCCCATGCTCTCCACCTCCCCCCCATGCTGTCCACCTCCCCCCATGCTGTCCACCTCCCCAATGCTCTCTGCCACCCCCGTGCTCTCTGCCACCCCCCCCCCCGTGCTCTCCACATTACCCCCACGCTCTCCGCTTCCCCCTGTGCTCTTCACATTCCCCATGCTCTCCGTTGCTCCCCCCATGCTCTCCACCTCCCCCTATGCTCTCCGCCACTACCCCCTGTGCTCTTCCGGTCTTCCCATCACCCCATGCTCTCCGCCAGCCCTCCTGTGCTGTCCACATCCCCCATGCTCTCCATTGTCCTCCCTGGGCTCTCCACCTCCCCCCATGCTCTCCGCTGCCCCCCTGTGCTCTCCTCTTCCTCCCTGTGTTCTCTGCCTCTCCCCTGTGCTCTCGCCCCACCCCATGTTCTCAAGGTTCTTCCCTGTGCTCTCCAACCCCCATGCTCTTTCCTTGTCGCACCCCCCCCTCCACACCTCTGCTGGGTTCCCCCCTCCCCTCTCTCAGGGGATCTCTCAGGGTGGAGAGTGGGGAAGGGGCCAGTTAACATGTCATGGGCTGCTCAATCCAAAATGCCCGGGCCTATTTTTTGTCCCAGTCCGGGCCTGGCCTGCACTGAAAGGATTAACTGCCATTTTTTTCCAGGGGAAATGAGAAGGCTTTAGTCTCACCTGATCCAGCAGTGGAATGTTCCTGGTGTCCTTACATTCAGAACAGTTCTGTGGGGCCTGCTCTCGGCTTGATGAAGTCAGGAACAGTCCACTGCTCAAGGCTCCTTGAGCACAGGTGTGCAGGAGCTGCAGAGACCAGTTTTAAGCCGGCAATAGATGGTTCGAATCTCAGGGATCAGCCGAGATTCAAACCATGTCTGGGCAAGCTGATTTTACCCAAGTTAATCCATTGACTGACTTGGGTACAACCCCCCCCCCCCCTCCCCCAGAACATAATAGCCCAGCTGGAGTCATTTGAATCAAGCCATTTTCTTTTCTAAAAAAAATTATCTTATCAGGTAAGTATATATCTTTTCTTCTCTCCCCTAGACATATCTAAGTTCATCACAGATGGTCAAGAATCATTCTCAACTAAGAGGAATTGTTAGTAAGATATAAGAAAGGTATATTACTTACTTTAAAGAGACTATGTACCATCTCTTTGAATTTTTGCACAGTGGTTCCTCTTGTTGGCTTGTCAAACAGTATAATTTCTTTCCTAGGTTCCAGCTCAGATCCAAAATCAACATGCTCAGCATCCTCCATCTGACACTTTATCACACCTTCTAGATTTCCCCAGATTCCCAGATACTTCTAAAACAGAGCATTTCAACAATGTATAATCAGAGCTTGCACTTCAATGCTGGACATCATGCCTGTAACTGTCTTTTAAGATTGGATGAGCAAAGTGGCATTTGGTATAAGGCCTTATGCATCTGAGTGCACTTTGTGCTCGTGTGGGTCCAATGTGCGGCACATACGCATGCAGTCCTTTTCAAACAACATGCATCTTTAGACCTGAATACTGTACCAGTTTATAGAACTGAAGATTCTCTTTTATAGAGACTCAATTCACATGAGATTGTATACAAGGACTTTATAGATCATTCTTTTTGCTGGCTGCTTGTATGTATTCGCACAGATCAATCTATTTTGTTTGCAGAGTTTAAACGACTGGGCTGATCCCCCCTGCTGTACCAGGGATATGTTTTAGTTATAAACAGGCAGTTTTGTTTTTATTACTGGCACTGTTGGAGTACTGATACCATTGTTGGAAAATTCAACTGCCTGCATACTTTGCATGTTTGACATCATTATTTTTTCTTCCTATCAGCAAATTTTAAATCATATTGAGACCATTAAAGGTTTTGAGAAAAAAAATTTGAAGTCTCAGTATAAGGTACTGTAGCTTACCGCCATTATAATGGAACAGTCTTGATGCTGTACAGCTCTACCTCAAGTTTGGATTATGCTTGGGACACAACCAGTAAAATAAGGAAACACCAAACCGATACGGCACCAATCATTTAGTTTTACAAATCACTCCTTTAATATCATGCACAGTCCAATAATAAAATATTAGGGCTAAAATGACTGAATATACCAAATAAGCATCATATGAAATGCCATCTTTATAAAGAACACTGGGACTCAAATGGCTGAGGAAAGATGTGTTCCAAACATTTCATGATGCCCAAGGAACAAAACACTGCGTTTGCAATATGAGAAAATATGGTTGGTTGCTGTGGGGCAAACATTCAGTTCCTCTTAGACATTTATATAAATGTTATCAGTAATATTATTGTATTATGTGGCTCTACTGCTAAAAATAAAAAAAGGTTAGCCATACTCTCTAGAGAAGGGTCACTGACGCACTTCTCAGAATGTTAAGTAGAAGTGAGAGCCCTGCATTATCTTCTCTTATGAGCACACAAGGGAAGATGTTCCAGATGTTGCAGAACTACAGCTCCCCAAGCATCATATGAGACTTTAACAGATGGAGTGCTGAAGACTGCTTATCCCTGACATGCACCGTCTCTGCTATTCTCCCTAGTAATGCGCAAAGAATTCAAATATTACCTGATTGTTCGGTCTGGTTGACAAACATTTTCCAAAATAGAGATTTTCCTTGGAGCAAAGACCTTCACAGGCTGATCCGTCAATAATGCCTTTTCTATACTTATCACACTAGAAGCAGAAGAGAAAAAAAAAAAAAACACATCAATAGTGAAACGATTAAACTAGATAAACAAACGTTCTCGCTGCAGGTTTTATTTACTCTGAAAACATTTCCTATGGGATTCTGTATCTCCACTGTGACCACTTGTCCTAGCAATAACCAGTTTCTTTTCATGTTACTTGAAAAAAAAAAATAGAATTTTCTTCTTAGAATCCTATCTTTTTGTATGTTGTATTGGTAGATAAGTCAATACATAAGTCATCGTCTCACTTTACAGATTTCATCACCAAGCACAGTACTGCACAATACAAACATTTTTTGGACCAACTGTGATACAATATCATTGTGTATGTTTTGTGGGTGATTTCATCCGTGGTCCTCAAATAACCATGCAGAGTTAAGAGATTTGATTTACTATTCTTCACTCCCGGTGTATCAAAGATATATAGAGCTCTGTGTGCCCACTACTTTTTCAAAAACTATGGAAAAGAATTGTTCCAAAAGCATTTAAAAGTAGCCATGTATGTTGGCTGAAATTCCTGCTTGTGCACCCAAGTGTAAGGTCCACTGACCGGTAACTGACAATATACACTCACCGGCCACTTTAGTATGTACACCTTCTTAATATTGGGTTGGACCCCCTTTTGCCTTCAGAACTACCTTAATTCTTCATGGCATAGATTCAACAAGGTGTTGGTAACATTTTGCAGAGATTTGGGTCCATACTGACATGATAGCATCACGCAGCTGCTGCAGATTTGTCAGCGGCTTATCCATTATGCAAATCTCCTGTTCCACCACATTCCAAAGTTGCTCTGTTGGATTGAGCTCTAGTGACTGTGGAGGCCATTGGAGTACAATGAACTCATTGTTATGTTCAACAAACCAGTTTTTAGAGGATTTGAGCTTTGTAACATGGTGCATTATCCTGTTGGAAGTAGCCACCAGAAGATTTGTACACTGCAGTTATAAAGGGATGGACATGGTCAGCAACAATACTCAGGTAGGCCATGACATTTAAACAATGCTCAATTGCTACTAAGGGGCCCAAAGTGTTCCAAGAAAATATCCCCTACACCTTTAGACCACCTCCACCAGCCTGAACCATTGATACAAGGCAGGATATATCCATGCTTTAATGTTTATGCCAGATTCTGACCCTACCATCTGAATGTTGCAGCCAAAATCGAGACTCATCAAACCAGGCAACAATTTTCCAATCTTCTATTGTCCAATTATGGTGAGTCTGTGCGAATTGTAGCCTCAGCTTCCTGTTCTTAGCTGACAGGAGTGGCACCTAGTGTGGTCTTCTGCTGCTGTAGCCCATCTGCTTCAAAGTTCAATGTGTTGTGCATTTACAGATGGTATTCTGCATACTTTGGTTGTAACAAGCTGTTATTTGAGTTACTGTTGCCTATCATCTTGAACCAGTCTGCCCATTCTCCTCTGACACTCACAAGGCATTTTCACCCATCAACTGCCGCTCACTGGATATTTTCTCTTTTTCGGATCATTCTCTGTAAACCCTAGAGATGGTTGTGTGAAAATCCCAGTAGATCAGCGGTTTTTAAAATAATCAGACCAGCCCGTTTGGCACCAACAACCATGCCACATTCCAAGCCAATTAAATCCCCTTTCTTTCAAATTCTAATGCTCGGTTTGAACTTCAGCAGATCATCTTCACCACGTCTAGATGCCTAAATGCATTGAGTTGGTGCCATGTGATTGGCTGATTAGCAATTTGTGTTACCAAGCAATTGAACAGGTGTACCTAATACAGTGGCCAGTGAGTGTACACTCCTGCTGCAGAAGGAGTTGCAGAACTGCCAGATATAAAAGAAACGAATGTAGTTATAGGACTTGTGTGTTTTTTCTCGTCAAATTTGTTTATTGATTTTGAAAATATAAACATTGATACAATTAACAAAATATTGATTACATTAAATGGTAGCATTAGTTGAATTTACGTATCAGATCTTAGTATTTCTTGTAGTTACAAGCAATGAAAGACTTAAATAGGCTATATGTTTTAGAAAGACTAAGGTGTTACAATCAATTTTAACAATTGTATAATCAAGAGCAACAAAAAAATGAAAAAGTTGTTAAACCTTTAACGTTGAGTAATATGTAATAAAGAAATAATATTAATTACTATGAGATTCAGTTATTTATAATAGGACATTAGAGCTTACTATCTATTATTGTATTATTATTGAACATTATAAAAGTGAGTGTTTCACTACCATTTAGTTATGTAAAAATAAATAGGAGAAGACAGGATAGAATAAGGAGAAAAGAAAATAATTAAAGGAAAGTAAAGATAAGTAGAAGAAGAAAAAAAAAAAGAAGACTGGATTAGTAGAGGTTTCCGGGGATTTCTTAGTAACAATATATACATAGTATCTTTTTATCAGTTATTCAAAACAAAGTTATATAGTTACCAAGGTCTTAGTAAAGAAGTGTCAAAATTAGGAGAAAGAAAGTGGGTCACCCAAGGACTCCAAATTTTCTCAAATTTAGGTATGTTATCGTTGGATATGGCAGGACTTGTGTGTTTTTTAATTCAAGTAATACATTACTTAGATTTGCCTTTGTATCAGCCTCTTGCAGTTCCTGGATTTTTGAAAAATATTGTAATTCTGTTCAACCAGTCTTAGGATCCAGGCCCTTTTGCCCAATGGAAGAGCAGCTGCATACTTAAAATAAGTCATCCCTGTGCTCATTCTACTTTCAGAATCGTCGTCCTGTTAACACACAAGCCTTGCAGAAGACCCTGGTTTGTTTTTCGACTTGTCCTCCCACAAGTCCTTGATGGAGTTTGAAGTGATGAGATGCGCTGGGCCGATGACGTCATGACACACATGTGTGCTGGGTATAAAGTGTAATTTCAAAATGCTTTGATGTACTTTTAAAATGTGAGCACCTTTTTTAATTACTGTTCTCTTTGGTAATAAATGTACAAGATTGAATGGGTGTGTAAACAAGGGTTTTTCATATCGGTCTCATTAATGGTCATTAAGGAGAAGAAATCAATTGAGCAGCGACAGCGATAATCTAGTGGAACGTATAGCATTGTAGTTAATCTATGACGTTTGTATAAAGGGGTCAGAATAGTTGGGAAGTTCTGAATCCTCTAGAATGGTTGGCACATACAATTGATGGTGGCTTTACATGTTTGGAATATACATTACTAGATAGAAAAATATATTGTGGATAGAGATTTTCAGAATATGGACACTTTATGGAACATGAGACTTACGCTGACATGTTATACATTATACATGTTATTGATTTGATACATTATTTAAATGGTAATGCAACATTTGATTGATTCATGTCATTTCACTATAAAGGTTTGTAAGTTTATAACATTCTGTGTCTAGTTTTTGTGAAGAATAAATTATCACTTAAAGCTAAACATTAGGCAGAAATAAAATCGAAAAGATAATGTATTCCTGTATTCATTAATATTAACCTAATATTGTTGTTGCCAACAATATTAGGTTAATGTTATTGAGCATTAGCATCTTTCATGCTATTTGAGTGCATCTGTGCAAATTTGGTGTTTGATATTTTTTAGCACGAGTGCAGTTTTTAAATAGTCACATTGCTGTATTCATTAATACATCATTACATTTATATTTTTCAGGCAGAGTAAGTACCTAAATTTGATTTGTATAAACTTATTTCACTCCCTGTAGAGTAGAAATTTGGGAGGAAGAAGCAGCACAAGGAGCATGCTAAAGGGAAGCATAGCAGATGGGCAGAGTGAGATCGTAAACTGTGCTGCTTCTGCTCCCCTGAAAGCCTGGATCAGACAAAATGAGTTAAATAATGCTGGCTGTCAGTCAACCTAGAAAACTGAGTTTCCACAACTAATGGTGGAAAAGAAATACTGTTGGGATAGCGCTGAATTGAGCATGAGTATTGCAGCAAATGCTGCTTCTTATTTCATGTTTTAACTGTATATAGATTCGAAACATTTTTGCTGGAGTTCTACAACTGGACATTTTTACAGCTGCTGTCTTTGGCTTCAGGCATTTTTTTTCTACAGCCAGTCAACTCCCCAGCATGGTATCCTGTGTCCATGCACACATAGGCTGTTATCAGCGTTTTTTGGCAAGGGTGTTTTCTGGCTGGAACCCCCCCCAGAACTAGTGGGTTTTACAAGTTTTTCAGCCATAAAAACACTAATGCCCTGTACACACGGTCAGACATTGATCAGACATTCCAACAACAAAATCCATGGATTTTTTCCGAGGGATGTTGGCTCAAACTTGTCTTGCATACACAAGGTCACACAAGTTGTCGGAAAATCCGATCGTTCTAAACGCGGTGACGTAAAACACGTACGTCGGGACTATAAACGGGGCAGTAGCCAATAGCTTTTGTCTCTTAATTTATTCTGAGCATGCGTGGCACTTTGTGCGTCGGATTTGTGTACACACAATCGGAATTTCCGACAATGGACTTTGTTGTAGGAAAATTTTATAGCAAGCTCTCAAGCTTTGTGTGTCGGAAATTCCGATGGAAAATGTGTGATGGAGCCCACACACGGTCGGAATTTCCGACAACAAGGCCCTATCACACATTTTCTATCGGAAAATCTGACCGTGTGTACAGGGCATAACTCTGATCATAGCTCAAATGCGCCAAAAACACTAAAAAATGCAGCTATTTGGCGTTTATCAGCATTTTTGAGCCATAATCTTTGTGTGGGAGTATAATTTTGCTAAAAAAAAAAAAAAAAAAAAAAAAAACGCTAAAAAAAATGCTACTGCAAAAACTCATTCTACAGCTACAGCTTTCTACTGCTAATGCTACTGGTGTTTTTATAATGTCCAGTGCGCATAAGGCCTAAAGATTTACCAATATTATTACTTCAATTTGCATGTGCTGAAGACTCTGGGGCAGATAGGATGCCGGTTAGCCACATCTTCCTTAGAGGTTACATATCCCTGCTGGAGATAGTTGCAATCAGAGCTCCATAGAGACGAGCAACATTTCCCAGTAAGAGCAACTGATACTTTAAAAGCATTTACAAGGAAAATGGTAGAAAATAGATAAATACTTACAGTAGAAGAAGCAATAATCCCATGCATGGATAATGTTTGAGTCAAACAGTATAGAAAATGAAATATACATACAAATGTTTATATATATATATATATATATATATATATATATATATATATATATATATATATATATATATACACACACCAGTAAATGTAAATCCCCACAGGAACTCTAGCTTCAGCCTCACACAGCAAATCATGAACATGTTTTGTAATGTCGTTGCTCACTGTTTTGCCTCCTATCACAATGACACTTCTAAACATGTTCCTAATTATACGCCTTAAGAATAATTGGGCTAATTAAAGGCTGTTAAGAGTGAGCACCAAGCTCATATAAAAGCCTTGGGGACAGATTCAGACAGAAATTTGTCACAGATTACAAGGCCCTTATTTTAGTGTCAGGCATCCAGACAGTGAATGCTTTGCATGTATATAAAATGGAAAAGAATTGTTTTCCTACTTTAAAATAAACTTTGGATGCAAAAGGTATCTGCTGGCCTGGGTTGTCTTTGCAATTATCATATGCATCCTAGTGTTCTGTACAGTTTTACCCATATATGATTCACAGTCTGTCAGCATCCTTAGGTGTCTTCTGTGACCTCACCACTTATTGCAAGTTCAAATTGGGCCATCATTACGATGGGCAAATTTTTATTTAATTTTTTTTAACAGGAACCTGCAGGAGATGGGAGGGAATGATTAGCTTTGCCGTTTACAGCAGCCAAAGATTTGGGTACCCCAGATTGCAGAAGATTAGTCATGGCCCCAGGAGGGTGCCTGGGTGTGCTAGAGCTCCGCAAATCCTCCTAGAACTCTCAAACAGCTGCCACCACATGTCATTTTGTAAAGCACTTTGTGCTGCTGTACCTCTCCCCCAAATCATCCCCTTATGTTGATTGTGGACAGCCCCGGTTTCCTTGTCTGGGCAGTGCTCCCACCCCAAGCTTGTCCCAATATGTAATCAATGGCAGGAATATCCGGGCAGTAAACCAGCACTTCTACAACCCACATCACCATCAACCTTCCTGCCTGCCTGCTGTCCCCATCTCCACCAATATTTTAAGTATGCTGCTGCTGATTGTGAGGAGGTGGACACCCAGGGTAAAATTGAATGTCAAAGCTCACCAGAGGCACACTGCACTGGCTGCTAATGTAAGGGGACACACTGACCACCATTGTAAATGGGCACACCGAGCACTGGCCAGTAACCAGAATATTTTATCAAATTTAATTTTAAAAGTATAGTGTAAAGTAAAAAGGAAAAGCGAGAACCTACATTTCACAGTTAGAAACCAGTAAACAAACGCAGGTTGTGGTCTATCCCGATAACACCACACATTACCAACAAATGAAATAGAACAGAGCATTACCAACAGATGAAATATACTTTAAACATCTAGGACCAGAGGAGAACATATACAAGCTGTAACTCTGATATTGTACACATACCATCATCTACAGAAGGTACTGTACATACAACAGAAGATGCACCACAAAGAAAAAAAGGCCATAAACATTAGGTGCCGAAAAAGGAAAGATTGGTTAAACCCTCTAAGAGTGTGTGATGTGCATAGCCACACTGCAGCAAAGGTTCCCAAAGGGGATCCATGAGCCCTGACATGCCGTATCTGAATTTTCCACCCAAGAGGACAAAATTTTTTCGGATGGAGTAGAGCATCCTCTGCTGTTGTAGGAAAGAACAGAATTTATAAGGGTTTCCACTTATGAAGGGTTGATGGGACTGAGGACAGCCATAGTAGCACAATCGCGTTTCAGGTATAAAAGTAGCAGACCAAGTAGCGTTTTTTGTGGACCAAGGGTTCAATAAAATAAAGAGATATTCAATTCTAAGGGTATCTAAATGTTGGTAACAGCTGCAATGAATTGCAAAACCTGTTGCCAATATTGGCTTATCATGGGACAGGTCCAAAAGATGTGGAGGAAGTTTGCATTTACACTGTTACATCCCCAGCACATGGTGGAGTGATTGGCTAAGAACTTGCCCACTCAGTCTGGTGAGAGGTAATAACAATGCATGATTTTAAATTGCACAAGCTTATCTCTGGTGGAAATCAATTGCTGTGATAATCCCAGATATCATCCCAATCATCACTGTTAATATCTGGGAGATCAGAGGTCTAATTCTCTCTGCACTTAAAGTGGGGTTCCACTCAAATTTTTAACTTAATTTTACCCCCTTCAGTTATTTGCATAGATGTTGAATAGCCGCACAAAAAAAAGTTTTATCGCTGTAATTACCTTTATATTGTACTTTATTGTGGCACTTCCTGTCTCTCCTCCCATGGGAGTAGGCGTGTTTATTGCCTTTCCCCGGCGCCGCACTGTCTCCTGGGAGCTTAGTGTCAGGCTTCCCAAGATTCAGTGTGGAAACAATAATTATGCGTGTGAACAAGCTGTGAATAAACAGCATTCACCGCATCCAGGAAATCAATGCTTGTGGGCTTCACATGCCCACAAGCAAGATGGAAACAGCCAGCATCACATTTTTTAAGTTATTCTTCAGTACGAAAACAGACAGAGGCGGAAATATTACACCCAAACGGTGAGTATTATTTTGGGATTAGCAAAGTGTCTCAATGACCAAAAAAAAAAAAAAGATTGGTCGCCGGACTCCCGCTTCAAGCAAAACCTGCGAGATGGGCTGTTGCAAGGCCTTGTATAGAACCAAATGGGTCCAAAGCAAGGACTTAGCTTATAAAAGAGACTCTAAATTGAAAGTGGATAAACTGGTAGAAAAGAAAGTAAATTGTGTGAGACAGTCATGATAAAGGTGAATATAACGGAAAAAGTACCAATTAGGGAGAAAATATTTAGGTTTTAGCACTCTGAAGGAAGGAAGTTTATTATCAAACAAGTTCTTCAAAACCTTAACTCTCCTCGATGCCCACACGGCTGGCTCTAGGTAACTGAAAAAGTTGAGGACGATTTGGATTGCTCCACAGAGGTACATATGGTGACCATTGACCCGAAACATCTGTACGAAGTACGCCAATCCTATTCCAAGCTTTAATAGTTGATCTCATGGTGCAAGTGAGGGGGTATGAGGCCTGACAGCTTCTGTATAAGAGAGACTACAATGCCTCATATGAACCAAGGATGGCAGCTTCAACCACAGCTTTATCTCGGATAACCATAAGCCAGTTGTGGGCAAGCACAAGCTGCCCAGCCAAAAAGTATTGAAAAAAGGTCAGGAGTGCCAACTCACCAGAGGCTAAGGACTTTCTCAATGTAGATAAGCTGAGTCACAAGGGCCCATTACTCCATAAAAAGGAGGACATATGTACATTTAGTTGCTAAAAGAGGGACAGCCAGACATAGTAACTTCATCTTAATTAAATGCATCTTGCGATGAGATAAGGGTGGGGACTTCCAACTACCAAACCTGGAAGGTCAGGAGAAGCAAAAAATTTAGGGTGACAATACTCTGCCAAGTATTTAATTTCAGTTTTCCATTGGAGAGTCAACGAGAAGTCCCTGGCCACATCTGGTATGGGGTCAAGCTGGGTTCAGCAGCAAAATTGGCCTTATTGATAAAAAATGTTTGCGCCTGGTACATGGATTCAGGGAGGGTCCCCTAATCATGAAACTGTGCGTAGAGATTACAAAGAGTAGAGGGGAGCTCCACACTTTATCATTTATTCCACTCTGGGGAGATGGCATCTGGGCTAGGGGCTTTGCCAAGGACAAAACAGCTATATGATCCATTTCTACAGATAAAGGAACATCTATAAAAGGCCATATCCTGAGATGCTACGGAAGGAATTGATGCAGCCCATCATACAATATATAACAAAATCAGTGCAGCGCAAAAGTATATATTAGTTTAATCACAGTCCCAATATGAGAGATGGTCCTCCTCCATGTGTAAAGTGCTTGATATCAAAAAAGACAGTGATGAGGGTGAATGCAGCCTGTCCACCACAGATAGTTCTAGCCACTCACTTCAAAAATTTGACCTGAAAAGGTCACATACTATGTATCTCATACCATGGGGAATCGACATCCAGCACTCAAGCAACGATGTATGAGACGATCTCCACCAAGGGTCAGTATGTAAACATAAGGAAGAGATCTAATTCTCTCTGTTTTATGTGTTTATTTTAGCAATAAAAGGTATGAAATTCATTTACAAGTATAGCACTTCAAACCAAGTGCAGGCGTGATGGCACTGATATTGTTTCAAACCAAGAAAATGGCCGCGGGTGACATCATACGTAACTCCTCCCCCGTACATGTTACGTCCTATGGGCGGGACTTTCTCAGCGTAACGTAGACACCCCTCTCAGTTATATAATGAATGCCATAGCAACCTAACGCCAATTAAACCATTTTCTCAGGAAAGAATGTCTCAGCCGCACAATTTATCCTGCCTATCATATAAGCTATACGTGAACCAGTACAATTGTAACATGAAATGTTACAAACAAATAAATTCACTATATTCAGCCTGACCATGTGCTAAAATATATATACACATTGGGGACATTAAATTCCCACTTACCACGATTTATAACAATTAAACCAATTTCTCAGGACAGAACAACACAGCCGCACAATTTATCCTTCCTATCATATAAGCTTTAAGAGAACCAGTACAATCGTAACATGAAATGTTACAAATAATTTAGAATTAAAAAAAGGATTCTAGCCATTATATTCAGTCTGACCGTATGCTAAAAATATATATACATTGGGGATATAAAATTCCCACACTAAATTAAAGGGGCACTTCAACAATCAGCGCGAACATGGAAATCAATAATTGAATAAAATATAAAACAATGACGTCACACCACAGCCACTCCCTTAACATGTTTGACAGAATAATCATCATATGTAAATATATAATAAAAACTGAATATAAAATAATTAAAAACTAATAAGATAATTAATAAAATTACTAATAATAAACTATCCAAAATAAAACAATTAAGATCATTCAAGCCTGCAGGGGACATGCCTTTAGTTTCATATATCCAGAAAGATTCTCTGTGACTTAACTGGCGAAGATAATTGCCACCTCTCCAATGTTTGGAGAGTTTCTATTCCCCAAAATTGCAAACCCTTGGGATTACGATGATGACACATTCTAAATACCTAGATATGCTGTGTGTTTTAAGCCCATTTTTAATATTATTGATGTGTTCACCTACTCGTACATGTAAAGCCCTACTTGTCCTCCCAAAGTACTGAAGTCCACAGTCGCATTCCAACATGTAAACACCACCTGTGGCACAGGTGATAAGATCCCTAATTTGATATTGTTTATGTGTGACTGACGAACTGAACGTTTTACGTTTCTTAATATTAGTTCTAAAACTCTTACAAGTGGCACATCTTCCACATGCATAAAAGCCTGATAAAAAAAGTAAACAATTTGTTATCAATAATCCTGGTGGGGGGGGGGGAATAATTACTCCCGGAGCCAGGGTATCCCTTAGTGATGGCGCTTTACAATATATAAACTGAGGTCGTGTGGGGAGTAGTGGCCCAAGAACACGATCCTGTCTAAGAATGGGCCAATATTTGGTCAGAATTTTCTCAACTTTTTTATATTAAATACTGTAGTCCATAATCACCCGGAATTCCCTATTTTTACCATTCCCACCTCCATTGGTATCTGCAGTAATAGTATCTCTATCTTCCTAACTTTCTCTATCTTAGTCTCTATATCAGTATGTGTATACCCTTTTTGCACGAACCTATTGGCCAGGACCTGGGACTGCAATAAAAATTCATCCTCTGACGAACAATTACATCGGAGTCTGATAAACTGTCCCCTGGGGATGTTGCATAGCCACATTTTGTGATGGCTACTATTTAAGGGTATGCATGCATTCCGATCAGTTGGCTTAAAATGATTCCTAGTAAAAAAACGATCATCCTTTTTGGAGATTTCCAAATCCAAGAATGTCGTTTGATTTAAATCAATATTCCAATGAGTTTGATATTTTTAGTATTATCCAACTTATTGGTAAAAATCCTCAAACTTGCCATATCCTCCTCCCAAATCAGGATCAAATCGTCTATGTACCTCCTGTAACAGACCAACTGAGGTGGGTGATCCTTGAAAACGACCTCTTCCCCCCCAGTGTGTCATAAAAAGATTGGCCACACTGGGAGCGAAGCCAGCTCCCATCGCCACACCCCTGGTCTAAAGGAAGTACCGGCAATCAAACCAGAAATAATTGTTCACCAAACAAAATTTTAAACAATTAAGTAAAAACCTGATGTTTTCTAGTGATATCTGAGCTGGCTAGAGCCCATTTGACTGAAGCCAGAGCGTCGTCATGACTAAGAATGTTGTACAATGATCCAACATCTGCAGTCACCAAGATGCTCAAAGGTCTACTAGTGAGAGTATCCAGGATTTGAATAATCTGCTTGGTATCTCTCAAATATGCATCCATCTTTGTGACCAAAGGCTGAAGGAAAAAGTCTATATACTGACCTAATCTTGCGGTGATAGAATCAATTCCATTCACAATGGGGCGACCCAGCGGTTGTTCTATACTTTTATGTATCTTTGGTAAAAAATACATAATGGGGGTTCTACAGAATAAGTGATCCAAATATAAACCTTCTTTGGTGGTCAAAATTCCTTTATGCTTCCCTTTCTCTACCAAGAAATGCAACTCCTCCTTAAAGCTCAACATAGGGTTACCTGCCAATGGCACCTCGGTATCTTTATCTCTAAGTAGTCTATACATTTCCTCTTAGCAATATGTTCTTCTTAGTACCACTAATCCTCCCCCTTTATCCGCAGGTCAGATAACAATATCCTTCCTCTTTTCCAAAGAGCTGATACCTTTAATTTGTTGAGAATCATTGATCTTTTTCACATTAGAGCGGTGTTCTAGTCCAATATTTTTTTTTTAAAGTCAGCAGCTGCAAACACTGTAGCTGCTGACGTTTAATAAGAATACTTACCTGTCCAGGGAGCCCGCGATGTCGGCCCCGAGGCCAATCCGTCCATCAGATCAGGTGCAGGTGCCGCCATTTCAACTAAGGGAAACCGGCAGTGGAGCCTGGTTTACGACTGCGCGAGACGCGCAGCGCTTTGTGAATGGCCAGCTCGTCTTCTGGGACACACACATGTCCCAGAAGACAATGGGGAGCTCGCCGCAGAAGAAGATGTGATGTCCTCGGCCTTGGCCCGGCTGGATCGGAAGTACTCTTAGTACTTCAAAAAAAGGTACAAGAGAAAGTAAAAAAAATATATATGTTTAAATATCCAAAAACGAGAGGTGGAAAGGTGGTCTTTCGTTTAAGACCATCTCTCAAAATTGGGTGGAACTCCGCTTTAAGGGTATCTAAATCACTACACACCATATTTCTGAACACTTCAATGTCAATTGTCTGAACAAGGGGGATTAAATACATATTTAGTCCTAACGCTAGATTACAGGTTGGGAAAAAATCCTCTGTATCAGATTTGATGCAAAATATTTTTTAATATTAAGCCCTTGGATATACTTCTGGGCATTAATATATGTTTGGAATTTATTTAAATTCCTAATAGGGGCAAATTTTAGACCTTTGACCAAAACACGTATCTCAGTCTGATAAAGGGGTCCCAATTAAATTGTATATCCCTGTGCCTAGTGGGGTCTTTGCCTTTTGGATTCTTCTCGCCCTCTACATCCTCTGTCTTTTCTTTTCTTTTGGCTGAATTGGCCATTCCTGACTGGACCCTGTTGGGGGATGGTCCCTCCACCCGCCTACCCAGGTCAAAGTTTGCCGGGGTGGTCCTCTCCAAGGCATCCTCTGTTGGTCTAAAAAATGATCCCCCTGTTATCCTGCAGTGGGGCAAATCTATTGTAAGTGGAGACAGGTCCACCTTGTGTCTGATGGTAACCACCAACTCTACCTAAATGATGGTGACCTCTACCTGGGTTCTGACCTGATCTCCATGGGGCTTCACTATTGTAAGAGGAATTCGTTGGAGGGTCACTCCTATATGGTGACTGATGGTAATTACCTCCGCCCCTCCCCCTTCTGTTATTACTTATGTGCACAAAAATCTTGAGTAATGCTGATTGGTATTGACCAATAAAGCGATTGAGACACCTTCAATAAGGATTCTTATTTGTTTGTTGATAGTGCTTTCTAGAATAATGTTATTTCCAAACAACTATGGAGTTTTGTTCGTACTACCTTTCCCAAAATAGCTACATTCTATTCGCTCCCTAAGAGTCATAAAAATGATGGTGGCCCTCCCAGCAGACCCATTATATCGGAATACGGTGCTATCACAGAGAATCTATCAAAAGTGGTGGATGAACACCTGAGACCTTTTGTTCTTGCCCTGCCCTCCTATGTCCGACACAATTCATCTTTTGCAATTAATTGATGGCATCCACATGTCTGGTGGCTATATCTTGGCTACCTTAGATGTGGAGGCACTTTATAGTTCTATACCACACACCAAGGGACTTACGTGTATTCGCAAAGTACTATCCCAAACCAGTCACCATGAAGAATCTTTTAATGAGTTCATATTACGTTCTCTTTAATACATACTCAAGCATAATGTTTACCTGGGGGAGTGGGAGCAGACCATATTTGAGAATGAGGATCTCTCCATGTACCTGTGCAACATCATCACGCGGCACAGGTACATCGTGGGATGGTCCAGAGGACCTACTACACGAGTGTTTGGCTGCTCTTAACTAGAACAAGTTTAACTTTGTCATCAAGTTCCTCTAGAGTTACCTTCTTGGGTGTTGAAATTTACAAAGACCCTGATAACGTGCTATCCTGCAAGTTGTTCAGGAAGCCAACTGCAGGGAATACTATCCTACACTCCTCCAGTTTTCACCCTAGACCTCTAGTTAACTCGATTCGCTACTGCCAGTACTTGCGACCAAAATACAACTGCTCTAGTGATGAGGACTACAAGTATGAGGCTAATGCCGCGTACACACGACCGGTTTTGCTGTCGGAATTAACTCCGAAGGTTTCTCCGACGGAATTCCATTCAAGCGGTCTTGCCTACACACGGTCAACCCAAAGTCGACCAAAGTCCGACCGTCCAGAACGCGGTGACATACAACACCTACAACGGGACTAGAAAAAGGAAGTTCAATAGCCAGTGGCCAATAGCTTCTGTCTCGTACTTGCTTCACAGCATGCGTCGTTTTTGGTCCATCAGAACAGCATACAGACGATCGGTTTTCCCGGTTTTTTGGAAATATTTAGAAAATGTTTCATTTCTAGGTCCGTCAGAATTTTCGAAAAAAGAAGTTCGATGAGGCCTATACATGATCGGAATAGACGATGAAAACCTTCTGTCTGACTTTTTCTGTCTGACATTCCGCTCGTGTGTACGCGGCTTAGGGGTCTAAAACGAAGCTTGTTAGAGAGGGGTTACAGTCACAAATGCCTCAAAAAGGCATTTAACCGTGTAGCCAATATGAACATACATGATCTTTTATTTTCCAATAAAAAGAACAAACCTATTACGAATGAATGTACAAGAATCATCACCACATATTCCAATGAACATTTGAAAGTCAAACAAATCTTCAGTAAATACTGGCATCTTAACTACTGACCCCAGTATAGGACCTTTTGTGCCACCAGCCCCTTTAGTCACCTACAGGTGAGCCACCTCTGTGGGTGACATTCTAGTCCAAAGTGAATTTCGGGGACCCACGGGAATGTTCCCCATGGGAATGTGCCAATTGTTTGGCACATTTCCGTGTGGTTCTTTTTGCCCACTGTCGATAAATGGACACGCGGAAAAATATACGACTGCCCAATGGCTGAAACTTTACCCCTAGACACTTTGCTAACTATGGGAGTCATGCATCATCTGCAGTGTGGTTGCGGTTACTACTATATAGGCAAAACTTTACAAAATTATGGCAAAGAATTTATCGCCACATCTTGGCCATGCAGACTAGCAACCCTGATCTACCTTTAGGGAGACATGTGGCACAAGTCCACAGCGCCCACTTTCCTGAAGTGACCGGTTTAGTGTTAGACCGAAAACATCCAGGCTCACGGGGAGGAGACATCAACAAGCTCTTCCTACAGCGTGAGTTAAGATGGATTTCGGACTTGAATGCTACCTCGCCACCTGGTTTGCAGGAGGCCTTCAATTTTAAGCCCTTTCTACAGGGCTTTTCTTCTGGAGGCTTTGAGAGAGACATGTGAGTTATGCTGTTCTGTTACATCTCACATGTACATGTGTATAGGACATATGCTCATCAATATGCCCATCAATCTATACACTTTGACTAGAATTAGGGAGTCTTCCGTTGTTACCATGCTTTCTCTGACTGTACCCTTTGTGGCTTCACAATTCTTGTGTCATGTCCTCTTGCACAGCCTTTGGAATTTTTTTTGTGACGCAAGCCATCTTTTCTTCACCGGAGCTCTCCGGCACACGGGGGCCCCCTGGCGCCATCGGGCTGTGTGCATGGTGACACCGCTTGTGCCGGGGGATCGTCGGATAGACGAGCCCCTGAACACTCCTGTGACACAGGTGCTCGGAGAGGCTCATCAAATTTTGCGATGGGCCCTCCGGTCATCTGAAACTCACCTGTTCCAGGCATTGGATCCCATCTGCTCTGTGGGTATGGATCAATGACTCCCTTACCTATACAACCTATACAATATTCTACCTAGCATGGTGACCTCTGCATCACCTGTTTTTGGGGACATATATATATATACTCCCCACTTATGTTCCAGAATTTTCCAATGTGCAATGGGACAGTAAGGAGATGCAAAATCTGACAACCTGTGAATCCTGATGTGTACTGTGGTTCACCAAAGATAGTCACTACATGAGTATTGTCAGGTTCAAAGTGCCTGCCCTATTTGTATACCATGCTGTCACCTACTGTGTTTATACATTTACATGCTTTTATAGTGTACGGTATATACATTTTTCTGATTTTCTGCTGTTGTATCACCAGATAATACAGCGTCTTCTAAATAAGCCCTTGAAGAAGGAATTAGGTATCTAAGCATATATTCTGAAACATGTTGGGACTTCAGTGTACATGCACTTCGTTTGGCCTCCCACAATGAGATCAATCATATCATATCTGGTTTTCATCTTCTGCCCATAAAATCCCAGGGTCAGCCCCTCTGCTTTTTTCCTGACATTTTCTTAGTCGCATCCTACAGCAAAATCCATGGTCTGGAGAGAGCTTCGAAAGCATCAGAGGGATCTTATTGTTAAAAGGTATCAGTCAGGAGAAGGGTACAAAAAGAATGTCCAAGGCATTAGATGGAACACAGTGAAGACAGTCATCAAGTGGAGAAAATATGGCACAACAGTGACATTACCAAGAACTTGACATCACTCCAAAATTGATGAAAAGACGAGAAGAAAACTGGTCAGGGAGGCTGCCAAGGGGCCTACAGCAACATTAACCACTTCAGCCCCATAAGGATTTACCCCCTTCCTGACCAGAGCACTTTTTACAATTCGGCACTGCGTCGCTTTAACTGCCAATTGCGCGGTCATGCAATGCTGTACCCAAACGAAATTTGCGTCCTTTTCTTCCCACAAATAGAGCTTTCTTTTGATGGTATTTGATCACCTCTGCCGTTTTTATTTTTTGCGCTATAAACAGAAAAAGACCGAAAATTTTGAAAAAAAATGATATTTTCTACTTTTTGTTATTAAAAAAATCCAATAAACTAAATTTTAGTCATACATTTAGGCCAAACTGTATTCGGCCACATGTCTTTGGTAAAAAAAATGTCAATAAGCGTATATTTATTGGTTTGCGCAAAAGTTATAGCGTCTACAAACTAGGGTACATTTTCTGTAATTTACACAGCTTTTAGTTTATGACTGCCTATGTCATTTCTTGAGGTGCTAAAATGGCAGGGCAGTACAAAACCCCCACAAATGAACCCATTTTGGAAAGTAGACACCCCAAGGAAATTGCTGAGAGGCATGTTGAACCCATTGAATATTTATTTTTTTTGTCCCAAGTGATTGAATAATGACAAAAAAAAAAAAATTTACAAAAAGTTGTCACTAAATGATATATTGCTCACACAGGCCATGGGCATATGTGGAATTGCACCCCAAAATACAGTCAGCTGCTTCTCCTGAGTATGGGGATACCACATGTGTGGGACTTTTTGGGAGCCTAGCCGCGTACGGGGCCCCGAAAACCAAGCACCGCCTTCAGGATTTCTAAGGGCATAAACTTTTGATTTCACGCCTCACTACCTATCACAGTTTTGAAGGCCATAAAATGCCAAGATGGCACAAAACCCCCCCAAATGACCCCATTTTGGAAAGTAGACACCCCAAGATATTTGCTGAGAGGCATGGTGAGTATTTTGCAGCTCTCATTTGTTTTTGAAAATGAAGAAAGACCAGAAAAAAAAATTTTTTTTTCTTTTTTCAATTTTCAAAACTTTGTGACAAAAAGTGAGGTCTGCAAAATACTCACTATACCTCTCAGCAAATAGCTTGGGGTGTCTACTTTCCAAAATGGGGTCATTTGGGGGGGTTTTGTGCCACCTGGGCATTCCATGGCCTCCGAAACTGTGATAGGCAGTGAAGAGTGAAATCAAAAATTTACGCCCTTAGAAAGCCTGAAGGCGGTGCTTGGTTTTCGGGGTCCCGTGCGCGGCTAGGCTCCCAAAAAGTCCCACACATGTGGTATCCCCGTACTCAGGAGAAGCAGCAGAATGTATTTTGGGGTGTAATTTCACATATCCCCATGGCATGTTTGAGCAATATATCATTTAGTGACAACTTTGTGCAAAAAAAAAAAAAAAAATTTGTCTCTTTCCCGCAACTTGTGTCACAATATAAAATATTCCATGGACTCGACATGACTCTCAGCAAATAGCTTGGGGTGTCTACTTTCCAAAATGGGGTCATTTGGGGGGGGGGTTGAACTGTCCTGGCATTTTATGCACAACATTTAGAAGCTTATGTCACACATCACCCACTCTTCTAACCACTTGAAGACAAAACCCTTTCTGACACTTTTTGATTACGTGAAAAAATTATTTTTTTTTGCAAGAAAATTACTTTGAACCCCCAAACATTATATATTTTTTTAAAGCAAATGCCCTACAGATTAAAATAGTGGGTGTTTCATTTTTTTTTTTCACACGGTATTTGCGCAGCGATTTTTCAAACGCATTTTTTGTGGTAAAAACACACTTTTTTAAATTTTAATGCACTAAAACACACTATATTGCCCAAATGTTTGATGGAATAAAAAAGATGATCTTAAGCCGAGTACATGGATACCAAACATGACATGCTTTAAAATTGCGCACAAACGTGCAGTGGCAACAAAATTAATACATTTTTAAAAGCCTTTAAAAGCCTTTACAGGTTACCACTTTAGATTTACAGAGGAGGTCTACTGCTAAAAATACTGCCCTCGATCTGACCTTCGCGGTGATACCTCACATGCATGGTGCAATTGCTGTTTACATTTGACGCCAGACCGACGCTTGCGTTCGCCTTAGCGCGAGAGCAGGGGGGACAGGGGTGCTTTTTTTTTTTTTTTCTTTCTTTATTATTTTTTTGCTTTTTTATCTTATTTTTAAACTGTTCCTTTCATTTTTTTTTTAAATCATTTTTATTGTTATCTCAGGGAATGTAAATATCCCCTATGATAGCAATAGGTAGTGACAGGTACTCTTTTTTGAAAAAATTGGGGTCTATTAGACCCTAGATCTCTCCTCTGCCCTCAAAGCATCTGACCACACCAAGATCGGTGTGATAAAATGCTTTCCCAATTTCCCGATGGCGCTGTTTACATCCGGCGAAATCTAAGTCATAAAATGCTCGTAGCTTCCAGTTTCTTGGGCCATAGAGATGTTTGGAGCCACTCTGGTCTCTGATCAGCTCTATGGTCAGCTGGCTGAATCACCGGCTGCTTTCTCAGGTTCCCTGTTGAGACAGGAGAGCCAGAGAAAAACACGGAAGACGGTGGGGGGGGCATTCCCTCCCACTGCTTGTAAAAGCAGTCTAGAGGCTAATTAGCCGCTAGGATTGCTTTTACATGAAAGCCGACCGCTGGCTGAAAAGAATGATACCAAGATGATACCTAAACCTGCAGGCATCATTCTGGTATAACCACTCAAAGTCGTGAATGGCGTACCCGAAGACAAAAAAATGGTTAACAATAAAGCACAGTAAACGGTAAAGTATAAAAAATTGCATATCTGAAAAGCAAACATGATAAAACATAATAACAATAAAACATTGCAGAATAGAATACAGTAAAAAAGAGCAGAACAATAGAGAGAGAATAGAGAGAGAGAGAACAATAAAACAACAACTATTTTTTTTTATTTTTGTTTGTGTTTTTTTTGCAAACGTATAACTTTTATAACGGTAACCGGTTCCAGGTTTGGGTCTCTCAAAATGCGATGGCATCTTGGGAGACCCTGTGAAAGTGCGCCTAGTCTGTGCAATTCTGTACCCTACGCTAATACTCAACTAGTGAATGGTAGCGTTCAAAACATTCACCAATGCAAAGACCAGGATTGTCAGGACAGGAGGGACAATAATAGCGGGTGTCACGCCTATATCCGCGCTTGCTGCAGACACGACATCTATTTTGGGGGGGTTTGTTGGGTAGGGGTACTCGAGAGGACATAAAAATGCCTCTCATGCAGCCGACTGCATTTGGTTGGGGATGTGAATGGGGGAAGTACGGGCGCTGCAGAAGTGGTGGGTTCCCAATTAGGATTGGCGAATGCAGCAGGAAGGGCACTATGGGCACGACGGGCCTGTGTTTGTCTTCTTGGTGGCAGCGGGACACTACTTGTGCTTGCCACCTCACCAGCTTGAACTGCACTTATGGGACTCGCCACGTCACCAAGTGTTACTGCAGTGCTGGTTTGACTAGGACCGGGGTGTACTAGGCCGCTGGTGCTTGCCAGTTCACCAAAACGCTACCAAAAAAACTGTTAGCGATCGCAGGGATTACGCCTGACTCTGCGAACGCTGCAGTTATGCGTTTAGTGTTTTGTAAGTGACAGTGATCGATCGATACTGCACTTGGGTGGGCTGGGCTGGGCTGGGCCGGGCGGAGGGGCAAAACGCAGGTGCTAGCAGGTATCTGGGCTGATCCCGCTAACACTGCGTTTTTGGGAACCCTAAACTGCTGGGGACGCTAGTATAGATCTGATCGGATCAGATATTGATCCGTTCAGATACTGTACCACTAAGGGAGGTGTATGCTGCGTGCGTGGGGGTTAGCGGTACTGGCGTTAACCTGACGCTGCCTGGGGCTGGTGCTTACCAGTTCACCAAAACGCTACCAAAAAAACTGTTAGCGATCGCAGGGATCAGGCCTGACTCTGCGAACGCTGCAGTTATGCGTTTAGTGTTTTGTAAGTGTCAGTGATCGATCGATACTGCACTTGGGTGGGCTGGGCTAGGCTGGGCGGAGGGGCAAAACGCAGGTGCTAGCAGGTATCTGGGCTGATCCCGCTAACACTGCGTTTTTGGGAACCCTAAACTGCTGGGGACGCTAGTATAGATCTGATCGGATCAGATATTGATCCGTTCAGATACTATACCACTAAGGGAGGCGTATGCTGCGTGCGTGGGTGTTAGCGGTACTGGCACTAATCTGACGCTGCCTGGGGCGACGCATATCACCGCCGGGCGATTAGGGGGCTAAACCTTTATTCGGTAATAAACGGCGGGTGCCCTGACACTATAAAAAATAAACAAACTAACCAGCATCACCCGTAACAGTTATACGGTGATCAGTGGTGAAAGGGTTAACTAGGGGGCAATCAAGGGGTTAAAACATTTATTAGATAGTATATGGGGGTCCCTGACGCTATAAAACGCTGACGGCGAACCTAAATATTTACCTCACTAACTAGCGTCACCAGCGACACTAATACAGCGATCAGAAAAATGATCGCTTAGCGACACTGGTGAGGGGGGGTGATCAAGGGGTTAAAACTTTATTAGGGGGGGTTAGGGGGGTACCCTAGACCTACAGGGGGGTAATACTAACTGTCCTACCAATGCTAACTGTCACAAACTGACACCATGCAGTAATCAGAAAAAAAAAAAAAAAAAACCTGCTTGGTGTCAGTTTGTGACGGGGGGGGGTGATTGGGGGGGGATCGGGGGGCGATCGGGGGGGATCGGGGTGTTTAGTGTGCCTGGCATGTTCTACTGTGTGTGTGTAGTGTTGTGCACTTACTTACATGTCATCTCCCCTCGGCGCTGGAACGGAAACTCCCGAGCCGAGGAGAGATGACATCACATCCTCTGCCTCTGTGTACTATACAGAGGCAGGGGATGTTTCTCATTGGCTGGGAGCGAGGGGGGGGCCACGATCGGATGGCCTCCCCCTCGTCTCTCAACTCTCCCAGCCAAATGCCGACCGCAGCTGGCACCGGGGGGGGGGGTCCGATTGGACCCCCCACCCCCGGGAAGGCAATCACGTTCCAGGTACGTGATTTTGCCTGCCCGTGCCGCTCTGCTCACGTATATAGGCGTGAGGCGGTCGGCAAGTGGTTAAAGGAGCTGCAGGAATATCTGGCAAGTACTGGCTGTGTGGTACATGTGACAACAATCTCCCGTATTTTCATATGTCTGGGCTATGGGGTAGAGAGGCAAGGCGGAAGCCTTTTCTTACAAGAAAAACATCAAAGCCTGGCTACATTTTGCAAAGACACATCTGAAGTCTCCCAAAAACCATGTGGGATAATGTGTTATTGTCTGAAGAAACCAAGGTTGAACCTTTTAGCCATAATTCCAAAAGATATGTTTGGTACAAAAACAACACTGCACATCACCAAAAGAACACCATACCCACAATGAAGCATGGTGGTAGCAGCATCATGCTTTGGGGCTGTTTTACTTTAGCTGGAAGAGGGGCCTTAGTCAAGGTAGAGGGAATTATAAAACAGTTATAAATACTGGTCAATATTGGCACAAAACCTTTAGGCTTCTGCTAGAAAGCTGAACATGAAGAGGAACTTCATCTTTCAGGATGACAGCGACCCAAAGCATACATCCAAATCAACAAAGGAATGGCTTCACCAGAATAAGAATAACGTTTTGGAATGACCCAGTCAGAGCCCAGATCTGTATCCGAATGAAAATTTGTGGGGTGGTCTGAAGAGGACTGCGCACAAGAGATGCCCTCACAAATCTGACAGATTTGGAGTGTTTTTGCAAAGAAGAGTGGGCAAATATTGCCAAGTCAAGATGTGCCATGCTGATAGACTCATACCCAAAAAGGCTGTGTGCTGTAATAAAATCAAAAGGTGCTTCAACAAAGTATTAGTTCAAGGGTGTGCACACTTATGCAACCTTATTTTAGTTTTTTTTATTTTTACTTCCCTGCACCTAAAAGATTTCAGTTTTTTTTCAACTGAGTTGTACAGTTTATAGGTCACAATAAAGGTGGAAAAAGTTCTGAAATTATTTATCTTTGTCTCATTTTATTACATCACAGAAACCTGGCATTTTAACAGGGGTGTGTAGACTTTTTATATACACTGCATGTGGGATGAACATTTGCCTAACAATCTACATTTTGTTTTTAAATGTAAATACAAGACATATTGCTATTCAGATATAGTTCATGCAACATCCTCCAGGAAAGAGTCGTATAAACAAATCAAACTTTGTAAAAGATATGAAGATGGTAATTTGATAAAAAAAAAAAAAAAAAAGATATAAAAGATAAACATCTGTACTGCACATTTACAGTAGGTTTTGCATGATCTGAGGCTTATGGCAATGTCCATTGGAAAGAGTTAACCTTATTATTCATGTGACTTTCCCTTTATACTTGGGTGCAGGGATCTTAAAGTGTTACTAAACCCAGGGCCCTGCAATCATATTTAGTCTCCCACAGTACACAGAACATGGAAATGCAGTTATTTTAGTAAATATTAACTGCTTCAGCCCCGGAAGATTTTGGCACTGCGTCGTTTTAACTGACAATTGCGCGGCCGTGCGACGTTGTACCCAAACTAAATTTGCGTCCTATTTTTCCCACAAATAGAGCTTTCTTTTGGTGGTATTTGATCACCTCTGCGTTTTTTATTTTTTGCGCTATAAACAAAAAAAGAGCGACAATTTTGAAAAAAAATAATATTTTTGACTTTTTGCTAGAATAAATATCCCCCAAATTTTTTTTATAAAACAAATTTCTTCATCAGTTTAGGCCAATATTTATTTTTCTACATATTTATGGTAAAAAAAATAAAAATAAAAAAAAGATTTATGGCATTTTTATTATTTCTTACTAGCAATGGCTAGTGATCTGCGATTTTTGCGACATTGCGACGGACAGATCGGAGACTTTTGACACGTTTTAGGGACCATTGGCATTTATACAGCGATCGGTGCTATAAAAATGCGCTGATTACTGTGTAAGTGTCACTGGCAGGGAAGGGGTTAACACTAGGGGGCGATCAAGGGGTTAATTGTGTTTCCCTCACTGTGTTCTAACTGTATGGGGATAGGAGAGGAGCCATATAATTTTTCCTACTTAGTAGGAACAAACGATATGGCTCCTCTCCTCTGACAGCACAGGGATTTGTGCGTTTACACACACAAATCTCCGCGCTGCCACTCGTGCACGTGATCGCACGCCCTCTGGTGGCCGAAAAGGGGCAGGACGTACATGCACGGTAATTCACCCAGGAGAGCCATTGTGCCGCTGTATATCTGCGTGACATGGTCGGCAAGTGGTCAACTGCTAAATACAATTTCCCATCAGCAGTTAGTGTCTTGTGACTTTTATAAGTGTCCATCCAAGAACTGGTTGAAGCTTGTAGGAGGAGTTTTTCTGACTGACCTACAAGACCCCTGACCCTCTGTCTGGAAAGTGGCGATTGGTCCTGTGCTGGTCACATAAACCCTCCCAATAAAAAAACCTCTCTAGCAATACACACCAAACTGAGCATGTGCAGCCTGACTCCATAGACTCTGTGTTATCAGGAAATTATTATGAGTCAGTGGAAGGAGGGGAGGATCAGAAGTGTCAGGATCAAACAGCCTTTTTACACAATGCAGAGGATTAAACCCTTAGGTTCCACAGTAAGTATAACAAGCATACATTACTGCATATACAGACTGATTTTACTGTTGTGGGTTTAGTAACACTTTAAGTTAAAGCAATTCCAATAATATACCTTGCAGGAGTAACAAGGCACATACATCTACAGTTTCAAGACCTGTATTTCAAATCATAATTACACTAAATACAAAGTTAAAATATCTTTCTTCAGCTGCGCTTTTCAAATAGAGAGCAATTCACGGTAACCAATTAGTTTCATGCAAATCCATTGATGGAGGAGAAAAAAAGCCATTTATTCTGCATATAACAGAACAGTCATTTAAAAAATAAAGGTTACCAGTTAAGCCGACCATACATGGATCAGAATTGGTCTGTTTTAGTATGTATGGGCAGGCTGGTTGTACACAAGCCGATCAATTGATTTGTGTATAACCAGTCTGTTGGATACTTTTCTCTCGATAAGTGTATTCTAACGGTGGAGAAATCTCTCTGCTGTCAGAATACAATAGCCCAGTGGGAGTGATTCCCCCATCCACACTGAATCATTTGTATAGCTAGTCTTACTATAGTGGATAACCTGCAATCCAAGCCTGGGGCAGCAATACAATGGAACAGATCTAGAGGTGAAAAAAGAGAAGTTGCAGCCAGACACTGTAGTCTGTGTATAGGAACACATGACACAGCAACCACGCAGTATTGTGCAAGTAGCAGGGAAACGGCTGTAACAAAAAAAAAAAAAAAAAAAGGTACCATAGTGTAAGCAATCATATTATACAACACATGGCCATTAGGAGTCATACAAGCGCCATCTTCATTACTAATGTTTGAGATACAAATACTATTACAATTATTTCTGTCCTTTAAAAATACTTACGATGTTAGCTTTGCACTCATGTCCTCTGCAGAGCTCTGTGTACGAGTTGTAACGTACATATATGACCCAACTGCTTATGAACACCGCCAGCCATGAGAAAAAGAGGTATTTAATCCTCATATAAGACAAGCGAGCCTGCAAAACGCAAAGAGGGCTTTGGTTACAATAGTTACATCAAAGATACAATATAAATAAAGCAAGCATGTTCAAGAAGACTATTTTCAGTATTTTTAACCACTTCAGCCCCGGATGGCTTTACCCCTTCCTGACCAAGCCTTTTTTTGCGATACGGCACTGCATCGCTTTAACTGACAATTGCGTGGTCGTGCGACTTTGCACCCAAACAAAATTGACGCCCTTTTTTTCCCACAAATAGAGCTTTCCTTTGGTGGTATTTGATCACCTCTGCGATTTTTATTTTTTGTGCTGTAAACAAAAAAAAAAAGCATACATTTTGAAAAAAATGTTTTTTACTTTTTGCTATAATAAATATCCCCGAAAAATATATAAAAAAACAAACAAATTTCTTCCACAGTTTAGGCCAATATGTATTCTTCTACATATTTTTGGTAAAAAAAAAAAAAAAAAAAAATCGCAATAAGGAGTATATTGATTGGTTTGCGCAAAAGTTATCGCATCTACAAAATAGGGGACAGATCTTTGGCATTTTTATTAATAATTGTTTTTTATTAGTAATGGTGGCGATCTGTGAATTTTATCGTGACTGCGACATTGCGGCAGGAAGATCGG
Source organism: Lithobates septentrionalis (assembly GCA_037952835.1). Taxonomy (NCBI): domain Eukaryota; kingdom Metazoa; phylum Chordata; class Amphibia; order Anura; family Ranidae; genus Lithobates; species Lithobates septentrionalis. The sequence goes on along the minus strand of JBBDGP010000957.1, from coordinate 644,914 downwards.
ACACTTTTGACACTATTTTGGGACCATTGGCATTTGTACAGTGATCAGTGCTATTAAATGCACTGATTACTGTGTAAATGTCACTGGCAGGGAAGGGGTTAAACACTAGGGGGCGATCAAGGGGTTACCCGTGTTCCCTCAGCATGTTCTAACTGTAGGGGGGATGGGCTCACTAGAACATGACAGAGATCACTGAGCCAGTCGGCAAGTGGTTAAACATAGTTACTAACCCTTTAAGCAATATGTAAATAACTTTTTTTTTTATAAAAGTAAAAGGCCAGTTCACACTGCCTGCACACTAAAACTGGAGTGGTTGTAAACTTAAGTAAAAAAAACAAAATAAGGGTACTCCTTTCCATGCTCCCAGGCCGAAAGTGTCCCAGAAATGGAGCCTTCTACGCCATTTATCATTAGCAGCACGCCAACCCATACTGCTACTTTGAAAGGCTGCCTTCACACCCCCTCCCCCCATGTCTTTGTTGGTTTCCACAGTGAATGATATGTGTATGGAGGAAATGCTAGCATTGGACAATGATACTTTTGAGCAATTCACTACCTTGTGTTATATTAGGATCCATTTCTCCACCTCAGATGACCTCAAAGAGATCCTATTCTCTAACAGTAGCCACATCATCTCAGTCCTCCACAAGGATAGAGTAGACACCTTTCGTGACCTATCATGATTACCCCGATAGTTGTTTTTGGTACCGCCCTCTGATTAGTAGCTTCCTTTTTAAAATTGTCTTGGTTCTCGGGAATCACTCATACTCTAATATCCTTGGTCTTTTTCCTACTTTCGACTGCTCGTTCCTCCTTTTTCTTTCCTGTATATAAATTATATATATATTTTTTATTGTGCCACGTCACCTTCTGTTATTTTAGGGCTTGGCCTCAATTATTTAAATAGCAATTGCTTATATGTTAGACTACTTGAGAAGCATATATTTTAACCAGTAATTTTTCTACTCTTAATAGTGTAATATGTTAACTACGATTGGGCCTCATGTTCGCAGCCATTTTCTTACATTGAAGTGGCATGGTTTTTCTTTATTTTTTTTGTGTTATTTTGTAAAACCATTTAAGATATATTTGCTTCTAAAAAAAATGTGCCCTGTTTAAAATTACATTAGAATATCAATTCTGGTACAAAGCATTTAAAAGTTACAGTATTTACAAAAAATTAAAGTTTTTTTTTTTTTAATCTTGCACTTTTTAAATGTAAAAAAAGTTAAACAAAACAAATAATAATAAAAAAAAGTTAAATATTGATGGTTAATAAAATTGGGTTTTAATTTTTTGCTAAACAAAAAAAGACACATTTTTGAAAAAACAAAAAACATGTTTCATCGTTTGTTAACGGAAGCTGCACTGATGGTCACTGATAGGCTGCACTGATGGGCACAGATAAGACGGCACTGATGAGGTGGCACTGATGGACCCTGATAGGTGGCACTGATGAGTGTAACTGATGGGTGGCACTGATGGGTAGCACTGATGGGCACTGGAAGGTGGCATTGATAGGCAGCACTGGTGATAAGGCATTGATTGGTGACATTTATAGGTGGCACTGTGGGCACTGGTAGGTGGCGCTGGTGGGCACTGGTAGGCGGCACTGTTAGGCGGTAATGGCAGGTGGCACAGATGACTCTGCAGAGCCTCTCCACGATCAGGACTGATGTCCCTCTCACAGCCGCCAGTGATCAGCTTTTTTTTTCTCCTCACGCTATCAGCATGAGAAAAAATAGCCGATTACCGGCTCTGTTTACATCACATGATCAGCTGTCATTGGCTGACAGCTGATCACGTGGTAAGGGGTCCTGGCAAAGTAGGTCCACGCTGTAGCCATCATTCAGGTATAGCGCGGACGAGAAGAGGTTAATGGGCTGTATTTTAGCCCAGTAAAAAAAATAAGTTGTACTGAGCTTTTTCAAGCTGCAGTGTGCAAGAGGCCTAAGTGTTAATAAGGGGATAAACAGAGGCAAATTTAACTAAAAAATCACCTTTTGTTTACTTGTCAGATTGCTTTAAAGCTAAGTTTACATTTGCAAAAAAAACCCCAAAAAAATAAACAATCATTGGCATTAACACGAACCAATGCCCCGCCCCTGTAGCATTAATGTGCCTTTTTGACGCAGTAAATGCGTGTTTAAGGAATTTAAAAAACTCACCCCAGTCATCCTACAAGTGATTTTTTTTTTTTGAGGGGGGGGGGGGTGTTCTTAAAGCGCATTACCATAGATTTGAATGGAAGGAGTTGACAAGCTTCAACTCCTCCCAGGCTCGACATGTAGCTTAATTCTGCTGCACAGTGTTGAGAAGCAATACAAACACTACATATTTTTCAAATGTGAACAGCTCTGTCCACTGTCCATATTATCCATGGTAGGCTGCTTTGCTAGGCATTTGGAGAGCAGCAAAAACGTACCCCAAACGCCGGTTTCTCACGCCATTGTGAACATGGCTTAACTGATATCTACAAATCGAAGCTCATACCTTTGAGCTGAAGACTAATACAGAGTGGATATAAAAGTAAAAATGTTGGCATAGTAAAGGGCTATAGGTTTCATTAATACTAGTGGTTGGGGAGCAGTAAAACGCTGTGGTTGAGATAATTTTTACCCCTAACTGCTCCACATTTAGCTGCAGAGGCAGTGGCTGAGGGTGTACACATGTCATGGCCAACCGAGCACAAACCATTTAAGTGAATGGGCTCTACTCTGCAAATGCCCAGCAGCCACGTGGAATGCATGTGGTTATAGCACACTAGTGCAGGGCTCAAATGGTTAAAGCAGGTGGTGAGGAGGCGATGCAACACCTCATCGCCTGTCAAACACTTTCTGGAGAGCATTCGGAACAAGTTCAAGGCACATGTGAATGAGCCCTCAAATCTTGACAGTTTATTTGTTGCTTTCTGTATCCTGTTGGGGATAAGTGCCCTCACTTCCTGTCCCAGGGATGCAACAAGAAGCAAGGGAAATTCCCCTCTTTGAAAGGGGTTACTGGAACAAGTGTGCCTATTGTAATATTCCTCTACTGGTGACTCAATATTTTGTATTTTTCATCACTTTCTCTCTCAGCGACCATTTTCACCAAGATGAACTTACCCAGCAGGGGCAGAAAAAGTGATAACCTGTCAGAGCATCCTTTCCTCCTCTATCAAAATCTAAAGTGTTGACTATATACAGTGCTCAGCATAAATGAGTACACCCCCTTTTGAAAAGTAAGATTTTAATCAATATCTCAATGAACACAAGAACAATTTCCAAACTTGTAACAAAATTGGGTTTTATAGAACATTTTTTAAGCCCATTACATGAAAGTAAGGTTAATAATATAACTTAGATTACAAAATCTTCCGTTTTACTCAAATTAGTTGATGCAAAAATGAATACACCCCACAACAAAAACTACTGTATGACCTCGATGATTTGTAAGGACAGCACCAAGTCTTCTAGGCATGGAATGAGCAAGTTGGCAACATATTGCAACATCTTTTTCCATTCTTCAAGAACAACCTCTTTTAGAGCCTGGATGCTGGATGGAGAGTGATGCTCAACTTGTCTCATCAGGATTCCCCATAGGTGTTCGATTGGGTTGAGATCAGGAGACATACTTTGCCACTAAATCACTTTCACCCTGTTCTTCTACAGAAATGCATCAGTGGCCTTAGATATGTGTTTTGGATCATTGTCATGTTGGAAAAGTGCACGATGACCAAGACCACGGAGTGATGGTAGCATCTTCTCTTTCAATATAGAGCAGTAGATCTGTGAATTCATACTATCAATAAAAGGCAGCTCTCCGACACCAGCAGTACTTATGCAGCCCCACAGGACACTGCTACCACCAGGTTTCACTGTAGGCACCATGCATTTTTCTTTGTACTCCACATCTCTGCCACACCCATGGGCGTCCGCAAATAGGGGCAAGGCAGGGCACTTGCCCCCCCTGGAATCATCAGGTGTTGGCTTGCAGACTCTGTGTTGTGTTTAAATGTCCGCTATCGCGGCTGCCGTGGACTTTTTCTTTTAAACGTCTGTTTCTCTGCTGGCTGCTCTGAGCTCTCTGCTCTGTCCTGACACTGTCCAGCAGGGCCGCCATCAGGGGGTACAGCCGATACACATGTACCGGGCCCGAGTGTCTGCAGGGGCCCGGTGGCAACCAGGAAGTGTGCAGGAGAGGGGAGCCGAAGGAGATCTATTGCAGGTCTGCAGGAGAGATGCGGCCGTAAGCTAAGCATAGTAAGCTGGCACGGCTGGGACTCGAGGAAATGGTATGAGGGAGGGACTTAACAGCCTTTCAGTTGCTCATTGGCTGAGCAGGAAGCAGGAGGCGGGCTGCTCTGCCTCCTGCTGCCTCCTTAGCCAATAGGTACACAAAGTGCAGTGTCCATCACTGAAGAGCCTCCTGCTTCCTGTCTTGGTGGGAGGGACAGAATTCCTCTGTAAAGAAGCTGCTGCAGAGATCGAGGTAAGTGAAAAAAAAAAAGTGTTTTTTCCTGAAGCTGCTAGAAGACATGTACAGTGCACAGCCTGCGCTCCCCTGTTAATATCAATCACTGTATTGCCAGCCCTATTGCTGTCCTTTTAGCAGAGTGAAGGTGAAAGTAACATTACACATGTGCAGCATAGGTGTCAGCTTATGTCACCATGTTAAAAGGACAGCACTATGGGCAGCATTACAGTGATTGTTATTAGTCCAGGTTCACTAAACTAACCAATGCTCTGAAAAGCAATCCATGCAGATTGCTTTTCAGGCCCCTTTCACATAAGTGGTCCGATCGGGTCCTCCTGTCTGTTTTTTAGGCAACCTGAACGGACCGCCCATTGTTCTCTATGGATCGGCAGATTTAAATGGAAATGTGTCCGTTTACACCCGCCTGCCTCTGATCTGATCTGGCAAAAAGAAACGATGGAAGGGCCCCGATTCCCCTCCATCTGGCCGGATGAGAGGACAGTTGGGTGTAAACATACGGCATGAGCAGACACAGGTCTGTCAGTTACCCGCTCAGCTCAGCAAGGGATCCACGGACAGATCCCCTGCTGAGAAAAACTGGATCGGCCCCTGTGAAGATTGCAGCTAGAGTGCAGATAAGGCCGGCCATAAATGGTTTGAATTCTGTTTAGCAGAGACTGGCTGAGATTCAAACTATGTATCGACAGGCTGAATGTACCCAAGTTAATCGATCAATCAACTTGAGTACGACCAACCTGTCAGATTTTACATACAATTATCGCTAGCAGCTCTTGTAGTCACTAGCAATAATTACTGTGTTCTCCTGGTAGGGGCGGTTTTCCCACCCCCCACTGGGAGAATACAATGCCTCCACAGCAGGGATTCCCCCATCAACACTGTCTGTGTTAATGGGGGAATCAAGCTATTTTTTTCCTGCAACCCGTGGGGCAGAGATGAGGAAAAAAAGTCATAATTTGGCCAAAATGGGAAAAAAAGTGCTTGCTTTATATATACTTTAGTATGATACATAACTAGAACATCTAACAGGGTTATGTCATTGCTTGAGATTTCCCCTCACTTTCTGTCTTGATGTCACCAGTACAGGAAGTGAGGGAATCTCCCTGTGGGAATATAGCCAGCAATTGTTATATATATATATAAAATCAATATAATTTGGACATTATAAGGCAACAATTGCAAGCTATTTACCCACAGTGAAATCCCCCCACTTCCTGTTCTGGTGACACTAAGACAGGAAGCGAGAGGAAATCTCATGCAATGATATGACCCTATTAGATCTTCTAGTTATGTATAAAAAATATATATAAAGCAAGCACTTTTTTTCCATTTTCGCTAAATTATGGAAGAGTTAAAACCACATTCTTTTTTTTTTACCATCTGTGTCCCATTGTGAGGTCACGTAGGCGCAACAGTTAGTGAGAGAGAAATTGCTTTGGAGACAGTTGCCACCAGAACCCGAGTCCCAGGACATCCCGGTCTTAGTCCGTAGTGTCCAATATTGAGTTGGCCCACCCTTTGCAGCTATAATAGCAGTTTAGGTCGATCTATATTTGTCCATATATTTTTGGAAAAAAAAAAAAATCGCAATAGGCGTATATTGATTGCTTTGCGCAAAACGTATTGCGTCTACAAACTATGGGATAGATTTAGGGACTTTTATTAGTTTTTTTATTGTTTTTACTGGTAATGGCGGCGATCTACGATTTTAATCGGAACTGAGACATTGCGGCGGACAAATCTGACCCCAAATGACACTTTTTGGGGACCAGTGACATTACTACACTGATCAGTGCTATAAAAATGCACTGATTAATTTAAAAATGACACGGGCAGGGAAGGGGATAGCAGTAGGGGGTGATCAAGGGGTTAAATGTGTTTCCTCAGTGTGTACTAACTGTAGGGGGGATGGGCTGGCAGGGACCTGACAGAGATCCCTGTTCCCGATCACCTGGAACCGTAGATCTTTGTCATGTCACCTGTCATAATGGGGATCTGCCTTTTTTTACAAAGGCAGATCCTCATTCTACCTCTGTATACTGCGTGGGTCGCCCGTAGGGGGCGCAAGCCGCCCGCCATCGCGCCTGCGCGAGCTGCCGTACAGCTACGGCTATTTGCGCAGGAGAGCCGACCTGGTTGGCAAGCGGTTAAACCTTGTTGACAGCCTTCCCAGAAGAGTTGAAGCTGTTATAGCTGCAAAGGGTGGGCCAACTCAATATTGAACCCTACAGACTAAGACTGGGATGCCATTAAAGTGTAAAGGCAGGTGTCCCAATACTTCTGACAATATAGTGTACTGTATGTCATTAGGAACCGCTGTTCTGTAAATTATAAAGGATATCTTGCAGTGCTAGTGGTAGGGCTTAATGTGGCTCTATGGAAGGTAGTAAGCTCTTATAATCAACTCCTGTTTCAGGTACAGTTTGTGTGGACCTTAACCACTTGCCGACCGCCAATTTACGCTGGCAAAATGGCATGGGCAGGCAATAGGGCGTACCCGTATGTCCCTTTAAATTTACTGCCTAGCGGGCATGCGCCCGCGGGTCCCGTAAACTCGATGTTCGCCAGCGGCCCACGATTGCGGCGACGAGAGGCAGAACTGGGAGATGCCTATGTAAACAAGGCATTTCCCTGTTCTGCCTAGTAACAGAACAGGGATTTACTGCTCCCTGTCATCGGGAGCAGTGATCTCTGTCATGTTGTAGTGAGCCCATCCCCCCTACCCTGCCAGTGTCATTTATACAGTAATCAGTGGCTATTTGTAGCTCTGATCGCTGTATAAATGTCAATGGTCCCATTCTGTCCGCCATAATGTTGCAGTCCCAATAAAAATCGCAGATCACCGCCATTACTAGTAAAAAAAAATAAATATGCCATAAATCTATCCCCTATTTTGTAGACGCTATAACTTTTGCGCAAACCAATCAATATACACTTATTGCGATTTTTTTACCAAAAATATGTAGAATAATACACATCGGCCTAAACTGTGGAAGAAATTTGTTTTTTTATATATTTTTTGGGGATATTTATTATAGCAAAAAGTAAAAAATATAGCTTTTTTTTCAAAATTGTCAGTCTTTTTGTTTATAGCGCAAAAGATAAAAAATTGCAGAGCTGATCAAATACCACCAAAAGAAAGCTCTATTTGTTGGAAAAAAAAGGACATCAATTTTGTTTGGGTACAATGTCGCACGACCGCGCAACTGTCAGTTAAAGCGACGCAGTGCCGAATCACAAAAAAATGCTCTGGTCAGGAAGGGGGTAAATCCTTCCGGGGCTGAAGTGGTTAAAGTTTCTCCTGTGCTTGCCTGGACTTTTCCAAAGAAAAATTAGTTAAACCCCTAAATACAGATATAAAAATACATAAGGCAGCTGACTCATCTGCCAAAGGATGCGTATGTCTGATCATCCATTATATTAGAGTTGCACAGTGCTGTCATACAGCACAGACCAGTTTGGAAGGGCAAGGGACCTGATTTGTATTTCCATTTGCCATTAAAGAACACTTGCAGGTCTTGTCACTTCTACCAGCCTGTGACTGGACAGTGAAATGAGAAGCAGCATACGGACAAACTTATCTATGTCAGTTTTCTCTCTTTCCTCCAGTCAGCATGCTCCTTCTGAACACATGCTTACTGCACCACAGCTGACTGACTCCTTGTGCTGCTTTTCCAAGCTCTGCTGTACAGGACTGTAAGGCCCCTTTCACACTGAGGCGCTTCTAAACTGCCAGTAAAACACTGAGCGCTTTTGAAGAGCTTTTCAGGCGCTTTTGAAGAGCTTTCCATTCATTTCAATGGAGAAGGGCATTTTTTCACCGCCCTGCCAGCGCACTGCCCCAGTGTGAAAGCGTTAATTGATTTTAATTGAAATAGTTTTTCATGAGCTTTTCAGGCGCCTTTTTTGGCATGAAAACACCTGAAAAGCGCCTCAGTGTGAAAGGGGTTTAAGAGCCCTTTCACACTGGGGTGGTTTGCAGGCACTATTGCGCTAATAATAGCGCCTGCAAACCGACCCGAAAGTGCCGCTGCTTTCATTCCAGTGTGAAAGCCCCGAGGGCTTTCACACTGGAGCGATGCGCTGGCAGGACAGGAAAAAAAGTCCTGCCAGCAGCATCTTCGGAGCGGTGAAGGAGCGGAGTGTATACCGCTCCTTTACCGCTCCTGCCCATTGAAATCAATGGGACGGCGCGGCTTCAGAGGCGCTTTGTGGTGGTATTTAACCCTTTCTCGGCCGCTAGCGGGGGTAAAACCGCCCCGCTAGCGGCCGCATACCGCCGGTAAAACGCCGCTAATAATAGCGGCGTTTTACCGCCGCCGCCGTCCCCCGTGTGAAAGGGCTCTTAGAGGAGTTCAGCTTTAACACTTTTTAAACACTTTCACCTTATTTCCCATAATTCAACAAGAATATACTTTCCTAGAGAATGGTAGAGTTAGAACATTTATTTTATTTATTACAGCTACTTATATAGCGCCATCAATTTACGCAGCGCTTTACATGTGATATATTGTATATTCACATCAATCCCTGCACTCAAGGGCCTTACAATCTAAGGATACCTAACTAATTTTTTTATACATACATGAATATAAAATTACACTTCCGATAAACTACAATATTAGGGCCAATTTAGACAGGAGCCAATTAACCCACTAGCATGTCTTTGGAATGTGGGAGGAAACCCATGCAGGCACAGGGTCCTCCTTATCTTGGTGACCAGCAGAGATAGATGCTGCCTGGCACAATTTCAGCTGGTATGTTTGTAGCTTGATAGAAAGTTGTGGTTATGGGGAAACATGACCGCTAAGTGTTGACAAGCATGTAATACAGGAGTGACTATGAGAACAAACACAGCCGTCATCACTTAACATAGATGGTTGAGATAAAAGCCAGTGCAAGATTGCAAAAGATCGTTTTGTGAGGTCTCCCTGAATTACTGTTGTGTCACTGAGACAGGAAGGAAGGTAGAAATCTGGACAGTAAATAAACTACATTCGTAGAACCATCTTTTGCCATTTTACACTGGTTATTTTCTCAACCATCTATGTTTAGTGATGACAGCTGTTTTTGTTCTCATAGTCACTCCTGTATAACATGCTTGTCAACACTTAGCGGTCATGTTTCCCCATAACCACAACTTTCTATCAAGCTAAAAACATACAAGTTGGAAGTGTGCCAGGCAGTATCTATCACCCTGCTGGTCACCAAGATAAAGAGGACCATCATTTGTGACCTGTTGCTTCTTCTGCTTTCCTCTTACTTACCATGGTCAGCTGAACACAAACTTGTAATTAGGTTTTAATTTCCACTTTCCATTTGGGGAATTTTCCATACCTTTATAGGTTTGCTTTGCTCTGTGCTATTTATTGTGTTGCTGTTTGTTTTTACTCATTTTAATTTCTCGGTTTAATTTTCTGCACGCAATTTGGAAATCAGGATGGTGCAGTGGGAAGAATTTTAATGTTCATGTACACAGTTCTTTTTATTTGTTTTCTGCTGATTTTAATTGATCAAAAGATATTTTTTCTCAATTCACATGGGCATAATTTTACAAAGATGACTGTATGGTTTTCACTTGTTAAAATACTGAAACCTTCTGCATGGAATGAGCAGTGAGGTCCTAAGAGGTACCAAGGAGTGCAGAATATGGAGCCACCAAATTGAGATAAAATAAAAGCAGAGATAATTAAACTCTTGTGATGGAGAAATTAATATTTCCTCGATTGTGGCTCACTGATGTATAGGAATGCCTCCAAAACCTGGTTAAGGGGCCACACAAAGACATAAGGATGGTTTTACCTTAACTGACCTAATGCTATAGAAATGTCATTGTAAACTGACCATTTGGCCAAGCCCACTAATTTTCTTTCAGGAACGGTGTTTTCTTCCTTAAAAGGTGATATCACTTTCCAAACTGTTACCTCTGGTTGTTACGTACTCACTAGTCCTGTATATACTACAGCTAAAACTTGTAATGGTCTCGTCCCAGAGCAGTTTAATTCACGTGCCTGGTTTAAACATCTTTGCCAAGCCGGAAATGAGGGGGGGGGGGAGGGTTCCCTGGCAGAAAAGGCATCTACAGCTAAGTATTTTACATTTTCCAATATTATAAAATGTGTTATTTGTATCTGTGTTTGTCATTACTTAATTAAATATTATACCAACAAGTGTTTGTGTGGTCTCTTTGCACATCTCAAAAAGCCCCAAAAACGTAAATTATCATGTAACCGCGATAAAACACCTTGGCAAAAAATGCCTTGACTAGTTTTAACATTAATGGAATAACAAATTGGTCGTTCTACTGACAGGGTGAAAATACTGCTCCTCCAAAGAGGAACAGTACGTAAATATTGTCACCCTAGGAAAGCAAAGTGCATTACTGACAGGTTCCTTGGGTGAAAAAAGGGGAGAAAATATGTGAAAAGACAAATTATAAAGCCACAACATCTAAGTACATGTTAGTTGCAATAAATTATATTTTTGCACTAACACTTTAAGGTAAAATACCAATTCATGATAAATACATTATTTACATGGTTAAAGGTCAATTCCATGAGAAGAAATAATGACTGCACACTTATGTAATATTTATGTTCGTGAACTGCATATTCTCATAAAAAAAAAAAAAAAAACACTAAAAAGATAAACTGATGAAGGTTTGTAAATGATGCTATTATAGAGCCTACTGGCTCTTCAATCACCCATCCGCCGGTATGCCTATTATAGAGACCTGTGCAATTCTAAAATAATAACACACACTACAACATAATAACTGTTACCACAGCAAAACTGAAAGACGTGCCAAACGATATGAATCTGTATCCAAGTTATTTACTGAATGATATTGCAGCCTGGTTAAATGATTATGCATCCAGCAAGTACTGACTCCCTGTGCTTCTGGCTCTCTTAGCAGTTGCTTGGTTTGCTATGGCTTCTATTGTGCCCTTGCTTCTCTGAGTCACATTTTATCCCTGTGCTCATTTTCCAAGTAATTTATTCTTCCTAAACTAAAAGAATCTCTGGTGATAAGATTTTGATTTCTGAATTTAACATATGCAAATGTAATATGAAAGCTACTACAGTTTTAAATTTCGAAAAAACCTTTCTAATCTAAATTACGTTTCTTCCATAGAGAATCATACAATTACAACAAAGCAATAGTTCAGCCCTTTCTATTTTTGTTATTACAGTTTAGAAAATTGAAGTAAAATATCTGATTGACAGCTCAGCATTATGGCTTCCTCTGTAATGTCAATGTTAATTTAGCAGCTAAATTATATTTTACTATTAAGATGTCCCAAAGATATCTTTAGTACAGAAACCCCTACTAATAACCATATGCCAGAGCCACACTGTAAAAAGTTCAAGCTGGCCTGTTAAATAATGTATATTTAGGAGCATGCCAGATCTCAAACTGCCAGGGATGTATGGGGCTATTAGAATTTTAGCTCTTGTGTATGGCCCTTTTACCCATGAATGTCATAGTTGAGTAGGTTTATACTAGGATATAATAAAAAAAAAAAATACAGCTACCACAATGCAATTTATATGCTTTACTACAGTATTAAAACAGAACGTCAGCCTCACCCGTTTCTGTCCCATCTGTGTCTACCTCTGGTGGAAACCTGTGCTTCTTTTTCATTTTCTCCCCTTCCACTCCCCATTGTTTGCCTTTACATTCTCAATAAAGGGCATTGCAGCAGGTACACTCTTGGTCTGCAGATACCCAGTCTGCTACAACACCCAATGATAGTCTTCAACAGGGGGTGTCATTTACTGCTGCTGTGTCTGTGGTGCAAACATCTTCCATAGAGACAGTTTTATCCGGATGAGAAAGGGTTACTACAGGAGGACTCCAAATGCAGCTAATGGTATGCTATAAGTTGTTGTATTGTTCTCAATGTGTAAATGCAATGTTCTTTCTCAGTGAGTAGAATGAATTGCTGTGTGCACCAATATCTACTTATACAGAAACCGTAACGAGTATGGAAGAGGTGCTTAGACTAGTGTCCTATGGTGTGCCGTGTGATCTGGACTCCAAACACATGCAACACACAGCATCTGGTTCACTGTCTTTTATGGTTTACATTTAGGCAAAGCTGTGTGCATTAGTGTAGACAGGCATGATGTCTGCTAAATGTCAATCACTGTTTAGTGGGTGTTACTGCAATAATGTGCTGGCTCCACCGGACTTCTCGTACAGGCCAGTGCACAAAAGGATGACAAAAAGCATGGATATTCATGTGACCTTTTCTTTTCCTCTACAATTTTATGGTAAAAAAACCTACATAAAAATACTAAAATAGCAGAAGTTGCACAATGTGAAGGGGAAGTACAAAAATACAGATTAATGCAGACTGGGTTTTTTGCTTTAAGAATAGTTCAATATTGCTTAAATGTTATTGTTGTTATTTATCCTGAAATTAACGTAAAATAGCGGCCATTTTACCGCAAAACTATGACCTGCATCTAATAGCTTTAAATTAGATTTGATTGTGGCTTTGTAGTGTGTTACAACTTGTGCACAGAATGTGAAGTGCAACACAGTTGTCAAAGGAGCCCCAAAGACCAGAGGATATCCAGAACAGCTTTTTAGGCCGAAGAATTTCATTACAAAATAGATATTGGTCTAATACAGCTGTGTCTATCCTGTCAGTTTTAATTTGCTAAATGCTAATGTACCATGAAAATCATCTTTCCCACAAGGGGAGGATCATTCAGTGCAAAATGAGTGAAGCGGAACTTTAAATAAAATATGTTATTTTTGCAATGTTTGCCAATCAGCTTCCAGGGCTGTGGGCTGGCCTGACACCTTCCAGAAGTTCATACTAAGCACTAAGACCTATACCAATCATAGTATGGAGAAGGTCAGAAGGGGCCAACTCTTGATACTATCCATAAGTGTTGAAATTGGAATGTAACAGCAGCCTGGAATTTGTTGAGCCCAGGTACAGGAAAAAAAAAGTATTTAATGCTGCAGCCTGTCCCATAACGTTATGGTCCCTTGACATGTACTTCAACTCCAGACATTCCTCTTACTTTCCAGTGCAATTGAAATGAATGTTAAATCCATGCGATAATTAGGCTCATGTAACTTGGAGCAGTTATGTGACATACTCCACTGGCAAGTTTCGCATTGCAACAGAAAACTAGCTTTCTTGCCAATGTATAACCTAGACCTGTCTCCCTGTTGTAGTACCGCTCAAAGATAAAACATTGATCGAATTTTGCATAATGTCAAACATCTGACATCTTAGCCTGACAGATAACTCAATACATTAGTTCCCGTAATGGTATAACTCCAGTGAATCACGAATCCTTGGCTATCTGTTGCTTTATTACAAAAAAAAAAAGTGCAGTTGCTGAGGGCAAACTGGTCTTCAACGGCTGGCCATGATCATAAAACGGATATTACAAGCAATGAATCTAGGTAATGTTCATTGATCTGTGATAGAGCGTCCTAATTCTGCCTGGATTTGGGGAAATGTTATGAAGAGCTTTGTGAGTAAAAGGTAATTCTCTGTGTGAAGAAGCACTTCATCAGCCACTTCTCCAGATGGAATCATTTTACTCTGAGAAGAAAACGTTAGAAGGACGCAGCGTTGTATGACAAAGCTTGGCGTCACGTATCACTGCAGTGTTGGAAAATATACTTCTTGGTTTTTGCAGCTGTGTACTGAATGAAGACTTTACCAGAATCTGACTTTTCTGACTGAATCTATAATGCATCTCTCTTTTTATATACAAATATATGGGGATGGGATCTTACCCACCTTTGTTAATGTTATAAAACCTCACAGCTAAGTATTTCCTCCTAAAAATGCATATTGTGCTTCCTGCTTAGTGGCACAGCAGTTATGCTTTACAGATCCTCTTGTTTCGGTGCAATTGTTTGGACATGAGGCATCCACTGCAAGTATTTATCATTAAGCAAAACCTATTCAGATAAAATTATATACAGAAGCAAAACACGGATATGTGAGGCATTTTCAGATTTTGATGGAATGTGTGTGTATGGAAATAATCAGTTGTCCACCCATTGTTAGCTCTTCCTTAGAAAAACTGTTGTGATCATAACTGATCTCCCCAGAGATGAAAAGAACCAGCAATGTCTGTCTTTGCACGCTATGGCTCCTCATTCCCATCTGCATTGATATAAACTAACTCAGCTGAGGCACCGTACAAGTTTTAGACTATGCTGACTTCAGCAAGGTTGGCTCATTTGGTAGCCAAATTGTATTTTTTTTGCCAATCATTCAGCAAGGGGGCTTACTGCACTGTCTAAGAACCACTAGAAAGAATGCATTAAAATGTGCTTACACAAGATGATCATGTCAAAAATGCCACAAAAAGGCTAATGCAAATCAAAACCTAGTGTTTTTATCGAAAAACACATACATACAAAATTAAGAGAAAACCCTTAACCTCAGGCAACACAGCCTGTCTTACCATTAAAGATGATGAGCTTGTAGGGTACGGCTTCAGATTAATGAGGTGACAGCACTGGTGCTCCTCCTAGGTGTGTTTGCATGGATGCATCGGTCCTGGAGAGGAAAACAAAATATTTCACTTACATAGAACTGACAGCATGTAATACTATTAAAGTGACACATGCTAGGCTTCAGGCATACAGTGGACAAATATTACTGTATTTTATTTAGATTTTTTTTATATACAGTACAAATTTTCAAGTTGTAATAATAAACTAAAAATATGAAACAGAATCTTGTAATTTTAATTTTAAAAAGAGTAAAGCAGCTCAGAAATAAGCAGATCAGACCTTTCAGTGATCTACTATTTAACTAATATATGCATCCACTGTTCAGTGTATGTCAGCCACTATCACTACATCTCCACTTTATCAACATAGGTCATTAATGAATGGATAACATTTTCCAGCTTAGTGCATCTCCTGCAATGCCATGCTCCAGGGGTACTCACTATCATCTTCCTGCCCTTTAAGATGACATATTGTCACACAGTTGGCTGGAATGGGTTTAACCACTCGCCGCCCGCCATATAGCAAAATGACGTCAGCAAAGTGGTTGCGATATCCTGACCAGACGTCATATTACGTTCTCGGGATATCAAGCCGCTGCACACCCCCGGGGGCGCGTCTGACACACCGCAACTCTGATCTAGGTAAAGAGTCTCTGACAGAGACTCTTTACCACGTGATCAGCCGTGTCCAATCACGTGTGCTGACCACGATGTAAACAGGAAGAGACATTGATCGGCTTTTCCTCACTCGTGTCTGACAGATGCGAGTAGAGGAGAGCCGATTGGCTGCGCTCCTGACAGGGAGGTCTGTGCTGATTGTTTATCAGCACAGCCCCTCCTCGGATGCCTGCCCAGGACCACCAGGATGCGGCCAGGACCATCAGGGATGGCCACCACACTGGACCACCAGGTATGTTACCCTAAACCACCAGGGAAATGCCAATCAGTGCCCAGGCAGCTGCCAATCAGTGCCAGTGAAAAATGCCTACCAGTGAAAGCCAGTGCCAGCCATCAGTGCTGCCTTTCAGTGCCGCCTATCAGTGCCACCCATAAGTACCCATCAGTGCAGCCTTTCAGTGCCCATCAGTGTCGCCTATCAGAGCCCATAAGTGCCACCTATGAGTGCCGCCTATCAATGCCCATCAGTGCCGCATTTCAGTGCCGCCTATTAGTGCCCATCGTCAGTGCCATCTCATTGGTGCCACCTTATCAGTGCCCATCAGTGCAGCTAATCAGTGCCCATCAATGAAGGAGAAAACTTACTTATTTACAAACTTTTATAACAAAAACAAAGAAAACTTTTTAAAAAAAAATAAAACATTGGCTTTTTTTATTCCTTTGGCAAAAAAAAAAAGGTTATCAAATACCACCAAAAGAAAGCTCTATTTGTGGGAACAAAATGATAAAATATTTGTTTGGGTACAGTGTAGCATGACCACGCAATTGTCATTTAAAAAGTGACAGCACTGAAAGCTGAAAATTGGCCTGGGCAGGAAGGTGCGAAAGTGCCCTGTATTGAAGTGGTTAAAGTGGACCCTAACTCAAAAAGTAAATATCTGCTATGTTATTGGGAACATTCAAAAATGTTAATTGCAGGGTGGATTTGATTTAAATCACTAGTAAAAAGGCTTGATTTAAATAAACTTGATTTAAATCATAATTTAAAAGAAAAAAAACCTGTCATCTCTGTCCCACAGCGGCTCCTCCTCTGACCCGCTGTTGACTCACCGACCGTCCCATTCACTTTAATGGGATGGCTGGTGATGCGGCAGTGACACAACAAGGTGGGTGGATGCCCGCTAACAGGCGCTGCTATGATGGATCTGAAATGACAGGTTCTCTTTAAATGTAAGGACTTATTCTTGCTGATAGTTAGGATCTTTAATATTTGCAAACAAAATGAAGGTTTCCTATTTAGAATAATAAGCTGTCAGGTTAGTAAAACAGCGATATCAGAAGTGATTCAATCATACAGTTTGTAGTGTACATAGATTTGCAAAACAATGGGATAAGGGAATATTCCTGAACTTTGTTTTATCTCATGGTTACTGTGCAATTGTGTGAATGCATCAATGCAGTGCATATTATCTCAGCTTGCAGAGCTTGGATTCATTGAATGAGTTTACCAAAAATGTAAATATTGCAGAATATACAGCCTCATGCTACATAACTAAGCTCCATTTCATGCTGAATAAACAAAATTAATAATGTATCGTAAATAGAAAACTATCTTTGGATTGATTTTTACAAAAAAACTTTAAAAAAATAAATTTGATAAAAATTTGATAAATATCTAAAAAAAATCCATTTAAATAATAAAAAAAAACCTCAGATTTTTTTTTTTTTTTAAAAAATCATTGATTTATATCCACCCTGGTTAATTGGACATAATCAGCAGTGTAAATGTTGACAAAATTACCACAATTTTAGTCGACTAAAATAGGACTAAAACTAAAGCAATTCAGTTGACTAAAATACGACTAAAACTAAAATGTAATTTTAGTCACAAGACTAGGACTAAAACTAAATCAAAATTTGACATCAAAATTAACACTGCACTACCACATAAGAATAAGTAGGGGGCATATAACTAAGCTGCTTAAAAAAAAAAACAAAAAGAAAAAAGACTTGTATATACCTGATCCTGCACCTCCGGGTGTGTGCACCGCCGGCGGCTCGCTCCCACTGATTTTACACAGTAGGAGCTGACCAGCGGGTCCCATCAGCTATAACTTTTGCGCAAACCAATCAACATATTCTTATTGGGATTGGCATGCAGCAAAATACATATTGGCCTAAAATGATGAAAAAATTAGCTTTTTTACATTTTTTTATTGGATGTGTTTCAGAGCAGAAAGTAAAAAATATTGTTTTTCTTTCAAAATTGTTGGTTGTTTTTTGGTTATATTTTAAAAAATAAAAACTGCAGAGGTGATTAAATACCACCAAAAGAAAGCTCTACTTGTGGGGGGAAAAAAAAGGACATTAATTATATATGGGTACAGTGTTGCACTAAAGTAACGCAAGTAACGCAGTGCCGTATCACAAAAAATTGCTTGGTCAGGAAAGGGGGTAAATCGTCCGAAGGTGAAGTGGTTAATGTTAGTAATCGATTCAGGTAATATGTGCAATGGCATTACAGCCAATAGAGTTTACAGTTTTTTTCTTATATTTTAAAGTTGCACTTCAGTTTGTGAAAAAGCAATAATTTGTTTATGAAAATTGGAAATTTTTAAAGATGTTCTATACGGCTAAATCTGTCTCGGTACTGCATGTTCAAACCTGAATATCATATATAATTACATGTTATTAGATTTTTACTCCAGGAGTATATGATGAGTTTGCAAATTCCAGAGAAATGCTTAAATAATGCATTACAACTTAACCACTTCAATACAGGGCATTTTCACCCCCTTCCTGCCCAGGCCAATTTTCAGCTTTCAGCGCTGTAACATTGTGAATGACAATTGCGCGGTCATACAACAATGTACCCATATGAAATTTTAATAATTTTTTTCCCTACAAATAGAGCTTTTCTTTTGGTGGTATTTGATCACCTCTGCGGTTTTTATTTTTTGCGCTATATACAAAAAAAGAGCGCCAATTTTGAAAATAAATAAATAAAAAAACCACAATTTTTTTACTTTTTGCTATAATAAATATCCCAATTTAAAAAAAAGTCTTCCTCAGTTTAGGCCGATATGTATTCTTCTACATATTTTTGGTAAAAAAAAAAATAAAAATAAAATCGCAATAAGCGTATATTGATTGGTTTGCTCAAAAGTTATAATGCCTACAAAATAGGTTATTGATTTAAGGCATTTTTATTTTTTTACTAGTAATGGCGGTGATCTGTGATTTTTGCGGACAGATCGGACACTTTTGACACTATTTTGGGACCACTGACAATTATATAGCGATCAGTGCTATAAATATGCACTGATTACTGTATAAATGTCACCGGCAGGGAAGGGGTTAACACTAGGGGCCGATCAAGGGGTTAAATGTGTTACCTAGGGAGTGATTCTAACTGTGGTGGGATGGGACTGACAGGAGGAGGTGACCGATCGGTGTTCCTTTATACCTGACAGGACGTGGATTTGTGTGTTTACAGATAGACCCTAGACCAGTGATGGTGAACCTTGGCACCCCAGATGTTTTGCCAAGGTTCGCCATCACTGCCCTAGACCATCCGGAAGCCGAGGACATCATATGGCACCCGCCCGGGATGGCAGAGCCACCTTGCGGCCGTCATATTACAATTATGCGGGATGGGAAGTGGTTAACTAAACCCATTATATTTTATTCAACTATAATGTACTGGATTTTAGTCGACGATAATGTACTGGAGATTTTAGTCGACTAAAAAAGACTTGGGCTTCATGTATACTGAAGCCTCTAAACTCACGTTTAGGAGCATTTGGGCAGCCCCTGAAATCTCCTCTGTTATCTTATGTGTACATGTACACTCAGACGCTTATAGTAATTTTGAGGCAGTTTAGTTTACTGACACTTTTTTTTTCCGCGTTCAGGACGGCAGTTTACCAGCATTTCAAACGCCAAATGCATGTAAACACGTGTAAACTTTAAGGTACAGCGTTAAAGTGGAAGTCCATGCTAAAACTAAAATCCCTGCTTGCAGACAGGGAGCTTATCGCAATCTAGAGGCTTTAACAAAGCCCCCCCCCCCCAATGTTAATGAGTATGAGGTACATTGTACCCCTACCCATTCACCCCCCAAAAAAGGCAGTGTAGTGTAGAAACAAGAGACAGTTCTGACAAGTCGGCGGCAGAGAGGCAGCAGCGGTGGAGAAGACAGCACCGGAGGAAGATTTTTTAAATAAAGAACTAAATAAAACCATCTCTTGTATTTTTTTACACTACACTGCCTTTTTTGGGGTGAATGGGTAATGGTATAATGTACCCCATGCTTATTCACATGGGGGTGGGCGGGGTCTGGGGGTCCCCTTGTTAAAAGGAGGTCTCCAGATTCCAATAAGCCCACTGCTTGCAGACTCCCACAACCACTGCCCAGGGTTGTCGGGAGGAGGCCCTTGTCCCCATCAACATGGGGACAATGTGTTTTATGGTGGGGGCACAGAGCCCTCGCTACCCCAAAGCGCCCACACTCCCCATGTTGAGGTGTTGAGGGCGTGTGGCCTGGAATAGTCCAGGGGGGTGCTCACTCCTCTCCCCCCTTTCCTGACCTGCCGGGCTGCATGCTCAGATAAGGATCTGGTATGAATTTTTGGGGGGGGGGGGCCATGCCTTTTTTTTTTTTTTTTTTGCGTGGTTCCCTTTCAAGACCCAAACCAGACTCAAAGGGCCTGGTATAGATCTTGTTTTTTTTTTTACATTTTGGCTTGAGGTTCCCCTTCAAGATCCCCAGAGCACAAGTCGCACCACAAGTCGGATCGACTTGGATGTGACTTCTATTCAAATCAATGGGCTGAAAGTCGGATCAGTTAAGATGGCTCTCATAGGGAGCCATTGATTTTGAATAGAGGCAGAGAGACACTGCTAAATACTAACGCAGCTAAACGCACATGAACACCAAAGCAAAAGCAACTAAAAGTCCTTTTTTTTGGTAGTGGCTTTTGCAGCTCATTTTGCATGAAGGCTTAAACTAAAACAATTCAAATGACTAAAATTCGACAAACTAAAATGGCATTCTAGCCAAAAGACTATGGGGGTTATTTACGAAAGGCAAATCCACTTTGCACTGAAAGTGCACTTGGAAGTGCAGTCACTCTAAATCTAAGGGGTAGATCTGAAATGAGGGGAAGCTCTGCTGATTTTATCATCCAATCATGTGCAAGTTAAAATGCTGTTTTTTATTTTCCTTGCATGTCCCCCTCGGATCTACAGCGACTTTATTTCCAAGTGCACTTGCAGTGCAAAGTAGATTTTCCTTTAGTAAATAACCCCCTATGACTAAAACTAGAGAAGCAAAATGATACCCCAGCTCCACTGCCAATATGATGTTCTATGAACTGTGAACCGGGGCTCTAGCCAGGACGTTCAGGCCCCAAAATGCAGTACTTGAATCAGAAAAGGGCTGGCGACTTGGATGCTCTTGAATAAAAGTCCTTTATTGGGTTATATGGGTACACGGGTACAGGCTATGACGCGTTTCGGCTAAGAAGCCTTCATCAAAGCATACATGTTTGATTTAAAAACGAATATTTATAACAGGGTAAGCACTCCAAATGGGGCGGGTGCATCCTAATCCGATCAAAACAATTAAAAACAAATGGAGAAAAGAAAGAGAGAAGCACAGCAGGCATATGAGGGACATATCATGAACAAATAAAGCATATTCAAGATGATGCGATAAATGTATCAAACAATACGACTATGTTGATAAATGCAATTATGTTAAAAAAAGATTTACATCCAACCTATCGTTAAAACCATACGGTTTTCTAAAACCGCATGGTTTGACTAAAACTAAATCTAAATTTGATATCAAAATTAACGCTGCTAAGCAGTACCCTGAAAATTACCTTTTTTATCTGGAATTCCTCCTGAAAAATAAGCAAAAAAACAGTGTACCCTTTGGGATGTGAATGTGCCTAGGCACAGTCTGTACCTACAGACTTATAGCTGTATATCTGCAGTGTGTGATATAAGTCACTGCTGCCTATGGCTACTAGTGATAGGAGATTTGCCGATGACATTACTGTGCTTCATGTTGAAGACTGAGACAAGAATCTCTACCAAGATGGCTGCCTCAGCGCAGACACACAGTTGAGACCAATGGCATAGTAAGTCAGTAATGGGAAAACATCAGCTGCAGAGGGACCACAGGCAATACTGTGACTAGTCGTTTGCTCTCTGTCTGCCTTATATTTTTGGACACAGTTAGTTAATTTACTCATTAAGTTATTGGTTCCCTGTCTTCAGTTATATTTTTCATATTCAAGCCACTGTAACCCGAATTCATCAGTTCATGTATTTTAAAAATCTTTTGAGACCAATTTGGAAGCCCTAATTGTTACAAAATTTTGTGAACATCTGACCTTAAATGGCCGCCATTTTGTTTTGTATATATCTTTATGAAATTGCAGCCTTTTCATCAATTGCAGATGCAGGGACAGGAAGTGAGAGTAAAATCTCCCCATCGTGGTCACAAACAGAAAATAAAACCTGACAGAACTTTGAGCTGTCTGGAGTTCGGCTTTAACTGTGGACCACAAAAAGTTGTGCTTCAGGTAAAACAGTGAGCTTCTTTTTTGTACTAAATAACAATATGCACACTGACAGGAAAATTGCTAGTCTGAGCGTCTATTGTTATCATTTATATGAAGAACACAATAAAAATAAAAGCTGAAAAGCTCCACTAGAGGAACGGGATATAAAAAATAAAAGCTTCAAGACTCTAAATTTTAAGTTCTCCTCACCTGAAACCATTTTCTTTAATAGTGCATGCTAGAAATGCCCATCTAAGATTCCTTGTTGGATCACAAATTCCTTCCTCCCTCGAGCACAAAGAAGGATATCTATGTGCTGCCAGCATTACGTCCAAGTAATTGATGTCTATTTTTATTAGACACCCATAGTTAGCTCATGATTAAGTTCCCAGCCACAATTTACACAGTTAAGCAGCTGACAAGGTGATCTTTTTATGAGGTACCCAAGCTACCCAATCATAGAAGTTGTAGTTTTTCAATTGTTCAATGAATCTATAATCTCTCTCACACACACACACACACACACACACTGCTCACGTTTTCAGGATTTCTTTTCTGTGGAGAGAAATTCACGACTTACAAACTCAGCTTGTCTCAGGGTTATTTACTGCGCAGCTTTGAGTTGTGACCACTGATCTGAGGGAAGTGATTTTGTAATCCTGAAATTTATTTTCTGGAACCCCATCAGGAAAAATTTAAATAACATTCACTTTTTGACCTTCACATTGTCTTGTATTAAGCATATTTCAGACGGGTGATCTGATGCTATGTAGCAGTTTCTTATAAAAGTTTGGCTGCTTTCCTCCAAATAATCTCTATCAGCTAAACATTAAAATGTATAGGGCACTTTTCTGGGTGGGGATATGGTGTAAAATCTACATAAAAAAAAACAGGATACAATGATTTGGAAACCTCATAAACCTCCATTTTATTCACAATAGAAAATATATCAAATGTTTAAAATGAGAAAATATACCATTTTAACCACTTTCCAACCGACGCACGCCGATGTACGTCCAAAGTTTGGCGGCGGATATCGTTGTTATGGCAGCAGCTAGCTGCCATAACCCCGGAATCCACGTTTTCGTGCGGGGGTCGGCTTTCAGATAAAGATCACTTTTATCGGTGGCAGGAGAGGGCCCCCACCTCCCGCCGCGATCTGGTGCCGTCGGTAGCGGCGGAGGCGATCGCGTCTGTCTCCCTGCTGTGCCTGGAGAAGAGTGAGGCTAAGATGGCACCCACTCGTCTCCATGACACTGCAGGGCGGAAGCGACGTCAAAACGTCACTTCCGCCCATACGTCAAAGGCACATTTTTTTCAAGGTCCTTTTTTTAAATTACTTTTTTTTTTTATTGCATTTTAGTGTAAATGAGATCTAAGGTCTTTTTGACCCTAGATCTCATATTTAAGAGGTCCTGTCGTGCTTTCTTCTATTAGAGCCCTTGCACACTGGGGCGGTTTGCAGGCGCTATTGCGCTAATAATAGCGCCTGCAAACCGACCCGAAAGTGCCGCTCCTTGCATTCCAGTGTGAAAGCCCCGAGGCTTGCACACTGGAGCGATGCGCTGGCAGGACGGTAAAAAAAGTCCTGCCAGCAGCATCTTCGGAGCGGTGAAGGAGCGGTGTGTATAGGCGCAGAGGCGCTTTGCGGTGGTATTTAACCCTTTCTCGGCCGCTAGCGGGGGGTAAAACCGCCCCGCTAGCGGCCGCATACCGCCGACGCCGCCCCCCGCCCCAGTGTGCAAGGGCTCTTACAAGGGATGTTTACATTCCTTGTAATAGGAATAAAAGTGAATATTTTTTTTTTTTTTTAAAACAGTGTAAAAATAAATGAAATCATTTAAAAATGTTTTTTTTTTAAAAAAAAAACCCCCGTCCCGATGAGCGCAGAAGAGAACGCATACGTGAGTAGCGCCCGCATATGAAAATGGTGGTCAAACCACACATGTGAGGTATCGCCACAATCGTGCGAGCGAGAGCAATAATTCTAGCCCTAGACATCCTCTAACGCAAAACATGCAACCTGTAGAATTTTTTAAACGGCGCCTATGGAGATTTTTGAGGTTAAAAGTTTGACGCCATTCCACGAGCGGGCGCAATTTTGAAGCGTGACATGTTGGGTATCAATTTACTTGGCGTAACATTATCTTTCACAATATAAAAAAAAAATTGGGCTAACTTTACTGTTGTCTTATTTTTTTATTCAAAAAAAGCTAATTTTTTCAAAAAAAAGCGCGCTTGTAAGACCGCTGCACAAATACGGTGTGAAAAAAAGTATTGCAATGACCGCCATTTTATTCTCTAGGGTGTTAGAAAAAAATATATATATAATGTTTGGGGGTTCTAAGTAATTTTTTAGCAAAAAAACCTGTTTTAAACACCTAAATTCCAAAACGAGGCTGGTCCTTAAGTGGTTAAGAAAAAAAATTTAGTTAAAATTTTGAAAATGATGACAGCAACACGTCTCAAAAATGTTGGGACAGGGCTATATTTACCATGGTGTAGCCTCCCCTCTTCTTTTAACAACACTCTGTAAATGTCTGGGAACTGAGACCACTTGCTGGAGGTTTGGTTTAGGAAAGTTGTCCCATTCTTGCATGATATAGAATTCTAACTGCTCAACAGTTTGGGTCTTTGTCATATTTTTCATTTCAATATGTGCCAAATATTTTCAATTGGTGAAAAGTCTGAACGGCAGACAGCCCAGACTTTTAATATAAGGACACTTACCTGCAGGGGCGTTGCTAGGGGGTGGCTATTGGGGCTATAGCCCCGGATCTGGGGTCCATAGCCCCGAGTCTCTTGCTGCAGGGTCCCTGCCTAACCAGCGGGTTGCAGGCTGGCTGCATGAGAGAGGCTGGAGGAGAAGAGAGAAGCGAGCGGGCAGACGAGCAGAGATGACATCTCTCTCTGCCTGCTCCACATCAGCGCTCTTCACAGCCGGGCCTCTTCAATTTGGCAGCGAGGTGCGGCGAGCAGCAGAGAGATGACATCATCTCTCACTGCCTATCACACATCAGCGCTCTTCCACCCTCACAGCACGGTGGAGTGGAGGTCACGTGCTTCCCGTCATCGTGGAGCTCCACTTTGCAGCCAGACCCCCTTGCTTCATTGTCAGAGGTGCAGCGGGGAGCAGTGAGATGACATCATCTCTCACTGCCCGCCCTGCATCGCCGCTCTCCTGCTCTCACTAAATGGACCAGTGCTGTCAGCCTGCCACCAATGCAGCGTCAATGCACGTTTGGTAGCACTGGCTGGCATGGCAAGTTACAATTCATATCAGGTGGCAAGTGACAATCTGCAAATGGTGGTAGGAGATGTGGCAATCTGCAAATTGAGCCAGGAGACATGGCAAGTGACAATCTGCAAATGGTGGCAGGTGACGTGGCAAGTGACAATCTGCAAATGGTGGCAAGAGATGTGGCAAGTGACAATCTGCAAATGGTGGCAGGAGACGTGGCAAGTGACAATCTGCAAATGGTGGTAGGAGACGTGGCAGGTGACAATCTGCAAATGGTGGCAGGAGATGTGGCAATCTGCAAATGGTGGCAGGAGATGTGGTAAGTGACACGCCCAGGGCTCCCACTGATTCTGCAGTATGGTGAGTTGAACCACTTCATTATATATTAGAATGTAACAATAGAAATGATGCACTTTAATCACCCTGACACCATATCAACCATGGTGCCATGATGATTGAAGCACCAACACCAGCCATCACCCGTGAAAAATTGCTTAGGTCTCCCCCCAACCCCCCCCGCGGGCATGCAAAAAGGTTGGTGACCGCTGCTATGGGCTCTAGCCCCAGATCTTTTGCAGATCTAGCAACGCCCCTGCTTACCTGTCCAGGGGTCCAGTGCTGTCCTAACTCAAGTCCGTTCTTCACTGGGCTTCGGGTCCCTAGTGTTGGCATCTTAACTAGGGGAAATCAGCTGTGAAGCCTTGCAGCTGTGCTATGTGAATGGTCCTGAAGTCTTCTGGGTCCTGTGACGTGTCCCAGAACTACCTCTTGGATCTCCTAGGCAATCTGGGCAGAAGTAAAAACGGGAACTTGTCAAAACCAGGTACCTGCTCTCCCCAAAAAAACTAAGTGCCAAATGCGAAATGAGGGGGACAAACTAGCAGAACTTCTCCTTTTGGGTCAAGTTCCGCTTTAAGCACCCGGGTTCTTTTATTACAAAGCCATGCTATTGTCATTGATGCAGGATGCGGTTTACATTGTCCTGCTGAAATATGCAAGGCCTTCCCTGAAAAAGCCACCTTGATGGGAACAGATGCTGCTCTAAAACCTGGATACATCTTTCAGCACTGATGGTGCCTTTCTAGATGTGCAAGCCGCCCATTCCATACACACTAATGTACCCGCAGATCAGAGATGTAGGCTTTTGAAGTGAGCGCTGTTCGCAAGCTGGAAGAATGTCAGATTTTAATTCATCTGACCACAGAATATTTTCTACTTTAGACCTTTTTAAGTGAGCTTTGGCCCAAAGAAGATGGTGGCATTTCTGGATCATGTTCAGATATGGCTTCTTTGCATTTTTAGATGTTCACAGACAATGATTTTTGGAAATATTCCTGTGCCCATGTAGTGATTGTTCACTACAGAACCATGCATGTTTTTTTTCAAATATTTTTTTATTGATGTTTACCGAAAAGTACAGACATTAACGGAATATAAGCACAATGTTCACAAATATTACTTTAACGACTTAAGGACCAGGCCTATTTTTCAAACTTGTTGTTTACAAGTTAAAATATTTTTTTTTTGCTAGAAAATGACTTAAGACCCCCCAAACATTATTATTATTATTTTTTCAGACACCCTGGAGAATAAAATGGCAGTCGTTGCAATACTTTATGTCACACCATAATTGCGCAGCGGTCTTACAAATGCAATTTTTTTGGAAAAAATACACTTTTAAAAAAAAAAAAAAGAAAACAGGAAAGGTTAGCCCAATTTTTTTTATATTGTGAAAGATAATGTTACGCCTTGTAAATTGATACCCAACATGTCATGCTTCAAAATTGCGCCCATTCGTGGAATGGCGACAAACTTTGACCCTTAAAAATCTTCATAGGTGCCGTTTAAAAATCTCTACAGGTTACCAGTTCTGATTTAGAGGCGTTATTTTGCTAGAATTATTGCTCTCGCTCCAATACCTCACATGTGTGGGTGCGACTTATGTGTTCGCTTTTGCGCGCGAGCACGGAGGGATGGGGTGCTTTAATTTTTTTTTTCTTATTTAATTTACTTTTTATTTTTACACTGTCCTTTTAAAAAAAAAAAACTATTTGGATCACTTTTATTCCTATTACAAGGGATGTAAAAATCCCTTGTAATAGTAAAAAAGCATGACAGGACCTCTTTAATGTGAGATCTAGGGTCAAAAAGACATTTACCCGTCGCTTCCATTATCCAACGCCATAGGGTCGAGTGGGGGCCATCATGCCCTCAATTGACACAGTGCCTCAGAAGGGAAAGGATCTGATTGTCTCCGCCGCTACTGACGGCTCAGGTAAGCGGCGGAGACGTCCGGAACGGGGCAGGAGAGGGGGTGGGCACCTGTTCCGCCGCCGATAAAAGTGATCTTGCGGCGAATCCTCCGTAGAGGCCACTTTTAATCGAAAAGCGGACTGCCCGCCGTTCAAGAATATACCGGGGTTATGGCAGCTATCTGCTGCCATAACAACAGTATGCAACGTCAAAATATCGATGTATAACGACGGCGGGGGGTCTGAAAGTGGTTGAACAGACATTGTGAAATAAGACATTGTGAAATAAGCATGAGCATAACTACCTTGAATGACATGGTTTCGATGAATGCAATATTACTGTTGGAACACTATAGCGCTAAATAACAGCATAGATAAACTGATATAACGTGAAAATAAATAAGTAAAAAGAGTAAAAAAGGAGTAAAGAGAGAAAGAGTAAGGTATCACCATACCTTTTTTTTAATGCAGTGCCATCTTAGGGCCTCAAGATCACAGACATCCAGTAATGTGTTTTGCCCTTGTCCCTTTACTATTCTCGGATTCTCTGAATCTTTTGATAATATAAAGACGCAGCTTTTCACAGATTGGTGAACCTCTGCCCATCGTTACTTTTAAGACACTATCTCTCCCCAAGATGCTCTTTTTAATAACCAATCATGTTCCTGACCTGCTGTCAGTTGCAAAATGTTCTTCTGGCTCTTCCTTGTTAGTAACACTTTGCCAGTTTTTTGTTGCTCTGTCCCAACTTTTTTGAGACAGGTTTCTGCCATCAATTTTAAAATTATCTTATTTTTTTCTGTTAAAGGGTACACTTTCTCTGTTTAAACATTTGATGTGTTTCCTATTATGATTAAATATGGAATTATGAGATTTGCAAATCATTGCATTCTGTTTTTATGTAGATTTTACACAGCATCTCAGCTTTTTTTGGAATTAAGATTGTCATTAAATTACATATATTGCCTCAAAATACAGCACAGGTATGCCAGGAACTTTCATTCCACTTTGGGACTTGAGGATGTGTGCTTAAACAGTGACTTGACAAAAAGTCAGTAGTTACATATAACCGAAGCCCAGAAATTGATGACGGTCCTGGGAACCCCAGAGATACTTTCAAAATGGAATTTATGTACCAGCAATCTCTTGCATAATAACACCACTTTAGGGCCTGTTTTAACAGACATTGTGCTTGTGAGGATGTCATTAGTTTAAGACACTTTTGAGCTCTTTCAGGTGCATCTGATTCACAGTTGACCTCCTCCTGACCTGCTTCAAGCAGATCAATTGTTGGAAATGCAAATCCCACTTGCAGCGAACAAAAGCCCACCAGCACAAGTCCTTATCCACCTGCTTATTCTGCACTTAAACCCCCCTCCTTCCCAGACCAATTTTCAGCTTTCAGCACTCTCACTCTTTGAATGACAATTGCGGGGTCATGTAACACTGTACCCAAATGAAATTTTTATAATTTTTTTCCCCACAAATAGAGCTTTCTTTTGGTGGTATTTGATCACCTCTGGGGTTTTTTTTTTTTGTTAAAAAAAATGAAAAAAAGACTGAAAATTTTGAAAGCAAAACCGTTTTATATTTTGTTATAAAATTTTGCAAACAGGTAATTTTTCTCCTTCATTGATATGCGCTGAGGCTGCACTGATGGGAACTAATATGCGGCACTGATGGGCACCGATGAGGCGACACTGGTGGGCACTGAGAGGTGGCACTGGTGGGTGGCATGGATGGGTGGCACTGAAGGTCATTGATAGGTGGCAGTAATGGTCACTGGTAGGTGATACTGATAGGCAGCACTGATAGATGGCACTGATTGGCATCACTGGTGGGCACTGATAGGTGGCACTCTTGGGCATTGTTAGGTGGCACTGATATTCCCTGGTGGGCACCGATTGATGGCACTGGCAAGTGACACTGGCAGGCGGTACTGGTTGGCACAGATGAGGCAGCTGTGCCTCTTCAGGACGCATGTCCCGTCAACAGAAGCCGGTGATCAGCTGTTTTCTCTAAAAAAGAAAAAAAAAAAAAAAAAAAAGAAAAAGATTACCGAGCTTCTGTTTACATCACGTGATCAGCTGTCATTGGCTGACAGCTGATCACGTGGTAAGGGGCCGAATCTGTGATCACCCGAGTCTCATTGTCTACTGACGGCCTCCCAGCAATGTAAGTCCACGCTGTAGCTGTCATTCGGCTATAGCGCGGACGGGAAGAGGTTATTTAGGCTCATCTAACTTTAAAATTACTTTAAAGCCTAACTTCACCTTCTGTGCCATGTTACACCCATATTTAAGGTGTAACGTGCTGCAAACTTAACCCCTTGAAATTCTTTCTACTGGAAACAATGAAGATTGTGCCATGTACACGTAAGAGTTGAACTGCAGGTTTGGGAAGCATTTAAAGCAAAGTTATGCAACACTGGGCAGGCTGAAAGATCTCAAAAGAGATATGAATAGGGGAGTATAATTTATTGCAAAAAACACTCCTCTTAGGGAAGAGAAGCCAGGCTTTCTGCAGCCTCCCGTGGAACCTGAAAATCCCATATTAACAGAGATCTCAAAAGAAAGGTCAAATGTTGCACAAGTAATGTTTAGGGGGACTTTTGGGAGCAAAATTATTGCAAATGGCCTGTAATAGTAGTGATCTCTAACAGTTTCCTAATAACATGTCTCCCGTCAATGCCCGTCTTCTGAAGCATGGACCAAGCCTCTAACAGCTCCGAAAGCATGTTGCAGTTTTGGATTATCCCCATAGTCCTTAACCATTTCTGCTGCATATCTGTGGTCTCTGATTAATTTCTGTAGCGTTATGTTATTTGAATATAATATTCTATCTGCAGCCTTTTGATGATCCCTTTAGGGTTTGCACTTAAGGGCTGATATATGAAGAGAGTTGACCAATGCTAACAGACCTAGAACCAAAAAGTCCAAAGTAAGTAACTGAAATTTTTACGGATGACTCTGAAAAACAAAAAGTAATTTTTGACATAGGTTTATGTTTGTATTGTTTTATATTTCTACTCATTTTGCTCCTCTTTAGTTGTTGACAATACTTCTGATAAATGATGACACAGAAACAAATGACTGTCACACAAGGGGCTATGTTTTGTTTTTCTTTCTAGCAAACCAATCTCAGCTGTGCTTTCTACCTTTCAAGCTAGACCATTATGTGTATTTATGAGTGACAGCAGCAATCCTTTATATTACTGCTTTGTTGATTACTTGAAACAGACACTGTCCATTTATTTTCTTTATTTTGACAGACACTAATTGACTATATGAGAGAGAGCGGTCATAAACATGGAGGAGATCTCTCATCAACAGAGAAGAGGAGAGTTTATCCCATTGTTATGTTAACCACCACCTCAATACCGGGCACTTACACACCCTTCCTGCCCAGGCCATTTTTCAGCTTTCAGCACTGTCACACTTTGAATGACAATTGCGCGGTCATGTAACACTATAACCATGTGAAATTTGTATCATTTTCTTCTCACAAATAGAGCTTTTTTTGGCGGTATTTAATAACTTATGGGTTTTTTATTTTTTCCTAAAAGAAAAAGAAAGTTTTTTTTCTTAGTTTGTCAGTATATTTTGTAAATAAGTAATTTTTCTCCTTCACTGATGGGCGCTGATGAGGCAGCACTGATGAGGCGGCACTTATGGGCACTAATTAGGTGGCACTGATGAGGAGGCACGAATATGCCGCACTTATGCGCACTGGTGAGCCCTGATAGGTGGCACTGGTGGGCACAGATAGGTGGCACTGGTGGGCACAGATAGGTGGCACTGGTGGGCACAGATAGGTGGCACTGGTGGGCACAGATAGGTGGCACTGGTGGGCACAGATAGGTGGCACTGGTGGGCACAGATAGGCAGAACGGACAGGCGGGCATTGAAGGGTGGCATTGATGGGCAGCAGTGATAGCCAGCAATGACTGGCATCACTAATGGCCACTGATTGCTTGCAATTGTGGACACTGATTACTGGCACTTGTGGGCACTGATTGCTGGCACTGGTGGGCACTCATTGCTGGCAGTGGTGGGCACTCATTGCTGGCAGTGGTGGGCACTCATTGCTGGCACTTAATTGTAATCAGGGCACTGATGATCACATACTTAGATGTCCCCCTGTGAGGAGATGCCGCGGCTCTTTACAGAGATCAGGGTCACGCAGTGTCCTAGCAACAGGAGAATGGTCGTTCTGGGAAGCCGTCATACAACGTCCACCCAGAATGAGAGCCTACCGCCCATTTGACAGTGGGCGGGCGGCAAGTGGTTAAAGAACTTTGTTTCAGAAGTACTGAAAGGACATCACCTTGGTATGGTCATTTCCGATTCCCTTGGGTTGATTTACTAAAACTGGAGAGTGCAAGATCTAGTGCAGCTGTGCATGGTAGCCAATCACCCAACTTCAGCTTGTTCAATTAGGCTTTGACAAAAAAAAAAAAACCTGGAAGTTAATTGGTTTCTATGTAGAGCTGCACCAGATTATGGACTCCTCAGTTTTAGTCAATCAACCACACTGGGGTATATTTACTAAAACTAACGCACTCAGAATTTGGTGCAGCTGTATATAGTATCCAATCAGCTTCTAACTTCAGCTTGTTCACTTAAGCTTTGGCAATAAAACCTGGAAGCAAATTAGTTTCTATGCAGGGTTGCACCAGATCTTGCACTCTCCAGTCTTAGTAAAAAAACCACTGTGTCGGTATACAGTATAATCATTTGTGACAATATATACACCAAGAGTCCTCAAACTTTCTTAACTAGGGCACCTTCACTGTCCTTCAGACTTCATGGGGCCAGACTGTGGTCAGTGGAAGTAGAAAATGTAACAGCATCATTGTTAGAAAAATAAAAAAATTACCTAGTGTCTGTATTCATTAAAAGTGGAGGAACAATAACCATCCTTTGTGTCAGTGGAAGGAATAATGTACTATCACTGGTGTTTGTGGGAGGACTAGCGCCCCATCACTGGTGTTTGTGGGAGGACTAGCGCCCCATCACTGGTGTTTGTGGGAGGACTAGCGCCCCATCACTGGTGTTTGTGGGAGGACTAGCGCCCCATCACTGGTGTTTGTGGGAGGACTAGCGCCCCATCACTGGTGTTTGTGGGAGGACTAGCACCCCATCACTGGTGTTTGTGGGAGGACTAGATGTTTTTTCCATTGACACCAGCTTATTGGGCACTCTTTCTGCCAGTGAAACAATTTATTAATTATTAATTAAACACTATTCTGCCCATTAACACCAATGATGTAGTGCTGTTCCTATCACTAACCTTATTGACAGTGCACTATTCCTCCCACTGACCCTAGATAGGCCATTATTCGTCCCACTGACCATATAGATAGGACATTATTCCTCTCATTGAAACTAATGATAGGACATTACATTATTCCTTCCACTTACAGCAAAGATGGGGCACTATTCCTTTACTGACACCAACGATGGGGCACTATAACTCCCATAAACCCCAAATAATGGGACACTGTTCCTTCCACTGATACTATTGATGGGACATTTTTCCACTGACAACAGTGATGGGGCGCTAGTCCTCCTACAAACACCAGTGATGGGGCGCTAGTCCTCCCATAAACACCAGTGATGGGGCGCTAGTCCTCCCATAAACACCAGTGATGGGGCGCTAGTCCTCCCATAAACACCAGTGATGGGGCGCTAGTCCTCCTACAAACACCAGTGATGGGGCGCTAGTCCTCCCACAAACACCAGTGATGGGGTGCTAGTCCTCCCACAAACACCAGTGATGGGGTGGATTACCCCGCGAGTCCCCACCAGAGGGCAATGGATAGACAGCGTGAACAGGCTCCTAATAAGAGAAAAAATAACCTACCAACATGGGAAGGCTCCACAAAAATTCCTCTCCATATGGCAGGCGTGGTTAGACGTTCCTGGTTTGGCCCCGCACCAATTAATTAAAGATAGGTTACTCTTGGGTTGATGTAGACTTGACTACTGTATAGAAACTGTACGCATGCAAGGAAGTGTGAAATATAAAAAGAGACAGCCCCTGTGGGATATATGACAGTATATATGATGAGGTACTGCATGGCAAGGTTTTACTCTGTTTTGTTCCTATCCCTCTTCTTCTCTCTCTCCTTTTCTCTACTTCTCCTTTCTTTCTCTTCTATTTTATTTTTTTTCTTTACCGATGAATACAATATTGAACTAAACATAACGAATCAAGACAAGGTTGTCGGAATTATAATGTAGTAGAGTTGATTTTGATACTACTGTTAAATGAACAACGGGTTCGCTATTTTTATACTCTAAGATGATCAGAGATCACTAGAGCTTTCAGTATATAAGGGTAACATTATTATAGCTGGTACTTGCTTAAACTTGTACCTTATGTAGAGTCATACTCCTTGCGAATTATATTACATGTTAGACCTATTATAATGAAAGGATAAAGGAACGATAGGTGATATTCCTGATAGGATATAATCGGAACTGCCTTACAATAATCTTAGGTAGCTGATAAATGTTCCCATAACATGCTTTGTGAGAATCCCGAAATATGTATATGTTATGTACAAGTATCTGTATGCTATCTGTATTTGTTTTCTTTTTTATATGCAAAATAAAAACCTTTCTGATTAAAAAACGTTTAAAACATCTCTTTTGCTGCGTTTGCGTTTAAAAAAGAAATAATTTTTTTTCAATTTTTTTTTCAAATAGCCAAAAAATGAAAAACGCCTGTAAACTAAACGTGGTTAAAATGTGAGTTGCTGCATTTACACGTATTTCACAAGCTGTTACAGGCATTTGGTGTTTCGAATGCCTCTGAACATCTGTCCTGAACGCATTTTTTTGCGTTCCAAAAAATCCCTCTAAACTCAACTGCCTAGAAACGACCCTGTGTACATGTACTGATAAGATAACAGAGGAGAGTTCAGGGGCAGCTGAAAAAAAACACCCAACTGCTCCTTAATGTCCGTTTACCAGCAGCAGTGTACATGAGGCTTAAGGCCTCATGTACACTGCTGCCTGTAAACGAACATTCAGCTGCCCCTGAACTCATCCAATGTTATCTTATGTGTACGTGTACACAGGGTCATTTACTGTCATTTTTAGGCAGTTGCGTTTAGAGGCTGTTCTTTGGACGAAGAAAAATGGGTTCAGACATTGAGTTTACCAGCGTTTCAGACGCCAGACCCGGTTAAATGCGGTACCGGCATCTAGGCGCATTTTTGTTCAAAAGCGTTTTTAAAAGGTGCCCTATTTTTTTTACATTTCAAAGCTTAACCACTTCAGCCCCGGAAGAATTGGCTGTTCAATGACCAGGCCATTTTTTGCGATACGGCACTGCGTCGATTTAACTGACAATTGCGCAGTCGTGCGACGTTGTACCCAAACAAAATTGACGTCCTTTTTTTCCCACAAATAGAGTTTTCTTTTGGTGGTATTTGATCATCTCTGCGGTTTTTATTTTTTGTAATATAAACAAAAAAAAAAACACAACATTTTGTACTTTTTGCTGTAATAAATAGCCCCAACTTTTTTTAAAAAAAGCTCATTTTTTTCCCTCAGTTTAGGCCGATATCTATTCTACATATTTTTTATAAAAAAAAAAAAAAAAAATCGCAAAAAGCGTATACTGATTGGTTTGCGCAAAAGTTATGGCATCTACAAAATAGGGGATTTATAGCATTTTTTTTTACTAGTAATGGCGGCAATCTGCGATTTTTATTGAGACTGCGACATTATGGCAGAAACACCGGACACTTTTGACACATTTTTGGGTCGATTAACAATTATACAGTGATCAGTGCTATAAAAATGCACTGATTACTTTATAAATGTCACTGGCATGGAAGGGGTTAACACTAGGTGGCGATCAAGGGGTTAACTGTGTTCAAATCCCCTGATGAAATCACGTGACCGTGACGTCACGCGTAGGGACGGGATAGGCATCCAAGACTGATATATGCAAACGAGCTCGCCGCTCGTAGGAGATAAGTTTTCTGTGTGTTTTTTCTTGTAAGGCCCCTTTCACATTGGGGCGGTGGGGGCATCGGCGGTACAACAGCGCTATTTTTAGTGCTGCTGTACCGTCGTTCTTGCAGCTGTATTCGTATATGTATATAGTTAATAAATACTGTTTTTTGTGCTTTGTAAGTATTTGGGAGGGTCTCCTGATGTAATCTTTAAAAAACGCTCCTAGACACG
This sequence comes from Lithobates septentrionalis, assembly GCA_037952835.1. Taxonomy (NCBI): domain Eukaryota; kingdom Metazoa; phylum Chordata; class Amphibia; order Anura; family Ranidae; genus Lithobates; species Lithobates septentrionalis. Next base: position 609,048 of record JBBDGP010000957.1, on the reverse strand, counting down.
AACGTGGCAAAACGCCTCTAAACGCGACATGCAAGCGCGGCTAAACGGACGTTTTTAAACGCCGGTTTCCAGCTGTCAAGAAAAACATTCAGAAGAGGTTGCCTGAGCGTCCCCTGTACATTAGGCCTAAGAGCTGGGTAAAAGGCAAGCAAGTGGCAGCATTGAGACTGCAGTTTGGGAACCATTTGTGGAAGTGAGATATATATTATATTATTTTTTTTAACAAAAAGCTCAAAAGTTAAACTCGGCCCTCAGACAGATTGCAGTCCAACAAAATTTTTATCAGCAGATGCATAATTTGTAGACAAAACTGCTGAGAAAACATATCAGAAATCCTTGAGTTTTATTTCCTTCCATCGTTGAGGACATTTTAACATGTGAATGCACTGGAAGAATTTCTGAGACGTTTTGTGGTTATGAATAATTGTCTAAACCTTTTCTAGGACGACCTCATGTAATTAAGCTGGAAAGAAACACTAAGACAAGCATTATGTAAACATTTCAATGCTTGGAAACTCTCAAAACATTTTCATTAGCTGACCCGAGGCACATATGTTGTCAGGCTCCATGGAAGAAATATATTTTTCATTATGTAATTCGATGCATTCACCCGTTGTGGTGTCACTCATTACCAATCAAATTACTACAGAGCTTTGGGACTACATGAAAATGAAGGGAATGATGTTGAAGGAATAGGCATGTATAAATGTCTTGTAATCTACTCAACCAATGATTTCCCCAATTATCCCCTGCAATGCAATTCTTAGCGTGAATGTTCCTCATGATTCTCAAATTTGACACCTGGGCTTTATAGAATTAGCTCTTTCACACGGGGCGGATCAGTGATGATCTGCCCCGTGAACACCCGCTTGCTCAGCAGGGATCGCTCCGCCGATCCCCGCTGAGCAGGAAGATGACAGTGTGCAGCGACGGACCTGTCAGAGCGCCGCTCTCCGCTATGGGGGATCGGATGATGACGGACCGTAGAGTCCGTCGTCACCCAATCCGATAACGGATGGAAAAAGTAGGGTTTTCCTCCGTTAAACTTTTCGGATCGGAGCGGGTCGGATGTCAGCGGACATGTCACCGTTGACATCCGACGCTCCATAGGGATACATGTATGTCCGTTTTTCATCCGAAAACGTAAGTATGAAAAACGGACATACGGATCCTCCGTGTGAAAGAGCCCCCTAGATTGTTTTTACTTCTTATCTTATTTAGTTCCTATACCTCATGTTTTTACAACTTAACACATGTAGAACCGTGCATATGAAAAGATATTTGTGAAAAAGTCTATTTTGAGAAGGTACAGAAAGTACAATCAGTTTTTACATTTTTCCTCTAAAGTAGTAGTAGGGGTAGCGAACTAACCAAAGCAGAAGCATGTTAGACAGGTGACCACTTTTCAATAGATGTGTGATCAATAAACTGATACAGACACACATATATTTTTCACAAGCATATACACACATTGGTGATGTGGTAGAGTCACTGGTGATGTTTTGTTGACATAGCCTTTAGTATTTGGGAAGTGTGGTTAAAGATGATCACTTTTATACATGATTGATTTATACTAGAGTTGCACTGAAATTTCGGCTGTCGAAACATATCGGCCAAAAATTGTGTTTTTCGCGATCAGCCGAAAGAAAATAAGCTGCCGATAATGGCACACGAAAAGGGGGCAGTCCGTCACCGGGTCCCGCACATTGTGGGGGTGTCATCCTGGTGCCCCAGAGTCCTCCCATCCCGCCTCCTCTCCTTGTCACGCAGAGTGGCGATCTCCCTCGCTGTCATGGAGCTGAACTGTTCGGCAGCCTCCTGTGATAGAGGACACACTGATCCAATGCCGGGAAATTGTCTCAGTGTGGCGTGTATCATAGGAGGCTGGACTTTTTTTACTGCCCGGCCAATTCAAATCCAGCTCTGTGACACCACGGGAGAGATCGCCGCTCTGTGCGATACGGGCACTGGTGAAGCTACATCTGATGGGCACTGGTGAGGCTGCATCTGATCTCTTGTATCATGTCTGCAGTCTCTGACCATCTCCTGTATCATGTCTGCTAGAGGTGCACCAAATGGAAATTTTGCTAATACTATTAGCTATGTGTTTAAGTTTTAAGAGATTGCAGACATGGTACAAGAGATGGTTACAGACTGAGGACATGATACAAGAGACGGTTAGAGACTGCATTTTTCTTGAGCTTTTCTTGTACTAAAGGTGCCCATAATGGCCAACAATAAATTCATATTAATTTAAATTGATGATAATAATTAAAAAGTCGAATACAATACAATTATATATAAAAATATAAATATTTTTTAAAAATAGTCATTTTCGGTGCACCTCTAATTTATACTGTTAAAAGTTCATCTCTCAGTGGTATGTAAAATTACATGCTTATGATGATTATGCCACCAAGGTAAGTGAGCACCTAAATGGTAAACTGGGCCAACCCAGGCCACTAGTTCAGTCTGCTTATTACTGTAGTAATCTATGTGGCAGTAGTCTCAGGCAAGTCCAGCTTCATACAAATTATGCTTCCAGACACTGCTTATGGCATTTGTTCAGCATGTATGCCTCAGTGTTCATCTTTCTTTATAGAGGCTTTGATGGTCTGATTTTGCGGTCGTAACAAAGGTTCAGAAATCATGGCTAATCCATAGTCATGCGCCTTGATCAAATAAAATATCCCCACATTCCTCCACAAAGAAGCAAGAGAGAAGATTATTATTACAGTTACTTACATAGCGCTATCAATTTACACAGCACTTTACGTACATATATTGAACATTAACATCCGTTCCTACCCTCAACGAGCTTACAATCTAAGGGTCCCTAACTCACATTCATACATACACATACCTAAACAGAAGCCAAATAACCTACCAGCAGGTCTTTGGAATGTGGGAGGAAACCGGAGTACCTGTAGGAAACCCACACAGGCACAGGGAGAACATACAAACTCCAGGCATGTAGTGCTATGGTTGGGATTTGAACCAGCGACCCTTTTGCTGCCAGGCAGAAGTGCATTGTACTCCATCCACCACTGGAGTGGTTTGTCCCATCATGTCATCAGTGCTGGCACAAAGAAGTCAGCCTGGTCCCCAAGGTGCAGCATTAGCAACATCACCTATTGTTTCTTTGCATTCATGAAATGATTCCACTTGTTCTCCTCTACTTTAGTCTGCAACAAAACCCTGCCAAATGGATTTTTAACAGCAGCATGACATCAATTCAGGCCCCAAACACAGTATCCTCCCTTGTTTTGCTTGGTGTAAAATACCCTACCACTCCACTGCCACAATTAGTTGCAGATATTTATGACTTTTCATTATACAGTTGGCTGTTCTCAAACTAACAATACTGGAGATTTTTTTTTATTTAGAATTAAAGCATGCACGTGATATTGAGTGTTGTTGGAAGGCAACAGGTTTTATTTCATAATGTAAGATGTTCCTGAATATGAAATCTGGTTACACCTAGCCTTGTCACTCTTGGGGGCAGCCTGGAATGCCATTCAGCAGGTTACCCAAAAGGGCTATGTAACTGAAGATTGCATATCAGAATCTTCATCTGGAAGAAAAGGGTCATGCATATCCCCTGGCATGTGAGTATGGGATAATAAAGCTTGGCTTCAAACCACCTGGTGTAATAAAGATTACAGTGCCTGATTACCATGACTGCAAACAAAAGCTTCAAATATCAACTGCTGCTAAGATGACCGATTTCCTGAGTTAGACCAACATCAAAGGAACCGGGTCAAATTCATGGACAAATGCTGCCCCTGGTGGACGGACAGAAGAACAATATACTTCCTAGTGATTAGGAAGGACTGCCTTCTTATCCATTTTTATTTGTCAGAATGCTAGATAGGCTGGCATTGGGCATTTGTGTGGTTGGTGTCTGAATGGATTTTAAAAGTGATGGCCAGATAGAGAGACTCTTGCCCCATTGAGCCCAGCTGAAAGCTACTAAACACAGAGGACGACCTTACATAAGGTAGCATTCATGTTCTTTTGTTTCATATGCTCTGTAATATTTTCTTTTAGTGTTTTATGTTGGCATTCCTATTTTCTTGGGAAATAAATGAGACTCTTGCTTATATAAACAGTGTATTTATTTTCACAGCTAATATTGTTGTTATATCACCATTAACTTTATCAGAGCTTTGACAGACTAGCTAATTATAAGAATAAGTGATTACATATTTATAAAAAAGGGAGAATCCAAAAACCACCCAATATTTATTTCAAGTGTATAAATGAATGGGACACTGAAGATCATCACTCCACAACCAACACTGCCAGTGAAAAAAATGTCTCACCATTATTTATTTCAATCCAGAATTTTTTGTGGTTCCATCTTTAGAAAAACAGACAAAATGCTTAGTATATGTCGATCAACAGCAGTAAACTAAGGGCATGTATAAAAATACAGAAAAAAAAAAAGTCATCAGTGTTTTTAAATATGTCTTGGACAAAAAAAAATGATTCATGAAAATACCCGAGTATCTTCATTTCGTTTTTTCGTTCACACTTATGCAGGTGCAACAGTGCATACATGTTTGTGCACAATTTCAATGGGCTCCCAGTGGGTGAATATGGCACAAGACCCTTTTTTAAAACTGCTTCTCACCAAAATGCATGTTGGCAAAGTGCGTTGGTGTGCCATTAAGAATTAATGGCACCTTTGCATGCCTGCAGAAGTGATGCAAGTTTTTTCGTGCGTTTTGGGAATGCATTCCCACATTGCACAATCTTTAACCTAGTCTTAATCTTGATTTAAAGGGGTTGTAAACCCTCAAGGTTTTTCACCTTACTGCATTCTATGCACTAAGGTGAAAACCTCCTGTGATGCAGCAGCCCCCCCAGAGACCCCTTTTACTTACCTGAACCCGGTCTTTCCAGCAACAGGGACGAGCACACCAGCTCCAGCCGGTGTCTTGGGTCATGATTGGATAGATTGATAGCAGCGCAGCCATTGGCTTCCGCTGCTGTCAATCAAATCCAATGAACGCGGGAGTCGGGGGCGGGGCCATGTCCTGCTGCCTGCGTCAATGGACGTAGCAGCAGGACACAGGAGCATGCCCGCACGAGCGAGTGTTCCTAGGGGAAAGCGCTTCACCGTCGCATGTGGGGAGGAGCCAGAAGCGCTGCTGGGGGATCCCAGAAGAGGAGGATCGGGGCCACTCTGTGCAAAACCTTTGCACAGAGGAGGTAAGCATGAAATGTTTAATTAAAAAAAATAAAACATGAGACTTTACAACCCCTTTAATGATTGTATTTAAAATTATTAACCAGAAGAGGACAAATTCATGAGAATTTTAAGACAGGGAAGCCAACCTATGAACAGCCAAAAGTGAACACCAAGTTCACTCAAGACAAAAGGCAGGTAATACCCCCATTTATTTTTAGTGGGTGAATAATCTAAAGCACCCATAGGGAAACCACTTATGTCTGGAGATCACATACAAACTCAGGATTTGTATGATACAAGGAATGGGTGCAAAGTTTGGTTTGAATTACGCAATTTAGTCACAATATACTTTAGTTTTAAGTGTAAGCATCATGCCACCCAACACTTTTCTGCACATTGTATGTAATAAGTGGGACATTTCATCTATTTGGCATCTCAAAATCAAATCACACAGGGAACATTTTCAACAAATAACATTGGAAAGGTGTTCATCAATATTAGCTTATAATAGCTAGGTATATCTAACTTAACTTGGGAAGGCAAAAACCCTTTTTATTTTAACCACTTAAGGACCAAGCTCGCTAGAAAGTTATGTAGAACCCCTAAACATTGTACTTTTTTCCCCTAACACCCTAGAGCAGGGATCTTCAAACTACGGCCCTCCAGCTGTTGTGGAACTACACATCCCATGAGGCATTGTAAAACTCTGCCATTCACGGACATGACAAGGCATAATGGGAATTGTAGTTCCTGAACAACTGGAGGGCCATAGTTTGAAGACCCCTGCCCTAGAGAATAAAATGGCAGTCGTTGCAATACTTTCTGTCACACTTCAAAATTGCACCCGCTCCTGGAATGGCGACAAACTTTTACCCTTAAAAATCTCCATAGGTGAGGTTTAAAAAATTCTACAGGTTGCATGTTTTAGGTTAAGAGGAGGTCTAGGGCTAGAATTATTGTTCTCGCTCTACCGATCACGGCAATACCTCACATGTGTGGTTTGAACACCGTATTCATATGTGGGCGCTGCTCACATATGCGGTCGCTTCTGCATGCGAGCTCGGCGGGACAGGGCGCGTTTAAAATAAACAATTTTTTCTTATTTATCTTACCTTATTTTTTTAATTGTGTCACTTTTATTCCTATTACAAGGAATGTAAACATTCCTTGTAATAGAAAAAAAGCATGACAGGACCTCTTAAATATGAGATCTGGGGTCAAAAAGACCTTATATCTCATATTTACACTAAAATGCAATAAAAAACAAAATAATTTTGTCATTTAAAAAATAAATAAAAAATGTCCCTTTAAGAGCTATGAAGGGGAAGTGACGTTTTGACGTCGCTTCCGCCCTGCAATGTGAGACGGGTGGGGGCAATCTTCCCCTCATTCGTCTCCATACCCAGCAAGGGTGAAGATCCAATAGCAAGGGTGAAGATCCGATTGCCTCTCCCGCTGCCGATAAAAGTATTCTCGCTGCGAATCTGCCACAGAGACCACTCTGGAAAGCGGACTGCCTGCCAAAGAAGAGGATACTGGGGTATGGCAGCTAGCTGCTGCCATAACAATGATCTTCCTCTTCAAAGTCAGGATGTATATCGGTGTGCGGCGGTCCGGCAGTGGATAAACCAGCAGTCATTCGGTACAGGGTGGTAACGCAATACTTTTTAAGTCAGAGGTAATTTTAGGCAAACATTTTAAAATTTTCACCTGTTTCTCATGCAGCTTACATTCCAGCTAATACAAATATTCTTGGCTGACCACAAAGATTACTGAGCTCTGAACATGTGCCTGGATTGCTCTTTTTCACTAAGGCCAGCCTTAGGCAGGCCATACACGGTTCGAATCTCAGCCGATTCTTGCTTCACCGGCCAAGATTCAAATTGTGTATGGGCAGGCTTAATGTACCAAGTTGATCGATCAATCAACTTGGGTACAACTAGCATGCCGGGTTTTACCTGCGATTACTGCTAGCAGCTACTATAGCCGCCAGCAATAATCACGGTCTTCTCCTGGCTGGGACAGCTTATCCCGCCGGGAAAAGACAATGGCCGGGCAGAAGGGATTCCCGCATCAAAACTGTGTTGATGGGGAATCAACCAATGGTTTAAGGAAAGAAATTTGCTCCGTGTATGGCTGACCTTAGCAAATCCTTGGTGGCTGGAATATGACCTACAGGAGTAAAGGATGCCACAAGAATAAAATACGGTCCAGCAACAGGAAGGTCAGGTCACTAAAAGATCTTTTAATCTGCATAAGAGCATTGAGCAAAGTAAGGTTGTTAAATACAGTATAATCGTATTTAGCTTTTGATTATGTCAGTAACTTAGATGCTTGCTACAAAAGCAGCAAAAGCTTTTGATGTAAGAAAAATGCATGAAAAAGGTATACTTTTAAATCTTATGGAAATCTTCACACCGGTGCGCTGTGGTGCGTTTTTAAAAGAATCCTGCATGCTGCATCTTTGTGCACTTTTCAAAAGGGTGCCAAAAACACATCTTCCATTGATTTCTATCAAAAATGCATCTGCTGCGTGTTTTTGGTGTGTTATTTGAGTCACATGTCCAAGTTTCACAGGTGTATGAGGAGTCCGGTGCCCAGGAAATGCAGAAAAACGCATCAAAAACCCATATGCGCTTTACCGTTTTTTTGTTTTAACGAAGCAGTGTGAAAGCACCCTAACTCAGTTTCTTTTTACATTCATTTGCTAGGGTGGGGTTCCCTTCTGCCTGAAAAGAGCTTATCCATGGAAGGCTAAATACACTCTAATGCTGGCCATACACTATACAGAAAATCGGCCGAACCCATTTTCGAAAAACGAACGTTCGACTGTGACCGCAAACGATCGTGCCATCATGTAATGACCGATAAATCATTCAGTGGACATAAGTAAATAATTTTTTGTTTGTTTTTTTACATATACCGAGTGCAGGCAGTTCGGACGGGAAACACATTAACCTTGCAATTTATCGTACGTTTGGCAGAAATTTTCCAAACTTCCCGTTCGTTTTTTTCCCACAAAAATGTCACAAACGATTATCGATTTGTGCCCATTAACTTGCCGAAAAACGAACGAAGTGTCTATACGAACGATTTTTCGGCCGATTTTTTGTATAGTGTATGGCCAGCATAAGTAAGGCAGTATTGGAGCGTTTTAAGAATGAAGTATTTACATATTGAACCTCACTGATAAAAAGAATCACTGCTGTGTACCATGTATCTATCCTATGCAAAATGTGTAAAAGGCATACAGTATATCAATAAAACAGAAAAAAAAGTTAAAGTAACCACTTTAAAAAGGTAACCAGGAACATCCGTACTGTGACATATAGAGAGAACGATGCAGTTCTACTAAAGACTGTATATTGCCATACTGGCAAAGAAATAGGAGTGCAGTGCAAAACCCTTTGAACTCTCTGCTGCCATGTAAGCTTTGCTTGTAGCTAGTTATTTCAGAAATCCTTTTTTGTACTTGATTGGCTTGGAGAGTCTATTTTGAGCTCTGCACTCTGCATATATATATATATGGCTTTTTTTCAGGGGGAACTTGGTGGAACTCAGTTCCACCACCTCTGGCTCAGACCCTTTGGTGCCTGCTCACGACAATCACTTGTAAACACAGAAGTCTGGTTTCTGTGTTTACAAGTAACAGCTCGACAGCTCTGCACTCTCTATGTAATGCAATCCTGGTATTTAATGCAACTTTAAGACCCTCCTATTGTTTGTGGGGCCGTGGTTAAGTTCCAGCACCTATTGTTTGAGAAAAAAAGCTATATTATATATATATAAAATGTAGCGGGACTCCTTATCTTTTTAACATTAACCGCATCGTCTGTCAGTGTATTGAGCGG